>NQII01000581.1:1499192-1519774 GCA_002778355.1 Clitarchus hookeri | reverse complement strand
TTCTTCGGTTCCAATTTATACCGGTTCTTGAGGTTTGACTCGGAACCGGTTTTAGGTAAACAACAATTACTCGGTTCTTGGTTCTACACCGCAATGGCAAAACTCTGTTGTTACAAAAATAACTATGGTATTTACTCATGTATAGCGCGCCCTTTTTCCCCAACANTCTGTTGTTACAAAAATAACTATGGTATTTACTCATGTATAGCGCGCCCTTTTTCCCCAACATAAAGGAAAAATTTCTGGGGTGCATGCTTTACACGGAAAAACAATTAAGGAGTGGTAGTCGTAAACTGTTCGGTGACGTTTGGAGGGAAGTGTATGAGAATATATAGTCTGTTATCTCATCTCTTACTCTTACATCAACACTCCTCTCCCTTCTCTCTCTCTCTCTCTCATAACTCTCAGCCCATAAACAACACTGCTAGCCGATCGATACATTCCTCCAAGCCTTCTTTGTTTAGCAGGATGGCGGTGGCTCGGCAATAAAAGAGGTAGAAGAGACTTTTTTTTTTCGAGGTGTCATATTCCAGCATGGCAAAAAAAAACCAGGAGTCACTGTGTAAAAGACGCAAAAAAAAAGCGCTGTCAGGGACACTGTAAAAGAAGCAAAAAAAAAGATAAATCCGGCCGACCACCACAGCTGTTGACCCTCTTTTAACGAACTTTTGTAGGTTACCTTTACCCTACAGCATGCCACAATGTTTTGGTTTGAGGGCCATGAGTTATTTAATTAAAGTATTTTCCAAACATATCACAATCACAGCATATTAATGTAAAAAAAAAAATATTTTTTACATATTTACTAACTTTAAATAAATTTAATACAACAAGTTTATCTGTATACATTAAAACTTATCTTCACACTTTGTTATTGTTCATTTCTTCCATATAACGGTTAAATAAAACATTTAATAAATTTTACCTGCATTGGTTTAATAAAGTTACAAGCAAAAGGCAAGTATTCAAAATACATAGAACCGAATACTGGATCCGATATTTAAATTTTAGAATCGGCACCGGAACCGAAATCGACATTTTTGGTTATTCGACCCATCCCTAGTTCTAATTGTAAATATAATTGATGAGTCTGTCATCAAAGACAGGCCGCCCTATGTGCAGAGGATGAGCCATTGTTTTGGAGAAGAAGAGGGCCTGAACGAGCTACAGCCATGAAATAATTTTAATTTAGTTAGGTACACATAATATGACATGTGAATAAAGTATACCAGTGCAAAAGATTTTAGTCAGCATTTGAGGCCTGTAAGCCTTAAAAAGGGAAGCTTTCAGAGAACAGACTGTACATATATTTTACTAATATTAGTCTGTATTGCAGGAAGATTTTGAACTGAGTTCGTCTACGTCAACTCAACAGCAATTGTGCCAGATAAGTGTAATAACAATTTGAGCAGAGACAGAGCTAATTATTGCAGTGACATTTAGTTTTCAACTGACTTGAATCATTTTTAAACACAGAAACCCTGATTTTAATTTTTTTTTCCTACCAAATTAAATTATTTGCCTAGATTCATTACGATTGTATTTATTCAATTGGCATTACATTAAAGCAAGCCAAGCTAGTGTTGCCAGCTAACTGTCAACACAATTGAAAGCTAAAAGCTTAACTGTTTAATGGCTGGGTAGTTCGAATTTAAAAAACTTTCTTGCCTTGTAATTAATTTAATTTTTTAAATATAGTGAGTGTTTTCAAGTTATATGTTTAAAAAACCTTTGAGAAACATATTTTTTTTTATCAATATAACATTACGCATATCCTCTCTGCTCTTCTTATCATTTTCAGTAAGTTGTATCAGTATCATTTTATTCAGTATGGAGTTTTATGTACGTATATTTCAGTCGTGAACCACGTTTCAAACAGGTGGTTTTGGATATTTGCCAGTGACACATTTTACTACAAACTGCACATATTTTCTGTTGTTATGTCCTGTTATGCATTATGGAGTTGGGAAAGCTTCTGAGTGACTATAGTCATCCACACATTTACATTTACCTGTCCTGTATTACAAGTATCTCACAGTAGGTATTTCAGGATGGCCATGCCAAGCGTGGGACCATAGAGACTTGCGTGGGACTTTACAGAAACGATTCTCCCACGTTCAATGGAGAAAACCTGTTCATGTGGTTGTCATATACTTCGACATAGTATGCTCGCTCCACATGTGCACCCGAATGTCAGAGAAACACAATGCCACTATCGCTCAGCAACTCCCCAACCTCCACTTACATACCACTTATCAGCATCGCCATTTGGACACCTGCTGTGCAACAGGACTGAATAACGAATCACTGCTTGTTCTTCCTACCCTTCTCTACACATTTTCCCATTTTGGAGTCCTTCAGCTGCGTCCTTGGTGTTGCAATTCTAGTGACCAGCAGTGTAAAATCAATATCCCGAGGGATTGATCTGCTGTGCCACTTAAAGTGTTTTCTATGAATTACAACTCTGTGCATCACCAATAGCAGGCAGGTGGCTACAACAGCAAGCCAGATAACACCAGAGTGTGTTTGTTTGTGTGTGCGTACCAGTTCGCATGCATGTGTGTGTGCGTGCACATGCATTCACATGTTGAGATAGCATGCTGTGATGTGGGCGAGGGTTTCCTTGAGCTGTTCTGCACCATACCATCACTTAGCCACTGGGCAACATTACACCCTGGTGCTGATTCTCATCTCTGTGAAGTTGTGTGTACTATCATGACCTCATGCTCAATACGCTAACTATAATTTGCATTTAATTAACTGTGTCTCAGTATAGCTAATTCACAGCAGTTGTGTTTTACTTCAATTTAACTTTCCCAGGGTGGTGTAGTAATGAAATGCTGAAGTTATTCAAACATAGCATAGGAGATATTGTAAAAATAAACAGAAATGTTCTGTAAGATGGAAGCAGCCATAATATTGCTGAGCAGATTGTTGAATTAATATCACATACTTATTGAAACTTTTTTCTACATGAGTTGATGTCGCCGTACATATTGTGACACATACCAACTTGATAAAAAAAAATGTCCTTGGAGAAAACAATTCGTAACACAGATAATCTAAAATTGTGTGGCTGGCTTCACATCTGTTAAATGTTCTGATTCACCTGTATGTAATACTACATTAGACAGTAGTTTAATAATACTGCCTTTGAATAGATAAGTGTAATTTCAGAGTGTATTTGTTTTCCAGCAAGAAGTCCAAGTTCTTGGAGAAACGCCTGGAGTACTTGCAGGAAACCTTCACTCTGAACTTGTATAGTAATGTGTGCCGCTCACTGTTTGAGAAGGACAAACTGATGTTCTCTTTAATCCTCTGTATCAACATTGGCACGTGAGTAGATACAGCTACTTAAGGTTGCAGCCATAACCACACTAATGAACTGTATAAATTAGATTAAGAGGGCCTGGGCCTCCCTGGTAAAAATATTTTGACACCTCAGGGTCACTCTGGCTGTAAGGAAGTAATGCAACGGCGATGGAAAATATCATAAACAAGCAGCTTGTGTGTTCTGTTTCCTCAGAATTTTGAGCTGTGACTATAGGGTTTTAATACAGCAATCTGTTCATTTAAAGATTCAGCATTGTCGCTATAGTTTAAAACAAAGTTTTGCAGAAGAATACATATTGTAAACAGAGGGCTACTTCAGCGATTTTTGCCGAATTTGATGTTTTTCGGTGGCCACATTTCTGTTTCAATAACCAAATTTATAAATTCGCAATAAAATAAATACTTTAATTTTTGTCCCAAAAAAAGATTTACTTTAAATTTAAAATATTCAATTTTTTTAAAATTAAAATAGACACAACTGGTGTAAATGTGACCCATATAACAACATGGAAGAGCCTTAACTAACTTACTCTGTCTCGTATAACTTGCATTCTATATGTACGTGGCATCTAGCAGAGAGGATAATGATGCCACGCTATTCGGTGCAGCTTCCCTTTGACTGATGCAGTGTGAGATGCTGTCAAATTTTTAGTTGAAAACATAGGTAAGTGGATACTGAACAAGTTGTATGGCATTAGAGAGATAAACTTTGTAAGATTAAATTGCGTGACACATTTACCCTTTGCATTAGCATATCAGAACACTAGACAGAATTTCATATAATTTGTATGAAAAACAAAAAGACAAAACATGCAAATCGCTTAATAAGAAAAGTCTAGCTACGTCAAATTCTACATTAAGCATAACACAATAGGTAAGTGTACAAAATAAAAGTTTTATTAATTGAAAACATTATGTGAAAATAGGTATTCATAATTAATCAGAAAATCATCAGTTCAGTGTGTAGTGTTAAATCAATGAAAAAACCAAGGAAAATTGCTGTCAGAATAAATTATGTTCAGTTGAAAAGAAACCTAATACTAATTCACCTCTTTAAATCTCAGCAAACAAAAAAATAGGCTACGTGAGTAAAACTGGAACTGGTTCTCAAGTTTTCTCATCATTAAATCTTAAACGTTCGTCGAGGTAGTTCGGCTTTAAAACACAAAATTTTCTCTTACTGGCTTCTGGTAATGTTTGTAGAAAATTAAATGCCCGTCTTATAATTACAGATTAAAATTTAAAATTTGTCCAATATCACTTTTTTAAAGTTCAATTAATTTAGAAATTCCAAAATTAAATTATCAAAAGTTTGTAGCATTCAAGTGTAAAATAATGTCAATGTATATTACCCAGCCTCTGTAGGTCATACTTAAAATGCTGGTGGAGACGGCTGCCGAAGTTCTTGAAAACACTCAAAACTAATTACTATGCATATCAGGCCTCTTCTTTCATGCCTCGCATATTTACGGTAACTTGGTGGGCCTCTAACACCATGCCTACTCTTACAATAGGCGGTAATATCAAAATTATATACAAATCTTGCAGACAAAATTTTACTATCCGTTCATCATGGGGTCTGAAGAGAGAGTAATTAATCACCGGGGTTCACACAATGACGCTAATTACATAGGAAATTCCTAAAAAATGTAACTTCCTACTGCGTCATACTGTAATCAATTCTGTAATTAATACCTTTCTCCATGGCCAAAACTGCTTGATAAGACCAGATAGAAATGCAAAGAGAAAAACGATGATACAATTAAAATTAACGCTGCCAAAGATATTTGAGCTCAGTTCTCACATAACAAATAAAAGAAATAGAACTGTAAAAATGTGAAAAGTAAACAAGCCTAAGATAATGTAAATAAAATTTAGAGGCGATATCCTGAATATTACAAATCTAGCTATACCTGAAGGTAGGGGCTTTAAAATAAATAAATAATTACCGAAATTAATAAACATACAACCCAAAAAAAATCAAAACATAAACAAAAGCTTTAAATGCTGCAATTGTTACACTGGTCCTTTTGAAGGATCCAACACTGCCCCCACTGAAATGGAAAACGGCACAAGTGGCTGCAGTACATCCAGGCCTTGATGGTGTGGTCGGAGTGGTTTCACTTCTGACACTCAGTGGGAGCTTACTCGGCCTGTCACCAAGACTTGTCCTCTGCCGGTGGTGTAGAACAGCAGCTGAAGAACCCTAGTGATGAAGAACACTTTTGTTTTGTGTTGTATATGTGTACTTTTTCGATGGTAGTCTTCTTAAAAATTAGAAAATACTTATTTTCGGTGAGCGGAATGTTGATGCCAGTAACATTTTTTAATTTGTGTTATTTGAGACAATTTTGCACGCTCTATGTGACTGTCACACTAGCACTGCGAGTGGTGGTAAACGGCAGCTACACAAAGTTATGGCAAATGGTTCAAGTCATTACTTTTGTGTGCTCAACTGACTATATGATTTGTTTACATAACCTACGTGTAAAGTATGTAGGCCGAAAGTAAACTCCTCCCCCCCCCTCTAAATAATTGCTTTAACCTTGAATATTGGTTATCCATGAACCCTTAGCCAGTCATTACCCCGGAAAAATGCAAACGACAGCCGGAGATGTCAAACTAAGAAAAACGATGAAGCCAGCAAAACTAGACCAACTGGATACAGTAATGAATCAGTGGTTCATTGAACCCCGCAGTCAAGAGATACCAGTTTCTGGGCCCATAATAATGGCTAAAGCTATCGAGATGAACAAGAAGTTTGATGGGGATCCTTCATTTAAGGCTAGTATACGTTGGCTGGATAAATTTAAGGGTCGACATGGCATAAGGCAGTTGGACATATTGGGTGAAAAACTAAGCGCTGATAGTACAGTCATTGTAGAGTATCTGGAAAAACTAATGAAAGAAATAAAAGATAGTTGTAAANAGTATCTGGAAAAACTAATGAAAGAAATAAAAGATAGTTGTAAACCTGCTCTCTGACCAAATTTCTGTGACGAAACTGGCCTAAATTGGAGAGCACTTCTCGTGAAACCCTTAGCCTCCTTATCGGAAAAATCTGCACCTGGTTTTAAAATGCAAAAAGACCGCATAACTGTTATGGTGTGTGCGAATGCAAATGGTAGATATAGGTTTTACTAATCATTGGAAAATCTAAAAAGCCTTGAGCTTTCAAAAATATGAATTTAAATGTCTTACCTGCCAAATATTATGCACAAAAANAATCTAAAAAGCCTTGAGCTTTCAAAAATATGAATTTAAATGTCTTACCTGCCAAATATTATGCACAAAAAAGTGCCAGGATGAGTTAGGATATGTTTAATGAGTGGTTCCGCAGTGTGTTTGTGCCAAATGTAAAATCACATTTAAAATCGATCGGATTGCTTGAAGAAGCCACGTTAATAATGGACAATGCACCAACTCATCCTTCTCATGACTTATAAAGTGATGATGGAAAAATTATGTGCCACTTTTTGCCTGCTAACACTATCCCACTAATTCAGCCCATGGATCAGGGTATTATTGAAAGCATGAAGCGACATTATCAAAAATGCTTTATTAAAAAAGGTGTTTGCGTTGGGGATGAATTAATAAGTGTAAAGCAGTTTTGGAGGTCGTACACTATTAAAGACGCAATTTTTAATGTCGCTGAAGCCTGGCAAGATATACCAGAAGAAAAATTAAAAAAGAGCTGGAACAAACTGTGGCCTGAGACTGTAAACGAGAATGGGGCAATAAACTAATCTGGAAATTATGAGGAAATTTTACTTCTGTGTCAAGGGATTCCAGGTGGAGAAAACACATCAATAGGTGAAGTAAGTGAATGGCTGGGAATTGACAGATTTGACGGAGGCTTTGAAATATTAAATGATGAGGAATTTGTATTAAGTGCAACACATGAGGTAGAATGTTTAAGTGAAGAAGAAGAGGATGATACACTCAAGGATTGCCCCAAAATAATTTGCCACAGTGACGCTGAAAACATGTTTTCCAAGTGCATTGAATGGTACGAGCAACAAGAAGAGGCAGACGCTACACGGATATTACTCCTATGTAAGAAACGCAACACGGCAGCAACAAAAGTTCGTGGAGTATTACAACAAAGGAAAATGAAAGACTTTTTTAGGCAAGATTATAATAATAAACATATACATAATAGTACTGTATTCAATTTTGTTATTTTATCAACATAATAAACAGACGTCTACAATATTTAATATCAAATACATACTGTGCTGTACTTACTTCTATTGATTGCTACCTGTTAAAAAATATAGTGCTAAATATTGTATACATTATTGTCGCTAGTATCTTTCGTGTCTTTGCGAAGGCGTCGGTTGGGGGAGGGGGGTGGGGGCATTTCTATTATCCGTCTATTCTCCCAACTGTCACGGTGATGATCCCGAGACTGACGGATAATGGAGACTCCACTGTACTGTGTGCACACTGTGAATACATGTCTAGACAGTCCAAAGTCCAACTTTAGATAGTTTCTTGCCAAAATGTAAAAAATAGTTGTTCTTACCGTACATGTAGACGTATTGCCTTATAACGGTTCTTAAAAAGTTCTGAGAGTGTAAATATTTGTTGAAAATTATTATTATTATTGTTGGATGATATAATTCCCCAGTTAAAAATCTTATTTTGAGAGCTCGGCGCACGAAAACGTATGACTATGTATATGACAAGATTTTGTGCCACAGCACTACACTCTTTCTTCTTTTCTTCTTCCCCTTCCTTCATAATTTCAGACTTCTGCATAGGTGTGAAGGTACTCTGTGTGTTTCCACTCATGTTGTAAAATCAAAAAAACCAAAGGTATAGTCAAAATATATGAGTGGGTCGTAAAAAAATTAAAACACATAAGTATAGAAATCGTAAAAATCAAAACCATAAATAAAATTCTAACCCAATAAAATAAGATATGTAGGTTATTAACGTTTAATTCTTCAATCCCACGTGCAGTCCAGACTTCTAATCCAAATAGAAAAGCCAAAACTAATTAAAAACATATTTGAAAGCTGAATCCCATTAAAAGACTAACAAGCATGCCATGATCCACGAGACTGTTGGTTTTGAAGGGAATAAAAGGTGGAATGTGCAACTAGTACTACTGTTAGCTGCTATTGTTGCTATGGGCACAAGAAGCAGCGCAGTGAAATGAGAGGGGCCACGGTGCTGTAGTGGTTAGACTACTCACCTCCCACCTAAGCAAACTGGGTTTGATTCCCGGCGGGGTTGCTTCTGGATTTTCGCATGTGGGAATCGTGCCGGATAATACTGCTGGTTGGTGGGTTTTCCCGGGGATCTCCTTTTCCCCCCACCCTTTCATTCTAGTGGTGCTCCATACTCGCCTCGCTTCACCCCATTGGCTCTCTCAAGACCTTGCTGTTAAGAGCTGCAAAAATCTCTTCACTCACTCGCAGAGGAAAGAGGGATGGGTGGAAAGCAAATCATCCTTTCATGACATCACATGTGGTGTGCCCATTTCAATTCATCCCAACCACAGTTAATAGACTTTTGCAACCTTTTTTTTTATATTGTGGTGTAGCAGTTAAGGGTAGCAACAGTACAGCCCCATTAAAATATTAACTAGCTTATCATTGATTTTATTGGCAACTTGTAACTTTTGTGCTAAGATTTTTTTATTTTGTGAATTGTTCCAGAGAGTGATTGTCAAATCTCTACTTTCATAAAATCCAAAAGAATAGAATTGAGGGTTTACAGTAGGTTGTAGAGTGCAAGACTGAGCACAAATTTGGATAGAGGAAAGCTCTATACTTTATTTTCTTTAAGAATGTACCAGAAAGGAACACAGTGTGTACAATGAGGGTTCTAAAAATTGTGTCCTATGTCATTGTGATCACATTTTCTATCAGACACCTGTAAGAGTCCTTGAATTGTTTGAAGGTATGAAGTAAGGGATGAATGGCCTTAAAATTAGTATAAATATTGTTATAATAGTCAAACTGATGATGCATGAAGTTAAAGAGAGTACATATATCTTTGATAGGCATAACAAGAGACTAACCAAAGAGGAGTTCAAGTTCTTCCTAACTGGTGGTGTAGCCTTGGAGAATCCCAGGCCAAACCCTAATCCCTCATGGCTCAGTGATAAATCCTGGGATGAGGTTTGCCGTGTTGGAGACTTGCCAGCATTTTCAGGTTTGTGATTTTATTTTTTTACTCAAAAATATTTTATTAATACTGAACATTATATTAATTGTAGCATTTTTGTTGTACAAATAAATTGCCACTAAATTCAAAATACTTACATAATAGGTACATTCAAAAGACATGTCTAATAGTTCTATCATATAAGCTCATATGTTTACCATATACTTATACCTACCTATTGGTTTAACAGAGTAAATATTATTGTCTTTTAACTAAAGTAATTAAGGGCGAGTTCCAAGTGGGCCTCGACTGTCTCACGTTCTACTTATTGTCCTTGCAATGTTATTCCACATTGAGATGGCAAAGNGTCTTTTAACTAAAGTAATTAAGGGCGAGTTCCAAGTGGGCCTCGACTGTCTCACGTTCTACTTATTGTCCTTGCAATGTTATTCCACATTGAGATGGCAAAGTGAAACGTCAAGGATGTCATAGTAATACCGTGCAAATGTNCTATTATCCGTCTATTCTCTCAACCGTCACGGTGATGCTCCCGAGACTGACGGATAATGGAGACTCCACTGTACTGTGTGCACACTGTGAATACATGTCTAGACACTCCAAAGTCCAACTTTAGATAGTTTCTTGCTAACATGTAAAAAACAGTTGTTCTTACCGTACATGTGGACGTATTGCCTTGTAACGGTTCTTAAAAAGTTCTGAGAGTGTAAATATTTGTTGAAAATTATTATTATTATTGTTGGATGATATAATTCCCCAGTTAAAAATCTTATTTTGAGAGCTCGGCGCACGAAAACGTATGACTATGTATATGACAAGATTTTGTGCCACAGCACTACACTCTTTCTTCTTTTCTTCTTCCCCTTCCTTCATAATTTCAGACTTCTGCATAGGTGTGAAGGCACTCTGTGTGTTTCCACTCATGTTGTAAAATCAAAAAAACCAAAGGTATAGTCAAAATATATGAGTGGGTCATAAAAAAATTAAAGCACATAAGTATAGAAATCGTGAAAATCAAAACCATAAATAAAATTCCAACCCAATAAAATAAGATATGTAGGTAATTAACGTTTAATTCTTCAACCCCACGTGCAGTCCAAACTTCTAATCCAAATAGAAAAGCCAAAACTAATTAAAAACATATTTGAAAGCTGAATCCCATTCAAAGACTAACAAGCATGCCATGATCCACGAGACTGTTGGTTTTGAAGGGAATAAAAGGTGGAATGTGCAACTAGTACTACTGTTAGCTGCTATTGTTGCTATGTGCACAAGAAGCAGCGCAGTGAAATGAGAGGGGCCACGGTGCTGTAGTGGTTAGACTACTCACCTCCCACCTAAGCAAACTGGGTTTGATTCCCGGTGGGTTTGCTTCCGGATTTTGCATTTGAAAATCGTGGCCGGATAATACTGCTGGTTGGTGGGTTTTCCCGGGGATCTCCTTTTCCCCCCACCCTTTCATTCTAGTGGTGCTCCATACTCGCCTCGCTTCACCCCATTGGCTCTCAAGACCTTGCTGTTAAGAGCTGCAAAAATCTCTTCACTCACTCACAGAGGAAAGAGGGATGGGTGGAAAGCAAAGCATCCTTTCATGACATCACGTGTGGTGTGCCCATTTCAATTCATCAGACTTTTGCAACCTTTTTTTGTATATTGTGGTGTATCAGTTAAGGGTAGCAACAGTATAGCCCCATTAAAATATCAACTAGCTTATCATTGATTTTATTGGCAACTTGTAACTTTTGTGCTAAGATTTTTTTATTTTGTGAATTGTTCCAGAGAGTGATTGTCAAATCTCTACTTTCATAAAATCCAAATGAATAGAATTGAGGGTTTACAGTAGGTTGTGGAGTGCAAGACTGAGCACAAATTTGGATAGAGGAAAGCTCTATACTTTATTTTCTTTAAGAATGTACCAGAAAGGAACACAGTGTGTACAATGAGGGTTCTAAAAATTGTGTCCTATGTCATTATGATCACATTTTCTATCAGACACCTGTAAGAGTCCTTGAATTGTTTGAAGGTATGAAGTAAGGGATGAATGGCCTTAAAATTAGTATAAATATTGTTATAATAGTCAAACTGATGATGCATGAAGTTAAAGAGAGTACATATATCTTTGATAGGCATAACAAGAGACTAACCAAAGAGGAGTTCAAGTTCTTCCTAACTGGTGGTGTAGCCTTGGAGAATCCCAGGCCAAACCCTAATCCCTCATGGCTCAGTGATAAATCCTGGGATGAGGTTTGCCGTGTTGGAGACTTGCCAGCATTTTCAGGTTTGTGATTTTAATTTTTACTGGAAAATATTTAGTTAATACTGAACATTATATTAATTGTAGCATTTTTGTTGTACAAATAAATTGCCATTAAATTCAAAATACTTACTTAATAGGTAGATTCAAAAGACATGCCTAATAGTTCTATCATATAAGCTCATATGTTTACCATATACTTATACCTACCTATTGGTTTAACAGAGTAAATATTATTGACTTTTAACTAAAGTAATTAAGGGCGAGTTCCAAGTGGGCCTCAACTGTCTCACGTTCTACTTATCGTCCTTGCAATGTTATTCCACATTGAGATGGCAAAGTGAAACGTCAAGGATGTCATAGTAATACCGTGCAAATGTTNGTCCTTGCAATGTTATTCCACATTGAGATGGCAAAGTGAAACGTCAAGGATGTCATAGTAATACCGTGCAAATGTTTCTGTTGCCAATTTTAAATTGTTTGAAAATGCACATTTAATGTTACCCTTTGTGTTATGACAATTCTTGTTTGTCACTCACACCCAAATATAATATTAAGTGCTAGTTAAATGCCAGTAAGTTATTGTAGCCACAGTAGATGAATATTTACCTGTAGTTATATTCACTATCTTTACCTGATCCCAGCACTATTGCTACATTAGGCTATACATGTGATGTACTAAATGGCTGCTTGATTACAAGAAATATTGATTGGTATATAAGAAACCTTCCTATCGGTCAGATTGGTGCTGTATGTTAGATAGGAGACATGTAATTTTTGTGTCAAGGGCTGTAATTTATACTTCTGCCTGAGAGTGTCTCAAAAAGTTCTATTCACTGAGGCATTGCACTTTCAGGGCTTTACTTATAAGCCATTATTTCACATTTTAATAAATATGACATCAAAAGCAACGAGGACTTTTTTTTTTAAACAGAACATTATAATTTTGTTCACTAAATGATTTGTGAAACATGTGGAGTAATTGTCTTAAATAAATGTCCATAAATATGTCAAAATATATTAATTAATAATGTTTTGTTTATTTTAGCAAATAAGCATGTTAATGTTAGCAAGAATGACTGTAATAATGTTTCAGATATGTGTATGAAATTTTGATGAAAATATATCAATCTGAAACTTGAGTATGCCCCATTATACTCCATTCCTTAATCCAGATCTGGGATCTTATCTAGTACAGTNATATCAATCTGAAACTTGAGTATGCCCCATTATACTCCATTCCTTAATCCAGATCTGGGATCTTATCTAGTACAGTGTTTATTATCTCTACTCTAATTAATTAAAAAATGTTTTGTTGCATTAAATTTGAATTTACTAGCTGTGTAAATGTGTTTTTGTTTCTTGAATTGAGAAGCAACAAATTATCACCCTCATTCTGCAGGAAACAATATAGCCAGTGNTATATCAATCTGAAACTTGAGTATGCCCCATTATACTCCATTCCTTAATCCAGATCTGGGATCTTATCTAGTACAGTTTTTATTATCTCTACTCTAATTAATTAAAAAATGTTTTGTTGCATTAAATTTGAATTTACTAGTTGTGTAAATGTGTTTTTGTTTCTTGAATTGAGAAGCAACAAATTATCACCCTCATTCTGCAGGAAACAATATAGCCAGTAAAAAACCATATTCTAAGTATGTCCATTTCAATTACTTGCACTTTGTCACAGGCTTCCATTTTAAAATGTTCTCATAAAAAGGCTGATTTCTAATATGCACAGGGAACTTAATGTGTAGGAAGGGANGGAAACTTAATGTGTAGGAAGGGGATTACATCGTCGAGACGTTTGGTAGCACTGTTGGGTGCCGCATGTTGCAGAGTTTGCAGACAGCTTCGAGCGGCATGTGCGTCAGTGGAAGGATTGGTACGACCTGCTAGAGCCCCAGGAGGAAGATCTGCCTGCCCCTTGGCAGGAGCGGCTCCCCTCCTTCCTGAAGCTGGTGGTGGTTCGCATGCTGCGACCTGACAAGGTGACAAGGTCCCTCCCTTCATCTTCATCCCATCTCCCTCCTTCAGTCACCAGGGTGCGATTCTCATTCACTTCTCCCTTATCGGGATGAGATTAAGCAGCGATGGCAGAGCCTAGCAGAGTTTACAATATTCTGATGTATGTTATTTACTGTAAAGTGAGCACTTTTGTAAGCCCTCTCATTTGAAATAATAGTCAATAAATATATTTTATGTTAGCCTTAGGCGTTAACTTCAGAGTGCGGTGGAATCTACACACTGTGTTTATTACTTACATAGGAATATTTATTTTAAAATGTGGTTAAAGGATAAAAAATGGCTGAAATAAAAAAGTAACTAGGGCCTCTAAAGTGCTCACTTTACCGTGAACAACCGTAGGTGGTTACCACTACACTGTGTGCATGGCAACTTACATCCTACATATTGTTTCCATGACAAGTGGAAAAATGAATGATAATTGTGGCTTTGTGGTCCAGAGATTTTTTGCCTTTAGTAACCCCTCAATGACCATTCCCTTGTCTTTGATGTCAGAGTAGACAAACTTCTTTTCCCCTCATAATTTTGAAAGAAAATACCTAGGAATTGTTTTGATTTGTGCTGTGCCATAGTAAATTGGTGCTTGTTCGCTGGATTGTCCACATTTGTGGCTTTTGGGCAGCACTTGAGGCCAGATACTCCTAGCAGCAAAGATCATGTGAGTGTGAAAGAGAGAAGGAGACAAATTTTTTTTTGCAAGGAAGTCTCCCTGGCAGGCAGTGTACGGGAAAAATTATTCCCTATGATGCTGGTCGCTGTGCTGTGTCAGCTCTAATTACTTATAGAGGGAATGTGCTAACTGTGCAGTAACCAATTTCTGCATCCCAAACTTCAGCACCTTTTTTGGCAAAAGAACTGTCAAGACACATTGCCTGGACTAGCGGTTAGCAATCTCACACTTGAATGAGTGCTTTTAAATTTTAGCACATTTCTTCTGGGGGAGTTTTGATGTGACCATGTTATAATCAAGTTATGCAAAATAATTATTTTATACAAGCATATGTATGCTGGAAAACTATCTGTAAATAAAAGTCCACATCACTGTTTGGCAATGTGGTTTTTGAGATTTCTTGTGGCCGTTCATTGGCGATTGTTAAGGATGTGTGCAGAAGATTAAAATCAGTCTACCTTATGGTTAGTCTGTGTGTTTATCTAAGAGGTGCTGTGCATGTGGACTGAAAGCCTGGGAATGTTTGATGGATTAATATTTGTGAGGTCTTTGGAACACATGAAAAGTTTAAGAAAGCTGCTAGTATGCTGGCTGGGTGGCATGTTTTCATTCACCTTTTGAATTACAGTCATTTGCGGGAACATTGCACCAATATGGGTATCTTTGTACAACAGATTTTCATCAATGTTTTACTATCTCCTCCTTTGATACGAGGGTTGATTTGGAAGTAATGGCAACTATTGCTTATTTTCAGAAAATGACCCAACACAGGAAATGTACTATGCACAGGTGAAAGTGTACGACAAGTACGTTTGAAAGGTGACACCACATGGGAAATGGATGCAGGTATGTCCGGCAAGGAACAAAGACAAACATGGCTGCTTGAAGTCACCATTGATATATTCTTGTACAAACTGTATACACTCATTTGAACGAGTACGCATCATATGTGTACGAGCTGTTTAACATCCTTCAAAGTACCTAGTCTTTGAGGTTGTCCACGGTTCATTGCCAGCGATGAGGCAGACATTGTCGCAGCATTTCAACGAGAAGTGGTGCACATTTATGGATCTCATGCAGACGATGATGGTATATGTACCTGTTCAAATGAATGTATACAGTTTGTACAAGAATATATCAACTAAACTGTGATTTCAAGCAGCCATGTTTGTCTTTGTTCCTTGCCGGACATTTCTGCATCCATACCCCATGTGGTGTCACCTTTAAAACGTACTTGTCGTACTCTTTCACCTGTACATAGTACATTTCCTGTGTTGGATAATCTTCAGGAGATAAACAACAGTTTCCATGACTTCTGAATCAGCCCTCGCATATACTTGTAGTTATCAGTTTTATGTATAAGGAAGACAGTAATGTGGAGGGTTTCTTCCAGCATTCATTGGAAAATAAATTATACAGGTGTAAAATGTTGCCCTGACTGATATAAAGTTATCACAAACGACTGTAACAATCAGCTGACAGTATAATGACTGAAGTAATTTTGGTATGGAAACAGTGACATTCACTCCATTCTCATGTACTCACAAGTAACAAATTTCAAAGGTAAGTTGGCAAACCTGGTGGTTCCTAAATCCGAACAACGTGATGAAAGTTCTGCTTGACACAGACTGTGTCCTTTTGGAATCATCAGAGCAGCTGTGTGGTTTGATATGTTAAATTAAATCAAGAACTTGCATTTACGGGTTGGAATGGAGAATCGTTTACCATCATGCAGTTCCTACAAGCAGGATAACCCAACGGACATGACATCAACTATAATACCATACTAGAAGCCTCAAAGTTACTACAGTATATTTGACTAGCATTGGTACTGCCCACCAGGAAACATGACGAATCCAGGATGGGTATAACGCAGTGTCCATGATAGGCAGCACGTATTGTGACCCAAATCAGCTAGGAGCATGGCAAGTTGGCTAGCTGAACTAAGGAGGCACTTTGTAATCTGCATGAATCGTGTAGTTATTGATTAAAAAATATTAGCCTCCTTACCTCCAGTGACAGGACCACTACCGCAATCACCACTAGAAATAGACACGCTAATTACCTTCTGCCTCTTCCCTGAGGAAAACAGCATTAAAAGTATCAGAAATAGCTTTGAGATAGGGCCAGCCGCTGACATGGGACTCAAATCCATGAACGCCACAACCAATCCGGATATAACACAGGAAAGACAGTTGTGCATCACATCATACATGTGTTCAAATGTATTCTTTCTTGCAATTTATTAAGAAGTTGTAGTCTCTTCAGGGAATATACAATGTCTTATATTATTATATCACATTTATAAGTGGCCGTGCGATCCTGTATATCTCTCGTTTATACAAATTTATTAATCTTTATATCACTGTAGACAAAGACAAAACATACAAAATGGTAAAAAAATTTTTTGTTGTTATGTCACATTGCAGATTATAGTATCCGTCGCCAAATTTGTGAAGGAGGAAATGGGTGTAAACTTTATCACACCTCCACCATTTGACATTGGTCGGTCGTATGGAGACTCCAATTGCTTGTCACCTCTAATCTTCATCTTGTCTGCTGGTGCTGACCCGTTGTCTGCCTTGACAAGTTTCACAGAGAGGATGGGCTTCAGTAACAAATTCCAGTCGATCTCCCTCGGCCAAGGGCAGGTGACGTAACTACAGTAATTACTTTCTTTGAAGAATGCATGATGAAGTTGGCAACCTAACAAGGTCTGAGAATGATCTAATTAAATGAGGAAGGGATGGAATAGTGGTGGAATTAAGATTGAGTAAGTGGTAGTACCCGAGATGATTCACACACAACACTGTCCACAAGAGACTCCCAACCTACTAGCATTTAAAGCTGAATTGTGAATTGAATGCTGGGAAGTTGATGCCAACTGTGGCTTCGTACTTTGTTATTTGGAATGTATTATAAGTACTAGGTGTCTTGTGTATCATTGCTGGTGATTACAAAATTATTCTTGTGTATAATGTATATGTTATCTAAATTTGTTAAAAATTATTTATATTTGTAGTTTACAACTGATGACACCAATTTCTGAGAGACTTAAATTTTATCTTAATTTATTGAATATTTATATTTGTAGTTTATCATGGCTAAAAATAATTTACTACTGGTGGCACCAATTTTTAAAACAATAAAAATCATCNTTTACAACTGATGACACCAATTTCTGAGAGACTTAAATTTTATCTTAATTTATTGAATATTTATATTTGTAGTTTATTATTTATATTTGTAGTTTATCATGGCTAAAAATAATTTACTACTGGTGGCACCAATTTTTAAAACAATAAAAATCATTTTTTAGAAAACTAACATAATGTATAAAATAAAGTTGTATTTGGAATCTCTCAGCATCTTGACCAAAAGAAAATAAAAACATTTGCTATAAATTATCATTGTGATTCACTTCCTAATGGCAATGACTAGCAATTGGTATACACATATATGTACTCAGAAATACTCCTGTTGGTGCAACAGTAATATCTAAGCTACTATGCACTAACAATTGAAGGATAACTATGATATCAAAATACTGAAGGAGTGGAAAGCAGCCTGAGAAACGGACATTCCTTGTACTCATACTGCCTCAGATGTATTGAATGCAGATGCAGCTTGGTAGTGTTTATTCAGTCCTGGAACAGTAGCCTTGGTGGTAGCAGGTAATCATCTGACTGGTACAGCCAAAGACGATGCTTATCACCATTAGTGACACAAATAATGCTTACTGCAAGAACATCCAGGCAAAACAACCAGCATTTACTAAGAAATGTGTTTTGCACATGCTGAATTGTTTGCTCAACTGAAGGTCCATGCAGTTAACAACTTTGCAGTGAGAGCCTAACATTTTCGACTCCTACTACTTTCACATCAATAGTTTTAATTCTGTCACGTTTTTAAAAAAATATGTGAATTATTTTTATGATAATTAATAGTGATGGCACAAGATATGTTTTAAAAACTTTAGAAAAGTTGGAGGTAATTTTTAAATGATTGATACAGAATGCACTGTTGCTTGATACCTCAAATGCATAGGAAAACAAAATTATAATTATCAGGAAAAGTTAGTGTTAAAATATGGAGCAAAAATGTCAGCCAGAAAATTTTTAATTTTAAGTCAAAAAGTTTGTACCAATGTGACTCTTCTTGTTCTCATTCCTAAGCCTATATACATATAATTTATTTGATCACAAGCATGTTCAGTGCACTAACTATCGAGTTAGGCATGTTGAGGGTAATATAATCCATAGAAAGGTCTAAAATGAATCATAAGTGGCAGAAACCTGTCAGAGTGTTTTGTGTCGGCAGGGCCCGATAGCGAGATCCATGATGGAGGCGGCACAGAAGAAAGGCAGCTGGGTGTGCCTGCAGAACTGCCACCTGGCCGTGTCCTGGATGCCGGAACTGGAGCAGCTGTGGGATGCCCAGAACCTCGGCAACACTAACCCTCACTACAGACTGTGGCTCACCAGCTACCCTTCTGACAAGGTGGGTGTTACTTTACAGTGTGATTGTGTCCTCTGCGTATCTCCAGTGCAAACTCTGGCTGCTGCAAGCGAACCTCGGCAGAATGGAGTGACCTGATGAATGCCAGATCACTCTTTCTGTATCAATCTCTTCATGGGGCTGCGGTTATCGGCAATTTTATTAGCAATTGTCAAACATATTCATTTTTTACACTCCTTTTTTACTTGCCTGATAAAACGGACACTTTGCTCAAATGTGGACAAAATCCTCCATGAACAAATTTTTTACATAGAAGACCTGACACTGCTGCTTCTTAAAGAACAAATGACAAATCTGTTGTACTGGCTACCAATAACTATTTTATTATAATCAGACCCTATAAAAGATGGAACCCTGATTGCTGCGGTCTGCGAGCACAAGTTTTTAAATAGAGTTGAGTTCATTAAATTCTTTGAAAAGCTCATAAGTTTGAGGCTAACTTAAGTTGTATAGAAGATTTGTTTGCATTATTTTTAGCATTTAACAACTACCGCAATTTTCAAAACTATTTTCTATGTTTTATATACCATTAATATTAATTAACTTTATTTAAACATTAATAATATGAACAAAACTTAGATAATTAATCATTTAATTTATTGCTACAAAATGTTTTGGAAAAAATATTACAATGAGTCATGCACGTACAGTGTGAAAGTTGATAACAGTTAACTTAGTACGCCAACGCAGAAAAGTATCAGCTCATGTATTCAACCATGTGAGAGTGCTACTAGCTGACATTTATGTTTATTGATTTTATTTTGTAGTGAAATTATTTCAATGGAACTCATTAATGAAAATTATTTAACAATTCAGTGACACGTTATTTACAACTGTTATGTACACTTTTCAAAATCACATACTTTATTAACAAAATTTTTATATTTCTGAAAAGCAGAGCTGTGTCATTTTTATGGTTGTCTTTCTGATTCCATTATTACACGATACCATGATGAATATCTATTTGTTTACATTTAGGTGTTTTGGTGACGAACTGTTGGTAAAATTATGTGAATATTAGATATGCACAACAAATGTTTGTATTTTTCGTTTCACTAGCGAAATGAAAAGGTGTGACGGGCTGTATAACTTATGTTGTGTTAGTTACAACCTGCATATCTATTAGCATTTACCAAAAGTAACCTTACAGACGGGTTAACTCGGTCACATGACCAGGTTTGTTCCATAACTTAGGGGTTAAACAGGTTGTTATTGAATGCTTAAAAGCAATTCAAGGTTTCAAAATGGAGGGAACTCAAAATAAGCCTGAATATTTAATGCATTCATTAAATGCTAAGCTAGTCGAGAACAAAGAAATTTAAATTATTTATTTTAAACACAAATAGTATTAAACAGCACTACACAAATACAGTACCTTTGTTTTCAGCATCAGGTTAGTATACAATTGTCTGCCATCTACATCAAAAATGCCTCATCTGTTCATGTAACAAATATACTATATTTGCCACCCTGCTTCTCTCAAAGTTGCTTTTACTATTACGACTTGTTATTTTTGTTTGCACTTACATATTTTCGCACCATTTGACGTGTGTCATCTGCTGAATCTCATTTACCTTGGTATAAAGCAGGGTTAGAGTCTGGAGTGGATAGAGTTACTAATCAAATTAACTCGACGTGGGG
>NQII01000581.1:1438251-1496700 GCA_002778355.1 Clitarchus hookeri | reverse complement strand
GGGGGGGGGGGGGGGGGGGGGGGGGGCTGTTCACTACTCCAGTACTTCAAGTTCAATTCAACCACCATTGTGTCTCCTCCACAAATCACACCTACCAGCCACTGCATAAATAAGGAATCCAGTATGTGGTTTGTACATATACTCACACCCCATGCTCAGATACCTTGGCCATTGGTGGCAGTCAATGTACCACCTCACATTTACAGAGAACTGACATTTGATTGCTTTTGCTGGAAAGACACCTAAAGCTGCCTCCAACACACAAATCAGGTAACCGTTAGTTTTTGCTGTGGGTTGTTTACCTGTGCCAGATGTTAGAAAGGCTGATTCTCAAGAGTTCCGCCATGCTATGTTTTCATCCAACAATTCTCACCCACCTGAAACTTCACATCCTTCAGCCACTTGCCTCGTGGTCTTCTTGTAGACTTTTTTTTTTTACATTAACTTTTTAATAATTGCTGCAGACAGTCTTCTTTTAAAATGATTCTTTGTGCAAATGTGTGTGTATGGTTTTATTTCTTGTATTTTGCATTACATGCTTTTCAAGAAGTTTATTTTAAAATGCCAATACATATTTTGATTTCCTCCCATACCAGTATTCTCCTCCTAAATTGTTTTTGAAAGTAAGTTTTCAGCTTTATGCTATTTCAGTTGTTGGCATATTATAGGTAGCTAATCTTGTTTATAACATGTGTTTTGCCACAGTTTCCAGTGACACTGCTCCAGAATGGAGTGAAGATGACCAATGAACCGCCGACAGGCTTGAAACAGAATCTCCTGCGCTCATACCAGTCAGATCCTGTCAAGGACCCAGAATTCTATGAAGGCTGCCCTGGGAAGGACAGTATATTTACAAGGCTGCTGTATGGAATATGCTTCTTCCACGCTGTGGTTCAAGAAAGAAGAAAATTTGGCCCCATCGGTTGGAACATCCCCTACGGCTTCAATGAGTCGGACTTCCACATTTCAGTAAAACAGCTGCAGGTAATTTTACTCTATATGTATCCTTGGTTCACTCATTACACTTTTCAATTACCCTTTTTTGAGCTCAAAAGATTGGGTGCATAAGATATGCTGAAAACTTTTTTGTGCATATTTTTACCTAATGATTACATTTATAACTATGTTAAAAGTAGCCATTTCAACAAGAAAAGTTATTGACCTGTCAGCTGTAATAAAACGAAAGAAACAGTTTGTTTTGTAATAATAGACTGCTGCTGACTGACTGAAGAGGGAAGGTAACTAACGAGAAGTAGCAAGAGGGGGACAGACAACGGAACCAGGCCGCCCTCTCCCACTGTGGATTTTAAGATCCTTCTCTGTAGCTGACTGCTTGAATACCTGCAGAAAGGGAGCAGACAGTGGCATTTGACGTTTACCCGACCCTTCCTTCATCCCCTCACCTGAACCTTTTGCCCAGCCTTATCCCCTGCCCATCAGTCGAACACTAAGGACATGCCACTTCCCAAAGCTTGAAAGTGAAACATTACTGTTTCTCTCTTTTGGTGCTGAAGGGAGGGTGGAATGTTGCCATGTCTATTGAAGAGAGGAGTTGCCTGAGAATGGAGAAAAAGTGATTCCTGGAATGTGAGGTGAAGCATCAGGCTGCCTGTCTTACATAAAATACTTTTCTGCAATTGTTCATGTAAAAGAAAATTAAAACATTGACAGATATCAATGAATGGCATGTGTTGACACCTCAGCAGGTGAATAGAGTTTATTTACTCTGTTTTGAAGTTAATCGCATCGGCACAGGATCAGCCGATTTGTAATAGTAGCATCAGCAAATCGGTGGATCAGCAAAATTTGTGTATCAGTACAGCTTTACTTGTTCTCTTTATAATTTGGATGATGCAATTTTGATGTGGCTTAACTAGCTGCAGAAAAATCGCAAACATCCAGTGTTAGAATGCCGTAATTCATATTGGCCCATAGAAATATGGATGCACAGAATGCAGCCAATAACAAAAAAAAAACCAGCAGGATGTAGACACAGTAGATTAGATGCTGGTAATCATTCAAACGTATCCATAAAAAATTGCAGGTTTTTCAGTTAATGTCAAATGTTTGCTCACAGTAAAACTATGTCAAAAACATTGTAGATAAGGGTGATGTAATTATTAATGTGGACAAGACCCCCACTGTTATTGCACCACAGCCTTGCTCATCTCTTCAACAATACAGAATAAATCTATTGATTAATATATGTACTCTTCCAGCTAAAGAAACACTCTGTATTCCTAGAAAATATGCTACGTTAAAGAAGTTTGTAATTATATATATTTAGTTAAACTCTGAACCTGTTGTTAATGTAGAACTGCAATACTTGTGTTTTTCTTCCAGATGTTTATCAATGAATTTAGTGAGATGCCGTATGAAGCTGTTGCATACGTGACAGGAGAGTGTAACTATGGGGGGCGTGTCACAGATGACTGGGACCGCCGAACCATCATGACGATCCTGGCAGACTTTGTGAACCCGGATGTTGTGAACAATCCCACATACCTATTCTCCCAGCTAGGGAGTGTGTATGGGTTGCCACGCAGGACGGAGTACCGAGTTTATATACAGCACATTGAGGTGAGATATGGTTTGCATCTAGGCCTATGATCTGCCCTATTTACTCAGTCTCTGCTTTACTTACTACACCAACAGAATTATGGAATTTATTCTAGTTGGACTTGGTAAAATAAGGTTAATTATGGAATTGCAAGTTGCTAACTGCCTGGCCCACAAGTTACCAGTAATTCTTTACAATAAACATGTAGGGGATAGAACTATATTTTATTGGGTTGTTATTGGTTGAACACTTTTGCAGTAAAAGTTTAAGGCTACGGGATATTTTTATTACCGTGAGCTCTGAATCATCTATTGTCTCGGAGTTCAACTTTTCAATCAAACTGTAGCTGTCTCTTGACTCGTCACCATTTTGGACTTTCACCACACAAGCATTTGTTATGATGCACGTTAAAATGCTGTGAAACCTCTAGCACATCATCACCTTCAAATCACTTTTGATGTCAGGGGTAATTAGATATCAGTCAGTATGTGATATTTTTACTGCAAACAACATATCATCTTGAAAAACCAGATCATTTATAGCTGTTAATGTCCCTTTAACTTGCATACACAGGACTCTGGTAGAGAAATTTTGCTTACCAGACAAAGAAAATTGGCCTTGACACATGAAAGAGAGAGAGAGGATGTGTGTTCATGTGATTGCGTGCACATGTGTCTATGTGTAGTGCGTGGGATTTGGGAGGATGATTTGGGAAGAGAANTAAAAAAAAGTAAAAAGTAAGTTCTGTGCACGTGTCACAGCAGCATCCTTGAAACATGAGAGATTTAAGGGAAATTGTAGAATTTTTTATACTGCACTTTTAATTATGATAAAATATTATACCTACAAATAAAGAAGCAATTTCAGTGTTACAACTGTCAGTTGGTGTACACATGTTAACTGGAAATGCAACATATTAGCTTTTAACCATTACTCAGCATTGTGTACAAATTTGATAGTATTTTCAGCAGTTTGGTGGTATGTTTAGGCACTGCCATCAATGCCTCCCCCAGAAGTTTTTGGCCTTCACATGAATGCAGGCATCATTCGTGACTTGGGAAACTCAAAGGAGTTGCTGAGTGCTCTGTTATTGGTGTATGGTGGAGGCACTTCAGAGGGGGAGGGTCCTTCATCTGAAGAAAACTTGCTAGCTGATGTCACAAATGACATTCTTAACAAGGTCAGTAAAATTATTAATATGTAAATGAAAGCTGTTAATTATCTAAATATTAAATAGTTTTTCTTATTTTGTGAAAAGTATTAAGTCAATGCATTTTATCAGAATCCTCATTTTATATGTCTTTTTACACAATCTGATCAAAAGTATCTGGTCTCTCACACAAAACTGTCCAATAAGTGTCCCTTTGATATACTGCCCAGTAGCGGACTTAATATGGGGGACCCAACCTTGGACTTTATTACAACTTTAACCTTGCGGGGGACTGTCAACTAGGTGTTGGAACTAGGGATGGGTCGGTTTGGTTCTTCGGTTGCAATTTATACCGGTTCTGAGGTTTGACTCGGAACCGGTTTTACGTTAACAACAACTACTCTGTTCTCTTTCTACACAGTAATAAATTTACTACAAAACTCTGTCCTTACAAAAATATCTACCTCTTGTATAGCGCCCTCTTTTTCCCAAAAATAAAGGGAAAAAAATGTGGGTGCCATACATGAAAAAAAAATTTAAGGAGTGGTAGTCCTAAACTGTTGGCTCCCTTCCCCTGTAAGCAACCCTGCTAGCAGATGGATACATTTCTCCAAGCTTTCTTTGTTTCTTTCCTTGTAAGGCAGGGAATAGCCTAGTCAANCCCTGCTAGCAGATGGATACATTTCTCCAAGCTTTCTTTGTTTCTTTCCTTGTAAGGCAGGGAATAGCCTAGTCAAAGGGGCTGGAGAAAGGAAGGGACTTTTTTTTTAGAGGTGTGGCATTCCAACACAGCAAAAAAAACCAGCAGGTCACCCACTGGAGTTGTTGACATTCTTTTAATGACCATAGGTTAAAGCCATGCCACAATGTTTTGTTGAGTTATTTAGTTAAAGTATTTTCCAAATATATCACAATCACCANCCCTGCTAGCAGATGGATACATTTCTCCAAGCTTTCTTTGTTTCTTTCCTTGTAAGGCAGGGAATAGCCTAGTCAAGGGGGCTGGAGAAAGGAAGGGACTTTTTTTTTAGAGGTGTGGCATTCCAACACAGCAAAAAAAACCAGCAGGTCACCCACTGGAGTTGTTGACATTCTTTTAATGACGATAGGTTAAAGCCATGCCACAATGTTTTGTTGAGTTATTTAGTTAAAGTATTTTCCAAATATATCACAATCACCACCTATTAATGAAAAAAAAAAAATTGTTACATATTTACTAACCTTAAATAAATTTAATACAATTTTATCTGTATACATTAAATCTTATCTTCAGACTTTGTTATTGTTCTATTCTTCAGTAGGTTAAATAAAACATTTAATGAATTTTACCTGCATTGGTTGAATGAAGTTGCAAGCAAAATGCAAGTATTCAAAATGGAACCGAATACTGGGACCGATATTTAAATTGTAGAATCGGTACCGGAATTGGAAAAGATATTTTTTGTTATTCGACCCATCCCGTTGGAATGTCTCCGGACGAATAGCCAAATATTCTTCCTGCGGCACTGTAGTAAGCATAGTAAGAGATGCGGGGTGTTGAGGTCTGGTGTAAGGATGGGATCCTCGATGCTGCGATACCATTGATACTTTATAGTATCAAGTATCGCATGAGAATATCCAAAAGTATCTAATTGTGCTAATGGTACTTACCATGCATGGTTTTTTTCACAGAGCACAAAATCACAAAATTCCCATAATATTTGCATACTGTTTTTATTGCATAATTATTGCCACAGGTAACAGTAGCACATTAATTTTTAAATACTGAAAATTGGAAACCATTCTATGAGTTAGTTGTAGCTCCTCTCCGTCAAGAAGAAACAACAGTGGGAATGGTGCTGTGGTAGTTGCTAGGCAACCACCTCTCACCAAGTGTGTAAGGGGAGGAAGCAACATTGTACCTGGACATCTGACCATAAGAGAGAAAGAGAATGTGGGGATGTCACTCAGTTGCTAGGCAGCCACTTCCCCTTTCGTCAGACAAGTAAGGGGAGGAAGCTAGGCCACACCTTGTGCCAAGCGCTAGACTGGACGAAAAAAGATAACAATAGCATTGGTTTCCGCGCTTGTCACTCAATTTACTCTTTGTTATTCAACGTTTTAGTAAATAAACATTACAGCAATTTTCTTGGCCAAGTGTTTTAGTCTTTATGGCAATTTTAATTTGGTATCGAGAAAAGAATCTGTATCAAGTATCGTGAAAATTTTTTGGTATCGACCCATCCCTAGTCTGGTGCACAGTCGCTGTTCCAGTTCATCTCAGAGGTATTCAGTGGGACAGTGGTTGGGGCTTTGGGCTGGCCAGTTCACTTCCGGAACTCTCCACAAATCATTCACGAATGGACCATACTTTATGACAGGTAGCACTGTTATGCTGCAACACGGTTATCTTCTCTGAACTGATCTTCTACCGCAGACAACACACTAGTCAATCAAAATGCCCTTTTAGCATTCCGCTTTTAACGTGCCCCATAATATTATGAGAGGACCGGGTTACTTGAAAAACACCCCCACACTGTCGCTCCACCTCCACCGAATTTCACTGTGGGTACTATACAAGTCATCCAAATCCTCCCATCATACTGCCACATGGTACAGTGTGAATTATGACTACAAGTCAATCTTCAGTCACCCAAGTTCCAGGTGTGGCACTCTTTACGCCAACAAATGCAGCACTTTGTGTTCATAGGCGAAATGTGCAGTTTACGGGCAGATACCCAAGCTTTGAACCCCAGTTCTCATAACTTCTGGCACACAGTCATGGTGCTAGCTGCACAATTAATGGCACACTGGAATTTACAGGTGACGGTATCACATGGTGTCTTGCAATGTTCCCATACCACCTTCTTCAGTGCTCGGCGGTCCCTGTCGGTCAACACATGTGGCCTAACTGGCCAAAGTTTTGCTGTAGTTGTGCCTTCTCATTTTCACTTCACAATCATATACCCCACGGTTGACGTATGCATCTTGAGGCAGGCAGAAATGGTCCTAATGGATTGCTTACTGATGTGGCAACCAAAAACTACAAAGTTTGTTGCAATATGAAATTATGTGCGAGTGTTGCATTTTTTAACCAAATATATACAATTTTATTTTTGCGATATTACCAAACCATTTTTTTTTTCTCAGCCAAATTTTAACAAACTTTTTGACGAAATAAATTAAAAATTGATAAAAAATTCACAAGTCAGTTTTAAAAAAAAAGACAAAATCTATCACAATTTTTCACCACAAACAAAATGTCTCTAATGATAAGTACTTGAGCATGCTAGTGCCCCAGCCTCTCTTTCCTGCAAGCTGGCTTTATTCACTTTTTTAATTCAAGCTGAATATTTTTTTTATTTGTTATACATAGAGGCAAGATTTTGTGGCTTTGTATTTAAAAAATTTTTGGTTTTATTTTTGTTAAATTTTAGTGTTTTTTTTTTTCAACACAAATTACATGCATTATATAGTTCTGGATTTAAATTACATTGTGTGATTTTATTATCTTGATAAACCTTCTCGCAAACACATATTTACAACATAAATCACTTCTTGTCTAAGTGCAAGACACTTATTGAAAAGCAATCATAATTAACATTTTTTAAAGAAGTTATTATTTAAAAGGCTCAAATTTTAAAATATAATTATGGTAAATTCACAAACAATTTTTCTGGAAACTCAACGAAGTTTTTAAAAAAATATATTATTTACACTAAAAAAAATTTAATGCAAAGAAATTATGAAATGCATACATGAACTAAACAAGCAGTATCCATGTAGTATCAGTATCATCTTCATTCTTTAAAAAAAAAAGTTTTCTCAGATTGGTTTAGGTCTGTGTTTGTATTAATTTCTTGCACACTTATACTCTCCTTTGCCCTTTCTTTTTACATAGAATGTCCGAATGAGACTAGATAATTTATGAAAACAGTCCGTTTAATGTATCAATTTAGATATCACACTTTCGTTTTATGCAATATGCACAACTGTCAATGCTAGTTACTGCACACATTCTAGTTGTGTGTGTTCACTTTGCACCATTATTACTAGCGCTTGGAGGCGGTTTGTTGTCAAACTGCTGTAGCTTATTACAAAGTGCATGTTTTACTGCTTGTGTAATCTTTGGAATGTGTTTGTTTACATTTTGTTATGCAAGAGATAAATAAGTAACGTATTTACGTGCATGTGTTGTATGTAGAACTATGATTTCAGAGATTTAAAAATTGGCTCGAGCCAAAATCTAAAATTTTTTTCATCTCTAGTATTTCTCGATATTGCAGAGACTTGCACATCTCTAGATTTTTTACAGTGCTGAACTAAATTTGTTTATATAACATGGGAGAAGAGTTTACTTCTTTTGGATAAAGCTAATTTCGTGAGATATCGTGCATTTGTCTGTATTTCGTGTTATTTCACGTTTAAACTTGTATTTTGGTGTTATTTTGTTTTATCGCTATTTACCACAAAATCGTGCTTCTAGTTATACAGGATTTATGTTGCCAAACCTATTTAGTTCTCTTAATGTTGCTTCATTTTACTACAGTAAATGCAGTTTGTAGCTTCACTTAATATATATATTTACATATTAGGGATGGGTCCGTTCGGTTCTTCAGTTCCAATTTATACCGGTTCTTCAGGTTTGACTCGGAACCGGTTTTAGGTTAACAACAACTACTCGGTTCTCGTTTCTAAAAAGCAATAAATTTACTGCAAAACTCTGTCCTTACAAAATAACTACCTCCTGTATAGAGCTCCCTTTTTCCCCAAAAATAAAGGAAAAAAATTCTGGGGTACATGCCAAACATGAAAAAAAAATTAAGGAGGGGTAGTCCTAAACTGTCTTCTCCCTTCTCTGTCTTTATCACTCAGCCTGCTCCTGTAAGCCACACTGCTAGCTGATCAATACATTTCTCCATGCCTTCTTTGTTTCGGTGTAAGGCAGAGAATAGCCTAGTCAAGGTGGCTGGAGAAGGGAAGAAGGGAGGAATTATTTAGAGGTGTGGCATTCCAACACAGCAAAACAAAACCAGCAGGTCACTGCATAAAAGAAGCAAAAAAAATGAAGGGGGCCACCCTGTCACTACATAAAAGGCGCAAAAAGAAAAAGGAAGCCCTGGTAAAAGAATAAAAAGAAAAAGGAAGCAGGTCTCCCACTGGAGTTGTTGACATTCTTTTAATGACCATAGGTTAAAGCCATGCCACAATGTTTAGGCTTTTAGAACTGCGAGTTATTTAGTTAAAGTATTTTCCAAACATATCACAATCACTACCTATTAATGTAAAAGAAAAGAAAAGAATAATTTGTTACATATTTACTAACCTTAAATAAATTTAATACAAGTTTATCTGCATACATTAAATCTTATCTTCACACTTTGTTATTGTTCTATTCTTCAGTAGGTTAAATAAAACATTTAATGAATTTTACCTGCATTGGTTGAAAGAAGTTGCAAGCAAAATGCAAGTATTCAAAATGGAACCGAATACTGGAACCAATATTTAAATTGTAGAATCAGTACCGGAACCGATATTTTTTGTTATTCGACCCATCCCTAATATATGTGTGTGTGTGTGTGTGTGTGTCTATATATATATATATATGATACCTATTAATGTATACTCAAAAGTCATACATCTAGTAGATAGTTGCTTTATCGAAGTTTTCATAATAAGCTATATTTATAATGGGTGCATACCCACTATACATGTACTTAATTGATTTGTCTTTAGTACTTTCTGTGTAGCACATCTTTCTTTCATTGTTTCTTTGGATGTGCAGCTGCCAGGTAACTTTGACCTTGAGGAGGCACTCAAGAAGTACCCAACACTGTATTCGGAGTCAATGAACACGGTGCTGGTGCAGGAGATGGACCGTTACAACAGGTTGCTGTCAGCCATTCGCTCATCTCTGGAGATGCTGAAGAGAGCTACGGCAGGGCTGGTGGTCATGTCACCTGACCTGGAGGCCGTGGGCAGTGCGCTGCTCATCAACAAAGTGCCTGCTGCATGGCAGCAAGTGTCCTACCCGAGCCTCAAGCCACTGGCCAGCTACGTGCAAGACTTCTTGCAGCGCCTGCGGTTCCTGCAGGTGAGCTATGCTCCGGGAAATGGCACACTCCAGTACTGGCAGTGCAACAGGAGCTCAGTGGCGGCAACTTTATCCTCAGTGAAAGAACAATCGGTTGGCTTGCCTGGAATCAATAGGGAGGGCTTCATGTCATAATTGCATCTGGTCCTCCATGTAGACACCACTATCTTATCTTAATTAATAACAGGTCATATAATAGATAGTGTCATGTCATACTTGTGTACATTTATAATATATTTAGTCGTTTGTAAGTATATGCTAACAGTTTGGAAAAATCATCACTTTTTGATAATTTTTTTTTTTTTAAATGTAAACCCTTCACCACACACTCCAGTCTTCATAACCTGATTACAATTTCCTTCTTATTACGTATTCAGCACTTTTGTATGAAACCTTCAGTCTACACTAGGTATATTTATAATAAGTTTTTTAAACAANTAAATGTAAACCCTTCACCACACACTCCAGTCTTCATAACCTGATTACAATTTCCTACTTATTACGTATTCAGCACTTTTGTATGAAACCTTCAGTCTACACTAGGTATATTTATAATAAGTTTTTTAAACAAGAGGTATTCTGTGCAATTATCTGTACTTTTTTTTTTTTGTTTCAGAAATGGTATGATGAGGGAAAGCCACCAACATTCTGGCTGTCTGGCTTTTACTTCACGCAAGCCTTTCTGACAGGTGCAATGCAGAATTATGCTCGCAAGTACAGAATAGCCATAGACCTGCTCACTTATGACTTCGAGGTGCTCTCGTCAAACCACCGGACACATGCTCCTGATGATGGAGTGCTGGTTTACGGACTGTTTCTGGATGGTGCTCGCTGGGATAGAACTACGTAAGTGCTTTACTCTGTTGTAATTCTTTCAACATGTGGCCTGATCAGTGTAGTTAAGTGCTCACAACTTCCATCATTATTGCATGTCATTAATGTACAACCTGTATAATCTTCTCCCTCCGTCCGTCCATCCGTCCCAGACATATGGTAGATAACTAAGACTAAAATGATAATTTAATGAGAAAAGCAAATGTAAAAATAGTTTCATTTCCATGAGCAAATGTTTTCTCTTTGTAAAACCACATTCAAGCCGTTCAATTAAGATTGTGACAAAGAAATACACAGTATACGAATTAGAAAAAATTTAAAACCCAGAAAAGTGAGCTTTTGCCGATTGTAATATGTGTGTTTTCTTAGTGTAAATAAAATCCTTGTTCTTTTTTATGAAGTTGAAAAAATGTTGAACAAAATTTATGCATATAAAATTTGCATTAAAATAACACAGTAAAATTGTGGCTCTAATAATGCATTATTTTAGTAATTACGTTTCTATTTATGGGTCTTCAATAATAAAACTGATTACACCAAAATCTGGTATTTTTAAAAACGAAATTTGCCTTAAAACAACACTGCAAAATCTTGCCCACAGGAATATCACAACTGCTATGAAAGTGCTCACATCAAGGGTAGCTCACTCAACAGTCATGGGAAAAGACAGTATGATGAAATGGCAAGTGATTTGGATTTTAATACATAGGTGATTCTATAGAGTTCTGTGAAATTATCTTTGTCATGTTTCCTGGTCACCAAAGGTTTAGAAGAGTATATATTTCAGAAAGTGGTACCCTTCAAAATGAAATACGTCATACTAGTATATTTACATAAATCATAATATTGGAGGGTCACAGGTGGTTTCCCGACAAGAAAGTGAGCCGGTTTAATAACATCATATTTACTTGTATTGGTGGATAGGACACAGAGTGGTCAAGAGTTCAGGACCACCGAGATTTGTGCAAGCCTGGTAGACAAGTCCTCAAACGACAGCAGTTGGGTGCCCATTATGCAATGCAGGTGTTGTTTGGTACTCTTAAAAGCTGCCTTCCAAAGGCAGGTATGCAGGTGGATTAAGTGCCACTTGCTTATTCAGCAGTGTTGGCTTGCTCGTTATGTCCTTATAATACACCTCCTTAAAGTAATTATTGGCTCCGATCAGATTGGTTCCAGTGTCAAAGTAAACATCTATTGGCCATCTTCAAAGAGATGTAAACTGTTTGAAATCTGCTAGAATTTCAGTAGCTGAAAGTCCAGTGGCAGCTTCCAAGTGTACTGCCTTTGTGAACATGCAGATGTACATTTTGCAACCAGTCATTTTCCTACCTAGTAATGGTACAGCAAATAAGGGCCCTTCAAAATCAATCCTAACAGATTGAAATGCACTAACTTGGGACAGTTTTGCCTTGGGTAGAGTGCCCATAAGAAGCCTGGGAGAGACAGGTTTTATTTTGAAGCAAGCTATACACTGATGAAGAATACTGCAAACCAATCCTCTTTCAGACACAATTCAATAGTCTTCCAGACAAAAAGAGTGTGGTGTATTGTCACAGATGCAAGTTCACTGCTTGATAGTGGTTGATCACCAAACGTTACAATTTACTTTGCTTAGACAGCAATACTGAAGGTTTGCTATTTTCAGGAACAAATTCATTGTGCAGTTTTTTAACACATCTCTCCTTTTGGAGTGTTTATCATAACTTCCTTAATGAAAATACTGAACTAACCTCATACCAGTATTGATGGCTTCCTCTAGTTCATCCACTGTCAGACACTTCACCAATATCAAATATGGTGGAAAATGTAATCTGGTTATTTACACATAATGCTCTTACTGTACAAACCCTAGAGTATTTTGCTATGGTTACCTACTTGCATATAAAGGTATAGTAAAATTGGCTAATTAGTTGTTTCAATAACTATTTGTTTTCTTTCCAGTTTATCACCCTGCTTATTCTCAATGTGGAATGCAGCATATGTAGGATAGCTACCCTGATCCAACAGGTGCCCCCCTCCCCATCATATCCTGATAACTTGGGGAAGTCTGACCTTCGCGAGTCATGTCGCTCCGAGACAACATTCCTGGGTTTTTTCAGTCTTTTGTTTCATTCTCACTGCTCTCCACCCCAGAGATGTTTCAGACATAATCTGTTGATGAAGTAAAGTTTTGGGGACTCTGAGGCTGAGGGAGAAATTGATCACACTTCATGAAAGACTTATAGATACCTGTGTAGGATGTGATAAAGAGGGAGTGGAGTGTCTAAGATGACTTTCTCTCTTTTTACAAAGGTTGATTTTGTTATAGGGACAATGGCAGTTTCTTCAACAGCTTACTGACCCTATTGAAGCACCTATCTCAGATTCATTTGTCAGCTCCAGCATCTATTTATGATGGTGCTGAGGCATGGGTCAGCTATGAAATGGAGTTTGAGCTTTATCTTGGGAAGTAAATTTCATCACAGAATGTGCTACCACCTGGATATCAGCCACCCCTTCACTCTTTTTAAGATAAACTTCCAAGTTGATCACGCGTACATAGCCTGAGTCAGCAAGAGTCAAACCATGTTTCTTAAATAGCTCACCCCGGGGTTTTCAATGGAGGCACTTAACATTAAAGCAATATGTCTATTGTCTATTTCATGTAACTGGGGTAAAATCTAACAGACAATGTGACCAATCTACACGCTGTGTACACAGTAAATGCTCTCGTTTGTAGTTGTTTGTAAAGTATCAGCTGATGAATTGCTGTGGGATGCATGTTGTTAAGTTGGCAATTTTGGTGATGGTTTTGGAAGAAAATAGTACTTAGAACTAAACGTTGTAATTAAAAATTTTTATTATACTTACAACATTTATGGTTTGAATTAGTTTTTTAAAGTAATATTAAATTTTTTTTTTGCTTTTAGTGAATTGACTTTAAAACATGTTTAGCAATTATGACAGAACATGTCGACACGTAAAAACAGTAAACGTTTCCAGCCAATGTCTAGTCATGTTTCCAGTTTCAAGTCTGGTGAACAACGCCGTTGTGCATGTACTTTTTTCTCATAGTGTTTATAAGAGGACCTCATTGGTGTTGTCGGAATATTTTATCTGTAGTTAATTATTTTGTTTATTTGCTGTCTTTAAGCATAGTTGGTTGTAGATACCGTTGTAGTGCATTTTCTTGAGTTAAATGTAATATTAATCTGCACATGTTTACCGCTTTGTGAAACAGCCATCTGCAATGAAGTGACACAAATATAAGTTACTAACTTTTACCCACGGCTTCGCTCGCGTGGTTATAGTAACAAACTTATAGAGAGAAATAACGGTATTTGTTAGTAGACAGACACTGATCATAAACACAGAACAAAGCACTATTTTAGGATGCTACTGAAACAATGTTGTAAGTCTTTCCATCTTGCGCTAAAATGTGAAGATTTTGGGCATTGGGCACACACGAACATGCGACATAGAGCTGGCCATGAGAGAAGCACTGTGTTTCCAAGTGCACCCCCGCTACCTGTTCCATTCCGTTTAGAGTTCCGCGTTTGCGATTCTTCTCGCCTGTGACTGTTCAGGTGTTTCAGATGCCCTTAAAGCAGTCTCTCATTTTGCTTGTTCTTCCAGTCGTAGTTGGGTCTGAACAGGCATTTCTGAGGCTCTCAAAGCGGCTTGACGCTCTGCCTGTTCATCTCGACGGAGTTGAGTATCGTCAGGAGTCACTAATACCCTGAGATGTTCCTGGCGTGTGGCCTGTTCTTAGAGTCTTTCCTGAATCCGAGCAGGTGATTCAGCGGCTCTCAAAACAGCTTGTCGCTGTGCTTGCTCTTGTCTTCTCAGTTCGGCTTCTGCTGAAGACTCTTGCAATCCAGTAAATCTTTTCGCTTGTGTTTGAGACGATGCTCTTGAAAGACTTGATTTTCGTTTGCGAGGCATTATTTATTTAACAGACTATGAAAAACTAAACAACAAAAAAAAAAAAAAACAGTCGGAAAAGTAAACAAAAACAAATACCAAACCAACAAATCCAATTCAAAGTGCAAATCAGTACCAAAGGTCAATCCAGTTTAATAAATTGAATAATATTCAAATGTTCCTAAACAACAAAACCACAACGAAAAGTGAATCAAAGGAAACCAAAAGCAAATGCAGTCAATTGAAACTATTTGAATCCCATCTATTATCAATTTTTAAAACTACAATAGGTATGTCGTTTAAAATAGAATGATTAAAGGAAATTACATAATGAGTAAATTTTTTGAGATATGTTTTTGCGATAAAAAGTAGCCAATATCACCTTTCAGCCCTCCAACTATTTCTGTGCAAGAAATTACGTTGATCTGTTGCGACGTTGCATTGTTATTCTGTTTGTGTACTTTTTCATTTTCCAATAAGAATTTCCCAGAGGGAATAAGATATTTTCTCGGGATAAAAAGTAGCCTGTGTTACTTCCCGGCCCTCCAACTATCTCTGTGCAAAAAATCACGTTGATCCGTTGCGACGTGAAAGAATGACAAACAAACAAACAAACACACTTTTGCATTTATAATATTAGTATAGATTCTAAGTTTAAGTTTGTTGGTTTCAGGAACATGCGCAGTATTGATTTTATTGAATGATTCTACAAATAAAGTATTTATTGCTAGTGATGAATAAACGTGATTTTAGTGAAGTTAACTTGCAAGGATTTCCATAGAAAAACACTTGTTGAAGAGATTACGAATTTTACAAACAATAAGTTTTCGTGTTTTGTAAATAATGAATTTGTAAAACGTTACTATAATTATTGAAGTGCACGTTGCATGAAAAAGCCACACTTTCAACACTTTTGTAGTGTGCAAATAAGATTTGTTTATTTGCCTATATCGTAAATTTGAGTGTAAGGTTAACTTTGGTCAAAGAGAGAGAGAAAGAGTGTGTACAAACAGTGACGTATGAATCACATTTTGTTTTTTCATTGAAGTTAAAACTTTCAAAGTTATAATAATTTGAATGTTATTTCCATACGAGCAAAATTTTCCACTGCTCCATCAAAACAATATGCAACTCAAAATGCCACACACTCGTAAAAACCTCAAAACAATGCCGTCTCACGAAAAATGTTAAACTAAAGCCCCCCTCCTGTTCCCTTTTCCCCTCAAAATAAAATTAACAGAACCCCAACAAACATAACTTGGCAATCACAAAAATAAAACAGGTTGGAATGCCAACCTAGCTGCAATATCCTAAATTGATTACTGGACGGAAGTTACCTAACATCAGTCTTTCAGTGCTGGCCATGACAGGAAATACGAGGAAAGAGGAAAATGCAAGTTTGCAATGGACTCAAACATTTGTTTACTTTACAAATGTATTTTTCTCCACTGACAAAACAGTTGTGGTGGAAGAATACATTGTGGTCTGCTACTTTTCTAGAACTGTCAAAATTTACCCTACTTACATGAAATGAACAATACCACCCGCGTGACGTCGGGTGACTGACGATGACGTCACGGTCTGGCAAGGTTTTGTGTGTCGGTCACACACACAGGCAATATACTTGACTAACTTTACTGGCTCTCCAACTGTCGGGCGGCTTGAGCTCGTTCCCGGGGGGTTATGCTGCAACATACAGTTGGGGGTTGGTTATAGCTCCCATTGGATTCAGAGGCAGTAGCTGCCTTCCTAGCTTGCCATTTCGCACTACTCCTATAGGTGTATGGCATAAACTTTGTTACTAAAGTCAGCCCCATGAAGAAAGAGGAGGTGACTATGATCTCTAGCTAGGTGTATAGTCAAGCTGAGGCCGAGCCAACCAGAGTCGTACCTGATTACTCCAACCGGCAACAGTTCAGAGCGGTGGGTTTACCCTGGATGTCCAACAACGACGTAGACAAAGATGGGTAGACCTCCAGAACCAGTCTATCACTCCTTCCGGCGACAATTCAGCGCAGTGGATGAAGTGAATTGGCTGGGCTGGTTGACTAGCCGCCTTGTGGATTGAGTCTGTAGTGGTTGTTACTCTACCGAACTGCACACCAGGTGCACAGTATGGGTGGCAGTCTAATGGGTGTGTTTGTAACTTACGTGCACCCGGTTAAGGGAGGAGCCCGCAGTCCTACTCTAGGTTCGGCAATTTAGTTTGTAAATGACGTGGACTCCTGCTTTTCCCTCGTGGGTTTACGTCAACGGTGGATAAAAGACACAGTCACCCTAGAATCAGTACTCGAAGGTTTGATAGAAAACGTGTTTATTCCGTGAGGAATAGACACGGTGGCCCGTACTACCTCCTAACTAACCAGGAACTGAAACAGAAGTAGACTACGAATACCAGATGAAGGGGACTTGGGTCTAAACTAGACAAGAGCAGATACTGCTAGGTAGCTATAGTACTAACCAACCCTAACTAACTCGATGCTGTTGTCCAGAAGGGACTCTGGTGGTACTACCAGAAGGGTAGTGCATGTTGAAGGGTGTTGCTGGTGAAAATCTTGAAGAGCTTCTGGTAGGTCGTGAAGATGTTGGAGTTGGCAGAGAGCTCCAGCACACGAGATGGTGGATATAGCTGCTGAGAATGAACTGCCGTTCTGCGGCGGTGCACTGACATATATTCCACCTGCCCGCGGGCTCTGAGGTGCAGAGGTGCGGGGATGAGCTCCTCCTCCCGTGGCGGAGCTGTGCTCTCGGGTGCCATCTTTCGGTCCGTAGCAAAAGGCAGGCATCTCTGTCATGTAGGATTGCATCGGATGCGCTAGCTCAGGTTCTAAGCTATGCTTGACTGGCTTCTATCACACGTGGAGGTTTGGCGTGACGTCTGACATAAGGGCGAAACGAACTTGGCTGACGTATCCGTGGGTTCCCCCGCGTCTAGGGTCGTGCTGGTAGGCTCTGGTAGCAAGACGTTTCCGGGTTCAAACCCTGCCTGGGGTGACGTGATGACATATGAAGATGAGGCAAAGTCATGTTTAAATAATTGTCAATTGGCATCAGACATCATCCTTATTATTTTCAGGGATGTTCTTTGACACTTTGGTTTTTGTCTCTTGCTGCTCGCTGCAAGTAGGGAGAAGTGGATTACTTGTCATTTTGTTAGCTCTCAGCAGAGTTAATCACTCACATCAGTATAACACACTGTCTTTCCGAGTGCAGCTCCAACCACAATTTCCATTCTGCATGGAGTGGGCACCTATCTCACCACTCATAATAGTATCATCTCTGGCAGGGAATATGTCCATAAGGTTTGGAAAGACAGAACTCTGCCATAAATTCCCCAGAATCAAATTGTGTCAGGAAGCAACAGCAGTTGTTGGCAAGCTAAAAGCCAAAATGCAAAAAACAAAAGCAACTAAGTTTATATAACCTCACTTTGAAGGTTCACCCAAAGGATAAAGGAAAGAGGAGAATACCAGTCGTAGATGGGAATTATTTCTCCTACTATTCTCCCATACTCCAAAAATATATGCTGAGGAGGTTCTCAGTTGTGGCAGGGTGTATTTCCTTTCTCCTCCATCTCATACATCTCCTACAAAAGGCCATTATCATCCTGCAATGCTATACCCCAGATGCATCTTGACAGCCATGTGGTTAAGCAGTGTATTACCACAAGAGATCACTGTCCACACACCCTACTCAATATGGGAAACATTTCTGCCACCATCTGTAAACACTTTGGATGTGAAAATAATGAAAAAAGGAAATTGCATTTATGAAAATATTTCCTACATAGCTCTCACCATACTGCAGACTATTCAGACATTAGTCGTAACCTACTACTGCTCTACCTGCTCTTACAAGTGTCTACTGTTAGTGAGACAAATTATTTTCAGGTATATATATATACCTGGACCAGGACCAATCAAGGGGACATGTGTACCATCTTGCAGGAAACAGTTAGCAGAGCAGAAGCCGAAAGTGCTGATGGACAGAATGCCTCTGATATGGATGAAGCCATGTGAGCGGACATTTCTCCATGAGGAAGCGCGCTATGTGTGCCCCTTGTACAAGACGTCTGAGCGAAGGGGGGTGCTCTCTACCACAGGGCATTCTACTAACTACGTCCTGCCAATCCTGTTGGGTACAGACATGCCTGTCAGCCACTGGGTAAAGAGGGGCGTCGCTCTTCTTTGCCAACTTGATGACTAAGCCATCCTATGTCTTAAAGCATGTTATGTAATATGTACATAAAAATTTATTGAGAAATCTGATAGTTCAATTTTTTTTCATAGGAAAATGTGAATTTAGATCTCACCTCAAAGATATTTTCAATAGAATTTATAAGCAGATAAGGTTTTTTGATCAAGAGAATGTTTGTTAATTTTAACCTTCTCTCTTTCATTTACAAGAGAGTAAAATAAAAGGTAGCAAAACTAAATGTCATGTTAAGATCTTTAGGACGTTTGTAAAAATTCTGCAAAAATTTACAGATTGTCATTTACCAACAACTCGGCCTGGCTTCACTCAGGCGCAATTTAGTTTTTACAGCGATACACTAATAAATAAATTGAGAAAAGACAATTACAGTATTATATGATAGTAAATTATTATACAACCATCATATATAACATATACGCCTGTCTCCCAGAGGGGTAGGCAGAGATTATGGACCTCCATTTATGACGATCCTGACATTCCTACCTCCTTCGCTTTATGCACATTCATGCATCTCTAATGTAACAATATTATATGATAGTGGTTTAGAAAATTTCTTTGTATACAACATTAATCGTTTTGCCTCTGACAGGCTGCACAAAAAGATTTCTGTTTGACGTGACCCGTGAAAGGGCTACGTATAGTTGTCCGTGTGAAAAACATGCTCCACTCAAATCCACTCCAGCCACATTAAGTGGTTTGACCCTGTGCCTTATTTATGGTCATACCAAAACAAACTCTTATTGGAGATTGGACTCTTTTAAAATTAAAAGGCAAATCCGAGGGGATCATTGGTATTCTAGGTAATAAAACAGTTTCTCCAGTACCGCAGCCAGTTAGAATATTACCTTCAATAAGATAACTTTTTAAACTTTGCATTTGTAATAGAGTACTGTTGCATAATTTCGGTGGATTTATATTTCACTATAAAACTATGGGAGTTCCAACTTTTAAAATCAGTTTGTGTGGTGGCATGCCAGAAGGATTCAATTAATTAAGAAATTCTGTGGGATAGTGCACACCTTCTTCACTGTAGAATACTGTATCTACTGAGTAATAGACTTGTGTTTGCACATTAAATTTTGCGAGCACTAATTAATTAATTTTTTTGACTTGTTCATTAGTAGGCGTTAATATTGCTCTTTCTTTGAACCACAATAGTGTCTTTTTTTAAAGGTCGTGTATTTCAGGGTATACGTTGTCTATCAGATGTTGGTGGTTGGTGACTAAAACACATATATCACTATTGAGAGACATTTTTCCACAATCCATTGGAAGCTCTCCATTTAGGACTTTCAGTAGCATGTCAGGATGCTGTAAAGGACATTTATTATCTACATTAAACACAGTTAATTATTAATTTTTTGATTTGGATAAAGATTAAGTTCTTTATATTTAAAAAAAGACAGTGAATTTTAAGTTGGTTTTTACTGCGTAATTTAAATTGTATATACGCTCTTTACTACTAATCTATTAAAGATAGATATATGCTACTGCAGACTTTTTTGTAGATCATTTAATTTTACTCAATTCTTTTGTACATGATTTTGTTATATCTCTAAAGGATTAGGCAGCGTACTCCATGAGAGCGCGCTGGTGGCAAACTTTTTTCCTGACTTGGTTCACTACTGTTAATGCTCAGCTCCTATTAAGTGGTACGGCAATTTTTAATACACACAAACCTTTCTCGATAAATGCAGATCATAACAGTAAAAACTGTATCCAAATCTGTTCAGTGGTTCTCGCGATTAGTGCAGTCATACAGACAGACCAGGGACTTCCTTTTATACCATGTAGTGATGTTATTAACGCATTACGTAAGTTATATTGTTGGCGTGAAACATTTCCCGACAACTAAGCTATTGAGACATGATGAGTGCACTTGTATGAACACACGCTTGGGAATATGACTATATTTTTTAACAAGCCCTGCGACCTCAGTTAACATATTTACAAGTTCAAATAGAATAGTCTTTCAGCATTGTTAATTATACAGATATATTTTTGTTATTATGTTGGTATGATTGAACTGTGTCCATTGCCAACCATGAGACTAAATAAAAATTGCACACACACACAGAACTCAGCAAGACAAAAATGAAAAAACCTTTTACAAAACCACAGACAGATAATCAGGAAAAGCTGTTTCCTTGTCAGTAGAAAACAAATATATATGTAAAAAGATGGACGAACAACTTGTTATTACAAAACAGGATAGACAACAAACGCAAACCAAAAAAAGACTTGTCTAAAACAAAAACATCACACAATTGAACAAAACAGTGCAAAAACAAAATCAGTGGACACAGCTAAACAATAAAAACTAAAAATACACACAAAAATAGGACAAAAAATCCACAATGAAACACAAGTCAGGAAAAGTATTTCTTGTCAGATTACGAAACCAAATAATCCAACATTATGAACAACAGAGGAACAAACAAAAATAACTACAGAAAAGAATAGATAAATCAACTGACAAGACACAGAACAACCAAAAAATAACACAATAATAATTACAAGTCTTCACGAAGTTTCAGGGCCTGTAATTTGTACCCTACTTCAAGTGTGACACTGGAGACTATGAAAACTATGAGTCTGCTGCGATTTTTCGTACAGTCCAGTGTCTCACCTGAAGAAGGGGAGATTCCAGGCCCCGAAACGTCATAAAGACTTGGAATTATTATTGTGTTTTTATTTTTCTGTTGTTCTGTGTCCTCGGTTGGTTTACCTATTCTTTTCTCTGGTTATTTTTTTGGTTCCTGTGTTGTTTGTAGTGTTGAATTATTCTGTTTCATAATCTGACAAGGAATACTTTTCCTGGCTTGTGTTTCATTGTGGTTTTAGCCCTATTTTTGTATGTGTTTTAGTTTTTATTGTTCAGCTGTGTCCTTTAATATTTTTTTTTGCACTATTTTGTTCACTTTTGTGGTGTTTTCGTTTTCGTAATCATGTTGTCTTTTCTTGTGATTTTGTCTGCCCTGTTTTGTAATAACAAGTTGTTTGTCAGTTTTTTTAATCATTTTAATTATATATAAATATATATTTGTTTTCTATTGTCAAAGAAACCGCTTTTCCTAATTATCTGTATGTATTGTTGTAAAATTTTTTTTCGCTTTTTGTCTTGCTGAGTTCTGTGTGTGATTTTTATTTATTCTCATGGTCGACAATGGACACAGTCCAATCGTACCAACATAATAACATGAATTCACCATTGCCATTGAACTTCAAAAATTGGGGAAATTTTATTTGCAAATATAACCTAGTGCAGGGTCTGGCCCATTACTTTTATGAGATGCTAGAGTAAGAGAGCGGAGACCAGAGGTCACAGCTCTCTCACAAGGTGACAAGTCCACGCCCAGAAAGTAGCGAGGCGTTAACGAAGCATTGTGTATAGTGTAGTGTACGAGCAGCATCGTCATTACTTGGGCCCTGTTTCATACACACTACAAGTTCAAGAAAATATGTTTCATAAACAAAATTTTTTAAGCTTGTAAGTAATTTTCATGGTCAGCTGTTTGTTCTACAAGTTGTGCACATAAAAGATGGAGAATGCACAAGTAGCAAAATATTTCAAAAGTGCACTGCTACAAAAAATAAAAGAAAATAAGGAAATTTTATATGGATGGTTTAGTGATACCATGGTGGAAAAGAACAAATGTGATGTTTGGAAGGAAATTTTTGAATTTGTGGTTAGTACTGGCGCTGTCAAGATAGACAAGGGTTAGGAAAACCTGAAAGACACGTTCTGGCCAAATGCAACAAGAGCTAATTATTCTCTTATTAAATAGGCCTACTTCAATGCATACTGAAATAGTAGAAAATTACTACAATATCTCTGAAATAATTTTTTTCAGAACAAAGTTGGCAATGCTTAACAAACTGGAACAGCAGGTAGAAAGAATGCAAAATACAAAGAAATTGAAATTGTTCTCGACATAAGTAGAATGATTATGGGAAGTTGAGCACAAGGGCGTGGAGCGTCGGAGCTGTTCATGCTCTGTCATTCTCGTCGTCTGGTGGCCATTTTCCTTCAAAATTTCCCATTTTTCTCCTAAAAAAGCACCAACACTCCCATTTGCAAAAACGGGCCCCCGAAAGGCCCTTTTCGAGCCATCCGAAGGATTTGAGGGGAGTAGGCTCGCTTTTTGAGGGCAAAAGAGTGGTGGCCATATTGGTTTTATAGGCATAGAATATGCCAAATCTGTCAGAGCTGACCATCCGCCATCTTGGTCGCCATATTGGGTGTTGGTGCCTTGACCCCAGTGACCTTTGACCTTGAAACCAAAAAATTCCAAAAAACTTTTAAAGACTCATAAAAACACTATAAGATTTATAAAAAAAATTTAAATATATAAATTAGAATATTTAAAAAAATTTAAATCTGGAATTTTTGTGTATAACAGGATTTGGGTTCGGAGCTGGAGCCGACCAGCTGCCATGTTGTCACCCAACCACCATATTGGACTGCGGACCATGACCCCAACTTTGAATGACCTTAACTCCATAAATAAAAAAAACAACATATTCCAAAAAAATCCAAACAAATTTTATAACAAAATTTATTAAAAAAATTAACTTACATTTCTAGAGGTTTCCTCACCACCACGTCTGGCAGACTACTGACCATGGCCAATGTTTCTCATTGGTTAATTAGGTGGTTCCCCTCCAGTCCCACCCACAAATGTTTCTCATTGGTTGATTACTCATGTAATTTGACCCCCCCTCAATGTTTCTCATTGTTTTAACATTCCCCTCCCCCACCACCTCTTCTATATTCATTCCATTGTCTGCACCCAACCCTCCATATTCGTTTTACGGTTTGTCATTTGTTTACTTTTTCAACACCCTGGTGATATTAGTGTATTAATTACCAATTTAATTTTGTATTATTTTTTGTTTGAAATTTTTTACATCGCTGTAGTTTGTCTCTTGCCAATGCTCGACACACCATCTTGTTTTTTTTGTTTGACATTTGTTTGCATATCCGTAGGTGGCCATCTCAGATCCAAATTTGGAGCATATGTGGTGCTAGTGTATTATTTATCGATTTAGCCGCCGGGCAGAACCCATATTCAATTATATTTTTAATGTATAGGCAGCACTAGCATGGTGGTCACTCTTATGGCATTTAAAAATTTCTGGTTTTTTCCCAGGTTTTACATGGTTAGATTTTCTCGATATTTGCGTAAGTCTTGCTTTTTTTGTATACATAAAGTACACACAAACACATGCTATTGAATATAGATTACTTATTTTTATCACCATTTTCATTGAAATAACATACAATACACAAATTTATACCATCATAAAGAACCAATATTGCCATTAAACGAATCTGTAAAACATAAGTATGACAAGAACATTATTTTCATTTTAAGTGAAGTATACTATTGCTATTTAGATCTATCACTACTATCACTAATTAGATCAGGCATGCACAGCACAAACTAAGACAAAAAATAAAACTGATGCTTGCCTATCTGATGTACAGATATCTTGATATACACACCTTTTACTGTTTTTTCATCATTATTTCCTCTTCAATTAACGCAGTCATTTTTGCTGCATCTGCAAGTAGTTTGGCCTTTTTAGTTTTTAGTGCCTTGATCTCCAAAACCTTTTGTTTTTTGGCTTGGGTAGCAGCCAGCTCTTCTTTTCTTAAGTTCTAGATGTTCAATATATCTTGAGTGAGCATTTCTACAAGAATGGATCAGACTTTTTTCTATCAAAAGTTTCTCTACACCACCCAGAACTGACGAGTCTTACACTTGTCGCAAAGCTACTAAACATTCTTCACGCTGATTCTCTACCAGGCACTCGGCATTGACTGAAGAGTCCCGAAATGACAGATGATTCATTACACTAGCTACGGACCATAAAATTTCTGCTTTTGAAGTTTTGTCACCAAGCATAAATTTAGTCATACCTGTAGGTCCTGCACTTGAACGTGACAAATCTGTACTTGAACATGGCAAAGATGAAGTCGCTGTTGTTGTCGAAATGACGTGTTCTGCTTCTCCTTTTTTTCATAAAAACATCCAGTTGCAAACTTTTTTTCTTATTTGCCACGAAAGACACGTGTTTTGCACCTTTAGTGTGACTAATGCTGTTCTACCCATACTAGCAATACTAATGTTAACATTACACAAATTACATACTGCATTTGTCTGTACTTTGGGTCCCTTTACACCCAATCAAAATCTTACGTAGACTTGTAACTGTACGTAGTAATGAAACACTTTGGCATTTTGATATGATCAGTGTAAATTACATTTTTCAGACATAAATTTGCTGCTTCCAACAATTTACAAAACGTTTGCGATGCACCTCGCAAAACATAAAACTCCAAAAGAAATAAAAATACAAGTTACGTTATTTTGCAAAGCACTACACAAATTTGACATGGGTAACATCACTGTAGTTAGTATGATTTCCTATAATTACTTTGCAGTGCTGGAAAGTGTGCTAAAATCACACACAAAACCTCATCCAGAACGTGCAAAGGAAGTAACCCAACCTTTTGTTTTATACAACTCTTGCTACCAACATACCACACAACAAATTTTCAGTCCAAGTGCTTTTAATTACACTTCAATACAATTGCTTTTGAGTACATAAATACATATGGACGTCTGTATAAAAATTTGAAGTTTTTAAAATTATACAGAATGATGTGTGAAACGCAATACAAACAAATTAACGTGCATGAATACGGAACCGAATGGACATTTTGTGAATGACTTGCACGCCTGCGTGATAAGATATGTGCATGCAGTGTGCAAAGTGCAGAGTACCAGGCTCGATTATCGATCAGCGTGTCATGCGCACTCAACAGGCACTTTTATATACATAAACTGGAAACAAATACTTATAGCAATACTTTTTAAAATCTCTGTTGAATTTCGTGAACTTGTAGTGAAAAACTGTTACTAGATATGACCAAGCTAAAAAGTTCCTGGTTCGCAGAGAAAATTCCTGGCTGATTCAAGTATTTCCCAGTTTTTTTTTTTTATTATTCCTGGTTTCCCGGTTACCCTGACTAGTATATTAATTTTAGACTGTCACCAAGCGAGTTGTCGATTTAGCCACCAGGTGGCAGCCATATTTGTTTATGTTTTTAAAGTATAGATGGTGCTGTCTGCACCTGCCATATTGGATTCTATTTTCATCATGTGGTGATAATTTCTCAACTTAGCACCAGGCNGATGGTGCTGTCTGCACCTGCCATATTGGATTCTATTTTCATCATGTGGTGATAATTTCTCAACTTAGCACCAGGCAAGCTGTCAACAACACATTTCTCTCATGCTTTGTCATGCTAAGTTCACCATCTTTGATTTAATTTTTCTTAGTTACTTTTCTTTCAATCTCTATTATTTCTTTTTGATTTTGTCACCAGACCATAATTTTAGATTTTATCCAAGCTCTGTCATTCCATCTCAATTTAGTAGCCTGCTGATAACTGTTCCCTCGAACCGCCATCTTGGATTACATCACTTCTGCAACTTTTGATTATGCCACATGGTATTGACCTTTACCCATAAAAATCTTCCATTTAGTTTATAATTAGTGTTTACTATAAAAATAACTGTGGTATATTAGAGAAACACCAGTCCTGTAGACATTTATGTAGGACCATACTGCACTGAAGCTGGTCTGGCAAGGCCCGACTCGACCTTCGCCCAATGACGGGCNAACTGGTCTGGCAAGACCCGACTCGACCTTCGCCCAATGACGGGCATACACAAGAAATATTTAAGTACTAAATTTCATATCATCATATTTTGACACATTATTTCATTTAATTTTATTACCATGCCCACTTACAGTACCAACATGTAATAACAGATATAAAAACCAAGGCCATCATATTCTCTATATCAGGGAAGTAGGTGTGTCAGGACACCACCAGTGAGAAATAAAATATTTCCTTCATTGAAATCATACATACATACTTAATACTACAAGCATAAAAACAGAATTCTTACATTCTCCATGCCATTCACATAGTGTTTTTACAGCAGAATGCTCACTTTTCACGTAGTGAATATAATCCACTTATACGCAGCTCAAGACAGTCCATGCTAGCAAGCGTTCAACCAAAACCCTTCATCGTATATTTTTCTTCAGATGGGTCACCTACAGCAGTGTCGCCATTAATGACTTCAAGGTTCCATTGCTGTTACTGTGACAAAATATTTGCCTACAGACAAAGTGCAAGGAAGCATGAAAAAACTACTTGTGTGAAGGGTCCTTCCTGTGCTATGCAACAATGTGTCAAGTGCAAACATCTGTTCAAACGTGGTGATAAACTGGTGAACTATAAAGGTAGAATTCCCACAGCTAACAAACAACCTGAACTAGCTGTTGGTGAAACCACATCAAATGGATTCTACCATAAACAATCAGCATTCAAAGATACTTTAAAAGATTATGTGATTAGGAATAACTTTGTTCGTACAAAAAAACATATGTACCTACCTTGACCACATTAAGCAAAGGATAGTCAATCAATTAACAAAAGAAGTTGAAGAAGGTCCCATAAAATATAATGTTTGGCTGTAGTGTACCTACGAACAGCCACAACTTTTGGATGAAGCCATTAGTCGATGGACTGTGAATGAAGCACNGTTTGGCTGTAGTGTACCTACGAACAGCCACAACTTTTGGATGAAGCCATTAGTCGATGGACTGTGAATGAAGCACTGTATAAAGTTGATAGCATTCCAGAGGCTGTAGAGGCCTTGAAAGAAAAATTTTGTCGCAAAGACACAACAAGAATTGCAGATTCCAGAATGCTATAGATCACCACCATCCATTCTGCTTGCATAAACACATCTTTGACCTCAGGTACCACCATCACTGGAACTTGTACAAATTTTCAAGCCAGCATGAAGTTGATGTTCTGCAGTTGCACTGCGACAGAAGTTTGTCAAGCAAAATAATTATTTGTTAAGTGTGTGAGAACACCAGTGTTACAAAGGTAAGCCATTGTTTCTGCATACGTTTCAAAAAACTTTGCAAGACAAAGTAGTAGTTACATGCACNAGTGTTACAAAGGTAAGCCATTGTTTCTGCATACGTTTCAAAAAACTTTGCAAGACAAAGTAGTAGTTACATGCACCACATCACACTTCTCACGTGCTGACAGGGCTAGCAGTTAACTGAGTCATGCAATTTTTAGGGCCACTGAGAAATGGTAAATGAAATTGTCCAATTTCATTGAATAAAATCTGGCATTTTGGTGGTATGTTTTGGANGATGGTGCTGTCTGCACCTGCCATATTGGATTCTATTTTCATCATGTGGTGATAATTTCTCAACTTAGCACCAGGCGAGCTGTCAACAACACATTTCTCTCATGCTTTGTCATGCTAAGTTCACCATCTTTGATTTAATTTTTCTTAGTTACTTTTCTTTCAATCTCTATTATTTCTTTTTGATTTTGTCACCAGACCATAATTTTAGATTTTATCCAAGCTCTCTCATTCCATCTCAATTTAGTAGCCTGCTGATAACTGTTCCCTCGAACCGCCATCTTGGATTACATCACTTCTGCAACTTTTGATTATGCCACATGGTATTGACCTTTACCCATAAAAATCTTCCATTTAGTTTATAATTAGTGTTTACTATAAAAATAACTGTGGTATATTAGAGAAACACCAGTCCTGTAGACATTTATGTAGGACCATACTGCACTGAAGCTGGTCTGGCAAGGCCCGACTCGACCTTCGCCCAATGACGGGCATACACAAGAAATATTTAAGTACTAAATTTCATATCATCATATTTTGACACATTATTTCATTTAATTTTATTATCATGCCCACTTACAGTACCAACATGTAGTAACAGATATAAAAACCAAGGCCATCATATTCTCTATATCAGGGAAGTAGATGTGTCAGGACACCACCAGTGAGAAATAAAATATTTTCTTCATTGAAATCATACATACATACTTAATACTACAAGCATAAAAACAGAATTCTTACATTCTCCATGCCATTCACATAGTGTTTTTACAGCAGAATGCTCACTTTTCACGTAGTGAATATAATCCACTTATACGCAGCTCAAGACAGTCCATGCTAGCAAGCGTTCAACCAAAACCCTTCATCGTATATTTTTCTTCAGATGGGTCACCTACAGCAGTGTCACCATTAATGACTTCATCAAGGTTCCATTGCTGTTACTGTGACAAGATATTTGCCTACAGACAAAGTGCAAGGAAGCATGAAAAAACTACTTGTGTGAAGGGTCCTTCCTGTGCTATGCAACAATGTGTCAAGTGCAAACATCTGTTCAAACGTGGTGATAAACTGGTGAACTATAAAGGTAGAATTCCCACAGCTAACAAACAACCTGAACTAGCTGTTGGTGAAACCACATCAAATGGATTCTACCATAAACAATCAGCATTCAAAAATACTTTAAAAGATTATGTGATTAGGAATAACTTTGTTCGTACAAAAAAACATATGTACCTACCTTGACCACATTAAGCAAAGGATAGTCAATCAATTAACAAAAGAAGTTGAAGAAGGTCCCATAAAATATAATGTTTGGCTGTAGTGTACCTACGAACAGCCACAACTTTTGGATGAAGCCATTAGTCGATGGACTGTGAATGAAGCACTGTATAAAGTTGATAGCATTCCAGAGGCTGTAGAGGCCTTGAAAGAAAAATTTTGTCGCAAAGACACAACAAGAATTGCAGATTCCAGAATGCTATAGATCACCCCCATCCATTCTGCTTGCATAAACACATCTTTGACCTCAGGTACCACCATCACTGGAACTTGTACAAATTTTCAAGCCAGCATGAAGTTGATGTTCTGCAGTTGCACTGCGACATAAGTTTGTCAAGCAAAATAATTATTTGTTAAGTGTGTGAGAACACCAGTGTTACAAAGGTAAGCCATTGTTTCTGCATACGTTTCAAAAAACTTTGCAAGACAAAGTAGTAGTTACATGCACATCACACTTCTCACGTGCTGACAGGGCTAGCAGTTAACTGAGTCATGCAATTTTTAAGGCCACTGAGAAATGGTAAATGAAATTGTCCAATTTCATTGAATAAAATCTGGCATTTTGGTGGTATGTTTTGGANAGGCCACTGAGAAATGGTAAATGAAATTGTCCAATTTCATTGAATAAAATCTGGCATTTTGGTGGTATGTTTTGGAACAATGAAAACCTTCCGGTGTTATATTTTGGTGTGAGATAGCCTTCCAATGTAATATTTTGGTGTGAAAATTTTTTGTTACTTATGTGCTTTTCTCACAAAATGTTTTAAAAACAAATTTTCTATATAGAAAACATTGGAAAATATGATACAATAAAAATTCATTAAATCATATACACTAAACCTTATTTTGGACGTACACAGAACCTTGCAAAACACACACCTAGCAACCTTACATGAAACAGCTACTAAACCTTGCATGGTTCACGCACTAAAAATTACACATAATACACTGGGTTTGAGCATATAATTTTTTAAATACCAATTATGTATATGCAATGTTGGGTGTCATTTTTTTGTTACGCTTTTAGATTTAGCCAGCGCCAAAACACATTCCAAGCATTATTTCAATATTGTTTGATTTTAATGCTATATGTTTGTATGTTATGATGTTAATCTACTGAGAGAATGCTCTCACACTGTCAACATTAGCTACTGGTATTCACAGATCATTTAAAGTACAACTTGAGTGTTCTAGAAAATCATTTTTCAGTGACAACAACACTCGCACTGATAACAGCTCATCTTAAGGCATACTCTTCACGCACTTGGTGCAGTAATAAAGTAGACACAAAAGGTAATTCAATGTCTAAAATTGAAGCATTAAGTTCACGACTTCCAGCACGCCTCTCTGCNATAAAGTAGACACAAAAGGTAATTCAATGTCTAAAATTGAAGCATTAAGTTCACGACTTCCAGCACGCCTCTCTGCGTTTCCTCTCTCTCCACACCCTACAACCCCCGCGCTGACCCTGTGCACCGCGTATAAGTAGGACTCGCAGTCCTTAGTTTGAGACAGTATCACACCAGTCTAGTTGCAGAACGCCACTCTGCCTGAGAGCCATCAGACACTACATCTACCTTTGCAGAACGTCACTCTCCCAAAGTGTCAACCGACTTCAAGTCATCACTGTCATTCGCAGCACTGTTGAGTGTTCTATTCTGCATGATGCCGCCTCGCTGCCTGCCAGCACACCGAAGCCTGCAGTGCTTCCAGCTACCTCGTAGCTCACCCGCAGTTGACTCGAGTATGAGTCCTGCTGTCTTGGGGTTGCCCTCATCCCCGCGCTGACACGTCTTATAAGACTAGGTTAATTCCCGGTTGGCAACCTTGGATCGGCACTTTAGGCCTTAGTCAGGGTACAGCCTGGTTTGTGTGCGTTTGATTGAGCAATCAATAAAACATGCATAAATCTGACATGCTCGAGTTCTCTCTTCCAGCATTCTATTCTTCCTACACCTCTATCCCGCTATTTCCGGTTTCCTCACCTCTCCTAGTAAGGGACTTACAGGGATAGCCACAAACCAAAACCCCATGCTCAACCTCACCCTCACCGTTTGGAAACTGTCTCGAAATGCAGCTTAGGAAGCTTGTCTTCCTGGGCAATACCAGAGCAGTTGTCACTTGGACTATCACCTCACCAGTAAGTGCCTGAGTCCGCCAGCAACGTCTCGCTCGCCAGGTCACCTGCTTGAAAACGATAGGCCAACCCCTGAGGAGCCTCTTTACCTTTTTTATCACAGCCAGTATTACCTTCATTTTGTACGTCATTGCTGTTATTATTTTTACTTGGGGCAATTACGGTTGGAACCTTTTCTAACCTATTTATAGATTCAACCCCCCAGTTGTCTATCTTTGTTATTAATTCTGCAAATTTGTTCTCACTCTTTTCTGCTTGTCGCCTAATTTCTTGTTTAAGCTCCTGTTGTTTCTGTTTAAACTCCTGTTGTCCTTTCTGTAAGGACAACAGGATATTAAACATTTCTGTCTGACTATCAGTTTCCTGTGAAGGATCTGGGGCATTTCCCCTATCTACTTTATGTCTTATTACATCGCTATCGGCTATTTTTTCGTGTAGGCCTACCTCACTGTCTGAATAATGCGCCATTTCTATTCCCGATTGGTTGTTTACAGATCCTATATATAATTCCGTATCAGACTGGCTACGATTTCTAATCAAATTATGTGACATTACCTTTAACCTTTTTCTTTATAAAACGTATACAATCCTTAACCTTAATAACTAAACAGATGACGTTACTTGTTTTGATGGCTTTACTGATGATTGATGATTTCCTACCGTGTTACTGCTGTTGATGAATGGGGTCGTCTCGTACGTGGGCTTCGGCGTCTGTCACTCGTAGACACGTTTGGAACTGCCGGTAACTTGGTGTTGTGCTGCTCGATGTTCATAGATCAGTCTTCACGTGTGGTTATTATTCGTGCCCCACGTTGAGCGCCATTTTGTAATGTGTCACGCGCACAGTTATAGCCGGCTTTAAGTTGCCACTCTGCTATAACTAACCACTTGACTAGCTCAAGACGGAGTAACACGAGACTCTTTAAAATGGACGCCAATTATATATTAAATAAAGTCAAGTTCCGGTGTACTTGTTCTATACTTTTATTTACCAGTCAAGTGACACAGTTCACATACGAAATTCAGAGTACGAACAGGTTTTAGATAACCAGATAAGTGCAGAACAGCGCCACAGTCGTTTACGAATTATTTCATTTCTTAAAAACTTGCCCGAAGAAATAACATATGCAGCGACCTCCCACACCGGCGGAGAAATAATCTAGCAAGTTCAAGTTTGCCGGTGTGGGGGTTAGCGCCACGCTCGACGCGGCCTAGGCGAGCACTAGTTGACGACTGACTTGATTCAACTGGCTTCAATGGCGACAGGCACACATGTACTTGTGCTGCCTATCATCCCCCTCTCCTGAGATAAGGGCCTGGTGTGGGCTGCCACGCACGCTCTCCACACTTTATCGAAACTGCGTTGTACAAAACTTGTCAACGCAGTCTGAAAAAAGCTAATCTAATGCTGACGCTTAACAAAAGCTCCAACTTTCAAAACGGCAACCGGATGCCTGATAAACATTAAACGACAAACGTATGCCGATAAACAAACTATAATGGTAAATGAACCACCACAGCCTTTAATTTCAAACCCGATAAAAATATTATGAAGCTTAGCAAAACGAAAGAAAATGAAACACATGTCCCGAAAATTAATAATACTGCGTCATTACAAAGTGTTAGCTAAATATTTGTGAACACTGGAGTTATTTCTTTTGTTTTCTGTGTTTTTAATATATTTGATGGAATAATTACCAAATTTATAAAATGTTTACTTTTCTAATAATTTAACAGTTTCACTTGACCAACATATGAATAAAGTGATCAGGCTCATAACAATGTTAATTTTACATAAGAGAGAAGAACACATAATGTGCATACAAGTANTATGAATAAAGTGATCAGGCTCATAACAATGTTAATTTTACATAAGAGAGAAGAACACATAATGTGCATACAAGTAGATCTTAAGCACAATTTTCAAAAGTGCTCAGTTTACAGTGAACAACCTTGTATAGGCTGTCCACTGTAAATTGAGTACTTTTGAAAGCCCTACATAAGATCTATTTGTGTGTACATTGTGTATTATTCAGCCATATGTAAAATTAGCATTGTCGCGGGCCTACTCACTTTATTCATGCGTCGATCAAGTGAAACTGAAAATATTAGAAAAGTAAATATGTTACAAATTCACTCATTCTTACACTTTCCTAAATGCATTTGAAAAACTATAAAGCAAAACAAATAATTTCAGTATTCACAAACGTTTACCTAGCATTTATAATTCAACTTTAAGACATGGAACTACTTTTCCCTCCAGCTTTGCTAACTTTACTAGGTGCACATCTGTCAGTGTGCCTGTTACAACATAAAATATATGCAGGCAGGGGTACTGACATTTTTCANCTTTACTAGGTGCACATCTGTCAGTGTGCCTGTTACAACATAAAATATATGCAGGCAGGGGTACTGACATTTTTCATCAAAGGTTGATTTCAAACGTTCTCAGTTAACTGCGAACATCGTATATCTAGGGCCTCACATTTACGGTAAATAAANTCAAAGGTTGATTTCAAACGTTCTCAGTTAACTGCGAACATCGTATATCTAGGGCCTCACATTTACGGTAAATAAAATAACCTGATTTCGTAATAAAATTTTCACCATTTCATCATAAAAATATTTTCATTTCATCAAATAAATTTTATAATAAAAAAAAAGCACACGCTACTGTCAGAATGTAACTTTGTTCTTTTTACAACAATTGCAATCAAACCCAAATTTAGGGTTTGAAATTCCAGAGTATGATCTAAAACAGCTACTATTTTGACAATCTTAACCATTTTGCAACATAGGCAGGCAACAAATTACTATTCTCACTTCGTTATCAATAACCTAACCACGATTTACAGAAGATGATTAAAGTCGGGAGTGTTTACAAATACCACGTGAATGTTTAGTGTATAATTATTACATTGGCTTAAAAAAATATTTGCGTTATATCTATGAATTTACTTTGGTAACATCACCGTTGATATATTGAACTGTATGAACAGCAATAATATTTTGACCATGCATATAGTTTTAATTGTTATAAGAACGTATGTGAAGTAAACGAGAGAGAATGCTGTATAACACATGGGAAATTGTAAGTTCAACTGTTCATAAGAATTTTCATGGTAAAGGAAGCTCAGCATTGTGGTTTTGGAAACAATTTAAAGAACAATTTTGTTACTGTTTCGTGAATACCGAAATTATTACAGAATTTCACAAATTAATGTAATTTCTCTATAATTAACATTATTTAATTGTTTGAGAAAATTTCTAGGTCCTACATATACACTGAAGAGCCAAAAAAACTGGTACACCTGCCTAATATCGTACAGGGCCCCCGCGAGCAGGCAGATGTGCCGCAAGACGACGTGGCATGGACTCGACTAATGTCTGAAGGTATGCAGGAGGCAATTCACACCATGAATCCTGCAGGGCAGTCCAAAAATCCGTAGGAGTGCAAGGCGGTGGAGATCTCTTCTTAACAGCACGTTGCAAGGCATCCTAGATATGTTCAATACTGTTCATATCTGGTGATTTAGGTGGCCAATGGAAGTGTCTAAAGTCAGAAGAGTGTTCCTGGAGCCACTTGGTAGCAACTCTCAACGTGTGGGGTGTCCCATTGTCCTGCTGGAATTGTTCACGTCCATTGGAATGCACAATGGTCATGAATGGGTGTAGGTGATCGGACAGGATGCTTACGTATCTGTCACCTGTCAGAGTCGTATCTAGACGTATCAGGGGTCCCATTTCACGCCAACTGCACACGCCCCATACTATGGCAGAGCCTCCACCAGCTTGAACAATCCCCTGTTGATATGTAGGGTCCATGGATTCATGAGGATGTCTCCATACCTGTACATGTACATCCGCCCGTTATAATTGGAAACGAGACTCGTCAGACCAGGCAACGTGTTTCCAATCATCAACGACTAATGGCGGTGTTGGCGGGCCCAGGCGAGGCGTAAAGTTTCGTGTTGTGCAGTCAACAACGGTACACGAGTGGGCCTTCGGCTCTGGAAGCCCACATCAATGATGGTCCGTTGAATAATTCGCACGCTGGCACTTGTTGATGTCCCAGCATTGAAATCTGCGCCAATTTGAGAAAGAGTTGCACGTCTGTCATGTTTAATGATTCTCGTCAGTCGTCGTTTGTCCCGTTCGTTCACAATCTTTTTCCGGCCGCAGCAATGTCGGAGATTTGATGTTTTACCGTATTCCCGATATTCACGGTACACTCGTGAAATGGTCGTACGCGAAAATCCAAATTTTATCGCTACCTCGGAGATGCTATGTCCCATCTCTCGTGCGCCGACTATAACACCACATTCAAACTCACTTAAATATTGATAACCTACCATTGTAGCAGCATTAACCGATCTAGCAACTTTGCCAGACGCTTGTTGTCTTATATAGGCGTTGCTGACCGCATCGAGTTACTCTGATTGGTTCCATACCTCTGTTATTTGCATACGCACGCCTATACCAGTTTTTTTGGCTCTTCAGTGTATCATATGTAATTCCTCAATGCATATTTGGTTTCTGTGATGCTATGTGCATAGTTCCTCATTGCCAACATGTTAACCTCTCTTGTGATGGCATATTTCATGCTGTGCCAATTTAATAAATAAATCATTCATTAAAAAAATACAAATCAGGTAGTAAAAAAATAGCACTGCAAAAAAATTTATTATTAACACTTGTATTTACTACACATTCATCGTTCAACACATAAAAAATTATATTTGCTTTTAAGCAAATGTATGAATTGGTGTAGAATACTTTGGCCTGGAATCATGGCTCAGTCATTAAGTTGACAAAGAAGAGCGACGCCCCTCTTCACCCAATGGCTGACAGGAATGTCTGTGCCCAGCAGGATTGGCAGGACGTAGTTAGTTGAGTGCCCCGTGGTAGAGAGCACCCCCCTTCGCTCAGACGTCTTGTACAAGGGGCACACATAGCGAGCTCCCTCGTGGAGAACTGTCCGCTCACATGGCTTCATCCATATCAGAGGCATTCTGTCCACCAGCACTTTCGGCTTCTGCTCTGCTAACTGTTTCCTGAAAGTTATAAACAGAGCCAGGAAAGCTGTACAAGTATATGTGACTGAGGGGAACAAGGTAACCTTTTCAGGCATTCTAGAAATGCACTGAAAAGATATGGGAAAAAAAATTAGGATATTACAAAGCATGCAAAAATCAGTAAATGGATTCTGTGTGCAAGGGATATGCTGAGAAGGAAGAGTTACCACTTAAGTGTGGAAAGTAGCAATGGCCCAATATGTAAAAACCAAATGCAGGATGCCAATGCCGATATTTCTGAATTTTCCTATATGATATCTGACACTCAATATATTCTGTGTAAAAAAGCTTCATTTTTAAATAATTATCTTATAATCACACTGATGACAATTTAAAAATGCAATAAAGTCATAAAATAGTACACAATTTTATGAATATTATTTTTACTTATTGTAAACATAATAGTTTTCTAAGAAATAAACACTTATTGAAAAAAAAATGTTTAGGCAAGACAAGTTTTGGCACCCAACATAGAGCCTGAAGAAACTCGTTTCAGCTTGACCAACCTGCTGCTAAATTAAAACATATCTCAAGACTTGAAATAGTTCAGAAAGAAAAGTCCTATTCAGAGAATCAGAAAGCAGCTAACAGTAAACATGTCAGTTCCACCCGCAATAAAGAGTTCACCGTGCATCCTTGAAAGTTAATCCAAAGAAGGAATTTGCAGCAAAAAGAAGCTACTGTAACCAAACCTTCATTATGAGTGAGCCAAATCTGAGTACCAATCTGAGTACCAAATGCAAAATACAACTGGCTCTAATAGTAATAATGATCCACCAGGGGGAACCAGCAAAGCTAAACTGCTGAGAAGAATTTCATGCAAACCTACTATCAAAAATAGAGAATTACTACATCACATATTCATTTCAGTTGTGGAGCAATTTGGTGAAAGTGTAATGATGCAATATTCTTAATTTTCGGGACACGTGTTTAAATTTCTTTCTTTTCTCTTAAGCTTTGCCAAGCTTCCTAATATTTTTATCGGGTATTCAAAATTAAAGCCGTGGTGGCTCGTTTCCCGTGATAGTTTGTTTATCGGGCAGACGTTTGCCGTTTTACGGTTATCGGGCGGACTATTGTCGTTTCGTTTCAAACATCGTAGTTTTCAGTTTTTTTGAAGCGTTAGAATTATTTAGAAACTTTCAGGCTGCGTCATACAAATTTTGTACGAGAAGTTTGTTTATGTTGGCGGCGCAGTATTAGTTTCTGCGGCGTAGTTACGATAACGTGTTGAGAGTGGGACACAGCGCAGTTTTTGGATGACACTGCTGGCAGATGCCGGATGCCGTCCCTTATCTAAGGAGAGGGGGGTGAGAGGCAGGACAAAAGACGCGTCTGTCTGTCGCACTTCACTTCTTCAAGTCAGTCGTCGAGACACTTCACTTCAGGTCAGTCGCCCTTGAGGGCAGGTCAGTGTACTTCACTTCAAGTCAGTCGGCAGCAAGGGCAGTCGCCCTTCAGTTCCGTCAAGAATGCTCGTTTAAGTCGCGTCGGCCGGGACGATAACCCCCACATCGGCAACTAAACTTTGTTATTTTAATTCTCCGCCGGTGTGGGAGGTAGCAGCATTTAAATTCCTTCGGGACAGTTTTGAGGCAGGAATAATAAGTAAACGACTGTGGTGCTGTTTTCTGCACTTGAATGGTTAATTGTGAAGGTTCGTACTCTGCATACTGGAACTTCGTCTGTGAACTGTGTTGCTAAAGAATAAATAAAAGTATATGACAACTAATCTTGAACTTGGAACTTATTTCTTAATTAATTAGCATCCAATTTTACTGAGTCTCGTGTTCCACCTTTGAGCAAGCCGTGGCAACGAAACATCGGCAGTGTGTAACTGCCCGAACGTTACAAAATGGCGACCCAGCCGCGGGGCACGAATTATACCATGTGCAGACGAATCTACGCAACAACACGGTACCGGCGGCAGTTCCATTCCAGGTTTCCAGCAGCATGACGCCGAAGTTTCAGGTACGAGACCGCATTCATCAACTACAATGGTAAGAAATCTTCAATCACCAGTCAAGCCATCATTGCAAGTAATTGGGCCAAGAGTATTGTAGGTTATTTTATATACAGGTTATGTTATGATAAAGTACGTTCACCAAGAGTTATTATTTGTTTTTTTTTTTTTTTGCAAGTAAGGTTAATTGCGCAATGAGTCATTTTGATAAGGGGTTAAAGGTAATATTTATATTAATGACATTGACGTAACTGAGATAAAAATGGCGCATTATTCAGACAGCGAAATAGGCCTACACGAAGAAATAGCCGATAGCGAAGTAATAAGAGAGGAAGTAGATAAGGGAAATGCCCCAGATCCTTCACAGAAAACGGATAGGCAGACAGAAATGTTTAAGATCCACAACAGGAATGTCCTGTTTAGCCAGAAACAACAGGAGTTTAACCAGAAAAGTGAGAAAAAATTTGAAGAAGTAATAACAAATATAGGCAAGTGGTGGGGTTGAATCTCTAAAGTGATTAGGAATGGGTCCAACCGTAATTGCCCCAAGTAAAAATAGTATAAACAGCAATGAACGTAGAAAATGAAGGTGATATTGGCTGTGATAAGGAAGGTAAAGAGTTTCATGTTGAAGATAGAAAGACAGATGTAATAAATGAGGAGGATGGAGTTGCAGATAATTTAGTGGAGAGTGAACCTAACTGTTGTGAGGTTAGTAAGTCGAAGAGAAGGGTAATAAAGGAAGGGAGACTTCTGGTCAGGGGGGTTCGACCAAATAGTAATAATGAATTAAAGCTGCGAGAGTAATCAGATATTGAATTGCAACAGGCAAGAGTTGCTAAGAGTAAGGGGTATCATAGAATGAAACATTATGAAGTGTTTAGCCAATGTTTTGAAAGAAGAAAACAGAGATTGAAATGAAGTGTTAGTAAAGTAATAAGGAAAAAGATATAAGGAGTAAGAGGGTAAAGACAGTAAGGAAAAATAAAAGGAAAAAGAGGTGTAGATTTAGGACAATAGGGAAGAGAAAGAGAGTGCTAGAGTATAGTATGAGAAAGGTAGTAAGGAAAAAGGGAAAAAAAGTGGAACACAAGGAGAGAACGAAAAGGNAGTGCTAGAGTATAGTATGAGAAAGGTAGTAAGGAAAAAGGGAAAAAAAGTGGAACACAAGGAGAGAACGAAAAGGTTAAAGGAAGAAGAAAAAATGTAGTATAGCAGAAAGACTGCAAGTTAGATAGCAAGTTATAGAATTAATTTTTTTCTTCCTTGTATTAATTTTTATATACTATAATAATGTAAGAGATAAGTAAATGTTTTTATTTGAAGAAAAATTAATTTTTTTTAAAGGACCTTAGAATTAAGTAACAATGCNGTAAGAGATAAGTAAATGTTTTTATTTGAAGAAAAATTAATTTTTTTTAAAGGACCTTAGAATTAAGTAACAATGCGTACAGGATACATAGGGTAAACCCTTCTCAGGCAAAAGTAAATAATTGTTTATAGAAAATATATCAGACTAATGACCTAGAAAATGTTATTTGGAAAAAAATTAATAATCGTGAAAGAATTTCTCTGTTTAAGAACATTGAATCATTTTATAACAAATAAATGCAGTACAGTCCTTAATGTTAGTGAAACTGGTAATGAACAGAATTGTTTAAAAAAACAACTGTATAGAGTTACAGAAATTTTAAGTTAAGTTAATTCAACTATTGTTTACATTCTCCAAAAGTGAAAAAATATGAATGGTTATTATAAATGCTGCCAATGTGGTAAGAAAATAATCATTTCAAGTTGTTTGTGAAGTGCATCCAATGTAGTGGGAATTTAGAATGACTAATACTTGTTTAAAAAAAACATTTAAGAAAATTTTAGTGCTACTGATTGAGGTTGTATTACTATGTAGGGGGATTGTCATTATCATAATATTTTGTAAGTATAATTAGCAATACAGGTTAAGTGGTTCCAGGCAGCATCGTGGCGGGCATCTCAGAAGAGTGTGGCTAATATCTTGTATGAAGGACTTAAATGATAATGAAATTTACAAATTTAGGAAGACTCTGAGGTAACCCTCCCGGCTTAGCATGCAAGAGCGTGAAGTACATGATCGCGTAGGAAGTTTAACATGTCATCTTCGTCGGGCGTCTCGCAGAGCCTGGCTGTTGCAAAACTAATAATCATACTAGTTTATATATATTATTTTTTAATATTTCCGATACTCACGTCGGGCGTGGTGTAGCAAAAGGAAAAAAAATACTATTGCTTTAAATATATATAATTTCCACTCGCTCACGCCATGGCAGGGGTCTGGGGCTGTAACAGAAACATTTATTATTATTTAAACAAGTTTTTTAATTACTTTTCCGCGTTGTATGTTGGCGCATTTGTATGAAACCGACATTTCTCTCTCGAGGGCGCTGGCCAGGGGTCTGCAGGTATAACGGAATACCTATCTGTGTGGTTCTGCTGTGCAGATGGTAAGTGGGAGGACAGCGCTGCATCACGTATGTGCAAGACTTCTTTGGCGTACTGACTGATCGTACAGCACGTTTTTTTTTCTCACACACACACACCACATGGCTGTAATTAATATTCATTCTAATTCTTTAAATATATATTTCCATCGCTCACGTTGAGAGAGTGTCGGTAAAAACATTTAATGTATGTTCTCTCGACGAGGAGGGGGCTATAACAGTCTATGAACGATTACATGTTTTTTTTTTTTTTTACTACTTCTCCCGCGTGGCCCAAGCCTATATGTGTTTTCAGAACAGACATTTCTCTAGGACTCTGGTCAGCGCCTTCGGCTATAACGGAATATGAAAGATTATTTAAACATGTTTTTTTTTTAATACTTCTCGCATTGCTCAAGCCTATAGTGTGTGTTGTAGCATGTAGGTTGGACTTAAATGATAATCGAATTTTGGAAGACACTGAGATAACCCTCCCAGCTTGGAATGCTAAAGCATGGCGTTTAACATGCGCTCTATCCATTGCATCACCGCGGCACTCGAATGGAATGCAAGTGCATGACGTTTAACATGAGCTTCATCTGTTGCATCACCGCGGTATCCCAATAGAATGCAAGGGCGTGAAGTTTAACAGTAGGAAGGACTTAAATGGTAATAGAATTTGGAAAGATTAGGAGAAAACCTTCTAGCATGGAATGTAAGAGCATGAAGTGTGGTAGGGGTAGACTATGAGAAAACCCCTCAATGCCCAAAAAGTAGTCATTCCTCCACATTGTGGGGTCATTGAAAAGAAATTTGAATAAATAATATTTTGGAAAAAAAAATCGGAAATTCGGGAACATTTTTGGGGAAAAGGTTTATTTTGACGTTTTTTGATAAGGGGGGGGGATTTTGGCACTTAGCAGTGGAATGCAAGAGCATGCTGTTGAGGTTTTCTTATCAAGATTCGGTGGTGTCCCTGTGTCCCTCCCATGGACCTGTGTTCGAACATATCATTCCTAACTACTTACTGGTAGTCATTAGTTCTTTCTCATGTCGATGTGCATTCTAGCTTATTACTAATCTTCTTAGTATGATATCAACATAGATATACCTATTATGGACTGTAGCTCCATCTGAGTTTTTTATAAGTATGCTTAGGACATACTTGACACTTGCAAACTTTTTTCGTTGACGGGGGTGAAGTCTATGTTTTAAATGTGTTGTCTGTATCTTAAATAGTTTGAAAAATTACGGTCAACTATGTCTATACATATGCATAGGGAAGAGCATATTTCACCCTGTGCTCATTTTCGTTGTCATGGGTGATGTCTATTTTACGAATTTGGTAGATTTGTCTTAAACGGTTCGGAAATTTCCTTCAACTATGCTTATTTATAAGTATGCTTAGAGTATATTTCACCCTATGAACATTTTCGTTGTCAGGGGCAATGTCTATGTTATGAATTTGATAGCTGTATCTTGTATGACTCGGAAATTACGTTCAACTATCCTTAGGATATATTTCACCCTGCGTTCATTTACGTTGTCAGAAGTGTAGTCTGATGTCTATGTTATGAATTTGGCGACTGTATCTGAAATGGGTTGGAAATTACGACCAACTATGCTTATAAGTTCACTTAGGGGCACAAATGACCATGCGGTAATTTTCGTTGTTGGGAGTGATGTCTATGTTATGAATTTGGCGACTATCTTAAATGGGTTGGAAATAACGACCAACTATGTTTATAAGTTCGCATAGGGCTGAAATGACCCTGTGATAATTTTCGTTGTCGAGGGAGATGCATTTGTTACAAATTTGGTGACTATATCTTATACGATTCGGAAATTAGGGTCAACTATGCTTATACGATGTGAGAAGTTGTATGACGGGGGGCAATGAACACGAACATTCTTCATCTAATATGAATGGTACTGACTTTTTCAGTTTTGAGAGCCTTGCGTAGCCAATCAGAGACGAGATTCTTTTGAGAGCCTCGTGTAGTCAATCAGAGCCGAGAGCCTCGCGCAGCATGTTAGGATAAGTCCTCAATCCATCGAATCCTCATTGTCCAAAAAGGAGTCATGAGCCACAGTGTGGGATCGTCAACAAAAATTGCGCAAGAAATTTTTTTGAGAAAATTTAGGGAAATTTTGAGGGAAATTCGGGAAATGTTGACTTTTTGGAGTAAAAAAGGGAGATTTTGAGGGGGAAAAGGGGGGGGGAATGACACTTGTCCCTCGCATGACGACACCCGAGTCCTGAAGCCTGCGGCCCCCAGAACTTATTATTCCCTACTACTACCAATCTGCAATATTCAGGCATGTTCCATCATTCAGTGCCTTGATACCATATATCCCTTCACAGTGGTGTTACAGTAGTCAGAAGGGAGCCAACAAGTGCAAGTTTTCAAACCTGGACTATGCCAAGGTACTAATATTACACATACGTAACTAAAATATAGAATTTGACAATGCTTTGGAAAAAACCTTCAATTTTCTTCGCCCTATTCAGTCATCATATCCCATCAGAACCTCCTCAGCACCCTGACAAAAAAAATGAAGCATTAAACTTTTTGAATTAAGTTTTCATACTGGCAATACATCACAATTGGATATTAGTGTTCAGGGAGAAAAATAAAAATTGAGAATTGGTATCAACCATCAATATTAATGACATAGCTAGCAAAAACTGGGGTTGTAATGTAGAATGTAAAAATCTACGTGTAAGACCAAGAAAGGTGAGAAGAGCATATTACAAAATGAACGCAGAGGTAAACAAAACACTGACAGTATATAGAAGGAATAAATGTAGGATGATGGCAGAAGTAGGAGCACTTTACTTCACTGATCAGGCCCCAGACTGGATAAATGAAAGTTAAGCACTCACATAATTCTATCCCAGCGAGCACCATCCAAAAATAGTCCGTAGACCAGCACACCATCATCCGGAACTTGTGTGGTGTGATCTTCCGAAAGCACCTCAAAGTCGTAAGTGAGCAGATGTATGGCTATTGTGTACTTGCGAGCATAATTCTGCATTGCACCTGTTAGGAAAGCTTGCGTGAAGAAGAAGCCAGAGAGCCAGAATGTTGGCGGCTTTCCCTCCTCATACCATTTCTGCAACAAAAAAAACTTTTAACCATTAGTACATATGACTGCATAAAATATTTTAAATCATATTATAAATTTTCTGGTGTAGATTGAAGGTTTCATATAGAAGTGGTAAGTATACGTAAAGAGTAGGAAATTTGAAATAGTTCATGAGGACTGTAATGTTTGGTGAAGGGTTTACAAGTATAAGAATAAAACTCAGACATGATGACTATTTGTTACAAAAGATGTCTCTAGAAATTTAGCATATACTTTCAAAACACTAAATACAGGACGAGTATAAAAGAATACCCCAACTTTGAAGGTCTGTAATATCAAAACCAAACAACCTACAACCTTGGTTGACCAATCAAATGAACAGTGGAACTGTGAAGTTTGTTTGCCATATCTTAATAAATGTTCAATGTGACCACCACGAGTGGCCCGAACGACATCTGCGCGATAATCAAACTCGTTCCACGCTCTTGTTAGCATGTCCGGTGTTACGGTTTGGATGGCGTCCGTAATTCTCGTTTTGAGGTCGTCAATGTTAGCTGGCAATGGTGGACGAAACACTTGATCCTTTATGTACACCTATAGAAAAAATTGCACGGTGTAAGAACGGGGCTTCTTGGGGGTCAGTGATGAAGAGCCTGGTCACCAACTGCTCCTCGACCAATCCAGCGTTGCGGCAACGTCTCGTTCAGGTATCCGCGAACAGCTAGGTGCCAATGGAGTGGTGCACCATCCTGCTGGAAAATGAAGTCCCCGCCGCCACCACTTCTAACTGAGGAAACAACCACTCTGTAAGCATGTCCAAATAAGGGATTCCAGTAACGGTGGGCTCGTGAAAAAAGAAAGGGCCGAAAACAGTGTCTTTGGATACAGCGCAAAACACGTTCACTTTGGGGGACGCGCGCTCGTGTTCGGTGGTTTCATGTGGAGGCTCCTGACCCCATATCCGCACGTTGTGCCGGTTCACCTTACCATTTGTATGGTACATCGCTTCATCGCTAAAAACCAGCTTAGACATGAAGGCATCGTCTACCTCGTTCTGGGCACATAAAGGAAACATCAGACCGTCCCCTTCACATTGACGTGTCGAATGCGAGCATTCAAACGGTAACACCGGACATACTGACAAGAGCGTGGAACAAGTTTGATTATCGCGTAGATGTCGTTCAGGCCGCTCATGGTGGTCAAATTGAATATTTATGAATGTATGGTAAACAAACTTCATGGTTCCACGGTTCATTTGATTGGTCAATAAGTTCATAGGTTGTTTGGTTTTGATATTATAGACCTTCAAAGTTCGGGTATTCTTTTACACTCATCCTGTATATGATAACTGCGCGTAAGTATAACATAACATACAATTACAGGTTACTATACGCCCTGTTATTAGATAAGGCTTATAAAGGTCTTTGTGAGGAAACCAGAAATAACTATGACCTGCAGGAACTGGAGGCGCTGCAAGAAGTCGTGCACGTAGCTGGCCAGTGGCTTGAGGCTCGGGTAGGACACTTGCTGCCATGCAGCAGGCACTTTGTTGATGAGCAGCGCACCGCCCACGGCCTCCAGGTCAGGTGACATGACCACCAGCCCTGCCGTAGCTCTCTTCAGCATCTCCAGAGATGAGCGAATGGCTGACAGCAACCTGTTGTAACGGTCCATCTCCTGCACCAGCACCGTGTTCATTGACTCCGAATACAGTGTTGGGTACTTCTTGAGTGCCTCCTCAAGGTCAAAGTTACCTGGCAGCTGCACATCCAAAGAAACAATGAAAGAAAAGATTTGTTTAACTTGTTTCTAATAAACAGAATCATTCTGTCAGTCTTAACTGTAATTTAGTATAGGCTGTTCATGGTAAAGTGATCACTTTTGAGGCTCTAGTTACTTTTTTCCTACCAACCATTCTTTATCCTCCCAACACTTTTCAAAATAAATATTGTCATGTAAGTAATAAACACAGTGTAAATATTTCACCAGACTCTAAACTTAACTTCTATGGTTACAGTAAAATATATCTATTGACTATTATTCCAAACGATAGGGCTGCAAAAAGTGCTTACTTTACCATGAATAGTCTATATTTTACAATATACCCACCCCCTTTTTTTTTCTTGACTCTGTACTTATTTAAAATTAATTCTACAGTGAATATGATAAAATAATGCATTTTTTGTGCAATGTATAGATTTCTTTACGTTTAGTATTATTGTGTTATTAAAATAGGCATGAGCAAGACACGTAGTTTGGTTTCCAGGTGGTTAATACTAAAGACTAAAAGGGTTTGTGTGAGATGCCAACATTTATACAGATCCAGTGACCATCTAGAATGTCAAACTAGAAATTTTTGGAAGTAAAGCTAACTGCTCTTCCAAACCTGCTAGCTACATATAATATAGACAAGTATGCTGCATGTTTTCTTTACTTCAGCCTTCCTCCCTTGCTCTACGGAGCATGCCTTTGTTTCTCAATTGAACTGCCTTAAATGATGATATAGAAAAACTAAGTTTTTAATTGGTTGACTGAATTGAGCAGTAGATTATGACAGTAATACTTTAGGCCAAATGATACTAACAAACATTGTAAGTAGAGTTGTGCTGATTTGAATCTACTTCTGCCAAATTTGCAGATGTTGGCCGAATCGGTACTTTTGTTGATGTAGGAATTGCAGACAATTTTCTGCCGATTTGACAGACATAAAACGTTGCATAGTTCCGAGTCATTCTTCAGTAAAAAATTAACTGATAGGTAGGGGTGGTCCGATTCTGATTTTCGATACCACAATACCCTCGATACCGCTAGTACCGAGAGGTATCAATGATAACGATTCTTTACATTTAAAAAATTGTATTTCTTGTTGTAAACACTGCTGTTAGAAAAAAAAAGTGTGTTTGAAAAAAAAATGCCCAGCACTTGAGTTGTAACGCGAATATTATTTGCTGCATTTTATTACAGTATATACTCAATTCTAACAGCACTTTTTTCCGAAAATATTTTTGAATAACAAGTTGCCAGTTAGAATCAAGTACAATCAATTTTTTCCCTGGAAAAATATTTTTACTCAACTGTACTGTTTATGCATTTGAATAATTACTTTTAGTTGTTATAGCTGTGTCAATCTCAAACATATTTTAATAAATTAAAATATTAAGTTTTTAAAATAAGAAAAGTGAGTTTTAAAAAATGTCCTTTATGATCCCCAATAAAATGGTTCAAGTTACATATAACACGAAATTGTTCACGAGAGTTGCTTGTTCTACAGACGGAAATGTGTGCAAGGATGTGGAATATATTTTGCTGTAATTCTGTAAAAATATATTGTATACATGTTTCGTAACGTAAAACACATTCTACAAAAAACAACTGAAAATTCCTTGGTAACCGTCAAGCTGATCAGGCGGATATAGAGCAGATATAAAGTATAAAGAAATATCTACACAGAATCTAGAGGGAAATACAGTGGCTGAAAAGCTATTTGAAATCGATGAATCGAACTTGGGTCGCTGAAGAGAAGCAGGCAGTGGAAATATTTGCCTCTAAAATTACAAGCCTCTTTTGACAGAGTGAAACATACTTGTTTCAATGGAAAACCATTTCTAATGAAGGCAAAATTAAACTTCCTATTGAAAGGAAATTTCCTACAGAAATAAAATTTCCTACTGAAATAAAAATGTCCTACCGAAGTGGTTCAACTACTGGCCTCATGTATACCTATAATTTTTTTAATGTTAAGTATTGAGTATCGGTAAAGGTATCTAGTATCAAAAATCTTGATGCACCACGAGCTACGTAATTCTCTCGTCTAGCCTCGCCACGGCAGTTACACCGTACACGCCACAGCACATCTCCAAGCCCAGGGTAACTTGCCCAGCTGTTGCTGCCTACTGCGCTGCAACGTGCTTCGCATCACATTGCCGCTGTTTACCCTCCAGCCTTCGGCTGTGAGAGGGATACTCGCAGCCAGCTTTGGCCGCCTTCTGCCATCTCTGCCGGCTCACCGCCGCCACTCTCTCTAGTCTCTTCTCTCTGTTTTTAATCTCTCACCATACCCCTCAACCCCCACACTGGCCCTGTGTGCCATGTGTAAGTAGGACTCGCAGTCCTCAGTTCAAGACTATCTCGTGTCAGTCATCTACAGACCATCACTCTGNGTGCCATGTGTAAGTAGGACTCGCAGTCCTCAGTTCAAGACTATCTCGTGTCAGTCATCTACAGACCATCACTCTGCCCGTGAGCACACCGAGAGGCTGTCTTGCACCAGTCTAGTTGCAGAACATCATGCTACCTGAGAGCCAACAGACACAGTGACTACCTTCGCAGAATGTCACTCTCTCAGAGATTCAACCAACTTAAAGTTGTCACTACCATTTGCAGCACTGTCGAGAGTTCTACTCTGCATAACATACATAAATCTGATTTGGTTGAGTTGTCTCTTCCAGCATTCCATACTTTCTANGTGCCATGTGTAAGTAGGACTCGCAGTCCTCAGTTCAAGACTATCTCGTGTCAGTCATCTACAGACCATCACTCTGACCGAGAGCACACAGAGAGGCTGTCTTGCACCAGTCTAGTTGCAGAACATCATGCTACCTGAGAGCCAACAGACACAGTGACTACCTTCGCAGAATGTCACTCTCTCAGAGATTCAACCAACTTAAAGTTGTCACTACCATTTGCAGCACTGACGAGAGTTCTACTCTGCATAACATACATAAATCTGATTTGGTTGAGTTGTCTCTTCCAGCATTCCATACTTTCTANACGAGAGTTCTACTCTGCATAACATACATAAATCTGATTTGGTTGAGTTGTCTCTTCCAGCATTCCATACTTTCTACACATTGCTCCCTCTATTTCCTGTTTCATCACCAATCCTAGAAAGACTCTTCCAGAGACAGCCACAAGCCGAAACCTAATCCTCAACCTCATCTTTAGGGGAACTGTCTCAAAGTGCAGCTTAGGAAGCTTGTCTTCCTGGGCAACACTGGAGCAGTTGTCCCTTGGAGCCCTGCTCTACGTGACACCTGGGTCCGCCAGTGACGTCTCGCTCGCCAGGGAGCCACGGGAGTGGTTGCCCCTAGCCCTGCTACTGTAACCTTCAGTTTGGTACTTGTGTCTGCCAACGAAGTCCTGCTAATGAAGCCACTAGACTGAAGGGCAGTAGAACAAGCCACCTACCACACCCTACTCTCCATTAGGCTGTGTCTGCCCCTTACTGGCCACCCACTATCTGCCTATCTGGTCTATCGCCCCCCCTTATGCCTCACCATAGGGTTGGGCAGGGCAAAGCTGTCAAAAAGGGGCTAGCTCAGGCTACGGTTCTGAAGAGTAGTGGTTCAGGTGTCAGCCAGGTATACACCTAGAGGAAAGAGGAGGCTGAATGTCAGTGAGGGTCTGCATCCAGTTGGTCAAGCTCCACATTGAACCTCATCTGGCACGTTTCATGGGCAGTATCTCTGCTGCCTCCAACGCTGCCGAAGAAGCCACCTTCCTTCACTCGGCCAACCAATGTCACTAGTGTGGTCAGACCCAGACCTCTTAACGTTGCGCCCACTTATACCACTACGAAAGTTCCCACTTACCCATAGCTCGCAAGCACACCGCCCAAGGCACAACGCTCTATTATAGAAGTAGTCAAACCCAGCAACGTAGGCATCAAAGAAAACCCCGTTCGATCGGCGACCACTGCTTCACCATCGCCCGTGGTGGGGGGGGGGGGAGGAAGTACCTCGGCGCCACGCTCCAATTGCCATTCCCACTAAGGGTGAGCGACGGAGCTACAAGCTAACTAATGGAATTGATCAGGTATCGAAAAAATGTTAGTATCGGCCCATCACTATTGATAAGTCTTGTCTTTGCTAACACTGAAAGTTTTCTCGGTGTAAAGAAGTGCGCTTTCACCACAAGTACAGGGCATCTGGAAACTACCGCCTATGTGAAAAAGGTGCTAATTTCCGCTCTTTTATAAAACAAACTTTTTAGTTTTTGTCTAACATTCCACCATGCTATGAGATAACAATCTACCAGCTTGACATTGACAAGTCTAAGGGGGAACAGAAGATGCAAAGGAGGGAGGAGGAAGGTACTGTTATGATGTCGTGTCATACCTTGCATCGCAGTTGGGGTGTCTATTAAACAGCAGGCTGTAAAAACCCGGTGTGTGTCCAAACAGGTGACCTGGCAATCGAAACATCACTAGCGAACCCAGGTATCTGCTGGAGGTTCGATAGTCCAAGAGAACTGCTCTAGTGAGTCCTAAAGGCTGGCTTCCTAAGCTGCACTTTGAGACAGTTACCAATAGGAGAGAAAAGGCTGGTGGTTTGGCTGGTGGCTATCCCTAGAAGAGTCTCACTAGGACTGGTGACAAAAATAGGGAATGGCGGGAGCAAGGTGTGGGAGATACAGAGTGCTGGAAGAGACAACTCAACAAAGTAAGATTTATGCCTGTTTATGTGTGTTTGATTGCTCAATCAAACACACATAAACCAGCCTGTACCCTGACTGGCTGAAGGGTCGATCCTAGATTGCCAACAGGATATTTACATAGTCTCAGAAGACGTGGCAGCGCGAGGGGTGAGGGCGACCCCAGGTCAGAGGCACTCGTACTCGTGATAGTTGTAAGTAAGCTACAAAGTAGCTGGAAATGTGTTTGCTTTGGCATGCGGGTGTGCAGCGAGGTGGTGTCATGCAAAGTAGAACTCTTGACAGGACTGTGAAACGTGGTGACAACTTGAAAAGGTTGATGGATGCTCGGGCAGCATGACATTCTGTGGCTAGACTGGCACGAGACTGCCTCAAACTGAGGACTGTGAGTCCTATTTATATGCAGCGCACAGGGCCAGCGCAGGGGTTGCGTGGTGTGGAGAGAGAGAGAAGCCGAGGAGAAAAGCGAGTGGCGCCTCCTTCCCTTCATACACTAGGCACTGGAGGGGTGGAGAGCTGCGATATTATGTGATGCGGGTTGCTGCACAGCAGGCGGCAATGGCTGGGCAAGCCACCNTGCGATATGATGTGATGCGGGTTGCTGCACAGCAGGCGGCAATGGCTGGGCAAGCCACCCTGACTTGAAGGTGTCCTGTGGCATGTATGGCGTAACTGCTCTTCTTAGGAGGGGACTGCAGCTGTGGCTAGGCTAAATGAATGACGTCACTTGTGGCGCGTCACAGTTGTGGCACCTAAGTTTGTGACTTAGAGTAGACTAAGTGTGTAGTCGATAGTACCATCTGAGCAATAAAAGGCTTATGGTCTGTCAGGTAGTAGTTCAACAACTTTGGCCAACAGTCAGTGACTAAAGCAATTAAGCCAGTAAAGCCCAACACATAATGAAGTTTAAGTTGTTCAGATCATAAATGATGTGCATTCATGTACAGGGAGACAGCTAGTGATGAATAGCTGATGGCTTATGCCAACAATCTGCTGACAGTGCCACTTTCAAGGAACCTACAATCTCGTACTACACAATCAAAAAATAAATATTCACATGGAATGAGAGAAGGCCTTGCAAAGCATGTGGCATTGAATCTGGGATGCTGCCAAATAGAGACTGCCTCAATGTATAGAGTACTGGACCCTCACTTGGTCTGCAGGAAACCTACTGTGCCCTGAACAATTTCATCTGCTCTCCAGCACCAGGTAGGCACAGTACAACTGTGGGAGTAGTTCTTCGTGGTGGAGTTGTAGATACAGCATTCTTCCTGATGCACCCCACCCACCAGGAGCCATACTAATGCAGACCTTATTTAACCTAAAAGAGTACCTGTTGGAGCACCTACAATGGGATTTTGACCAGGAGTAGGATGAGACAAGTGTTGGGGAGTGCCGGAATACTGGAAAACAAGCAATGCCGCACCTGGGAGGTTGAAAGCGTCCCACGTCCGTGGTCTCCAACATAAATCACAGTTCAATTAGAATGGTAAGTTCCAGTGCATTTAACAACAATGGCAAAGAGTGGTAATATTTACTGCAGTGGAAATGAATACTTGAGCAAAGCATTATTCAAATGATTATGTACACAATAATGCTAGAATTGCCAAAATTTTATGTAAATTGGCAACAACCTGTATTAAAACATATTCTCTATATAGAGTTTCCATGCAACGTCTATAACTTACTGACCTTGCTAAGAATATCACTTGTGATGTCAGTGAGTACATTCTCTCCTGGTGAATGACCATCAACTTCATAAGTGCCACCATTGTGAACTAACAACACTGCATTCAGTAATGCCTTTGAGTTGCTGAGATCACGTACTATGCCTGCATTCATGTGCAGACCAAAGACTTCTGGTGGGGGCATCGCTGGCAATGCCTGGAAGCAATATTATTTTCTTTTGCTGCCATGTGTTGTGACCAGTACAGTGGCATATCACATCTCACTATTGATTCACCAACAAGTTGTAATAAAATTTTGAAGAACTGATTTACATTTATAATATTTTTGTTTTTCTGAATATTGCACTGAATGGAATAAATGTTATGAAATAACTTTCAAACAAATACCTAACTAATTAATTTTTAATTTTTTTTTGTTTTTTTTCCTACAACTCCACATTTGCAGAAATTTTAAACTTGTACGTGAAAATGTATGATTTTATTTTTTTGCAATGAAAACTGTTGAAATCAATAATTGATTGTGAATTTTAGTTTACATTTTTCCTGACCCCAGGCAATTTCCTGATTGGTCTTTTGTACATTTCCGCATGTTTGTTCTGCTGTTAAGTTAATTTCTGTGCACCAGTTAACCCCAAAATATAAACAAATGTTTTGATTCATTACCTATAGCAGCATAACAAGGGTGGGCAGGTTTGTTTTGTGTTGATTTTTTTAACTCCCAACTTTGTTTACACTTTTGTGATGCTCCCCAATGAGTGTAGAAACACTTTTAGCTATCTTCTTGCAACAACCTTTCAATTAGTTTTCAGATCAACATGAATATTTTAGTTATGCAAAGAACAATGTACAAACAATACCTCACCTCAATGTGCTGTAGGTAAATTCGGTACTCCGTCCTTCGTGGCAACCCATACACATTCCCTAAATGAGAGAAGAGGTATGTGGGATTGTTAACAACATCGGGATTCACAAAGTTTGAAAGAATTGTCATGACGGTTCGGCGGTCCCAGTCGTCTGTGACACGTCCCCCATAGTTGCACTCTCCTGTTACATATGCGATGGCTTCGTATGGCACCTCTTTAAAGTTGCCGATCAACATCTGGGAAGAAAAAAAATGTTAGTCTTTAATCAAACATCCTTTAAAAAAAATGGTATTTTTCAAATCATTTTAAAAACTTATTTGCTCGCAGTAAAACTGACTTCATATCTAGGTACGTAGGTATAGGCTATTAACGGTAAAGTGAGCACTTTTGAAAGCCCTCTCATTTAGAATAATAATCAAAAAATTTATTTTATTTTTGCCTTTGATGTTAACTTCCGAGCGCAGTGGAATATACTTATGTACTGTGTTTATTACTTAAATGGCAATATTTATTTTAAAAGGTGGTTAAAGGATAAAAAATGGCTGAAAGAAAAAAGTAACTAGGGCCTCAAAAGTGCTCACTTTACCGTGAACAGCCTATAGGTACCTGTACATACATATGCATGTATGATTTATTAGTGGTTACACTTTGGAGCATTTTTTTTCAAGTTCAGTGAGCAGAAAATCATCTTTTAAAAATGATATACTGCATTTGAAGATGTCAGTTTATTTGTGTGGGAAAACACATTGTTGTATGACCATTGAAATTACAGTTATTTCTATAATAAATAACTGAAATGACTAGTTTACTGGTAGCTCATCAACTTCGAAACTACTTGCATATTATTAAAAAAATTTACTATTAGATTTTAAAATCTTCTAACCTCAAAATCCACTATTTGCACACCCCTACAGCAAATACACATCTTGCTGCCATGCAAGTACAGTTTAAACTAGGATTGTGCCCATCTTTTCTGCACATCTGTATTCCATTTTGCTGCAAATGCTCTTCATCTGTGATACACTGCATCCACCACTGTTAACGTCGGTGCAAACGTGATTTGTATTGGCCAGCCCACTTGTGAGGCATATTTCATCATCGCCACACCTAGCATATACTCTGTCTGCGGAAGGCAAACTCTTTAGTTTGAAAATAAATTACTCAGAGGGGAAGTTGAATCAACCATATTTCTATTTTTATTTTGGCTTTATTTATTACGTACAGCAAAATTATTAGTAGCACTCACCATGTTTAACAACATGTATATTATTATTAACTGCATGGAATTAGCAACAAGTTTTTGTTTAAATGTTTCCTAGCTAAAATTGTGCTTTCAATTTTTTTATCAAGTGTCTGTTCCTCATGTAATATAGTTCCTTCAAAATTTTCTATATGGAATCGGTAGACATACGTTCAACTTTTTTATAAGTGCGAAGGTAAAAGTCCTGCTAACTGACATGTCTACATAGACTGAAAGGTTACCTGAAGCTGTTGGATTGAGATGTGGAAGTCTGACTTATTGAAGCCATATGGGATGCTCCAGCCAATGGGCCCAAAATTTCTTCGTGCTTGGACTACAGCATGGAAGAAACATAACCCATACAGCAGCCTAGTAAATGTACTGTCCTTCCCGGGGCAACTTTTGTAGAAGTCAGGGTCTTTGACTGGCTCTGAATTGTACAAATGCAGTAAGTTCTGCTTTAAATCCATTGGTGGCTCAATTGTCATTTTCACTCCATTTTGAAGCAATGAAACTGGGAACTGCAACAAATAAACAAAAATTGTATGTGTTTCGTAACACATGTAAACCCAATCTAAATTGTCTGTTTTTTTTATTATTATTCTTTTTACAATTTTTTTTTTTTTAAAAAATACAATACAAATGTGCATAAATAAGACATGTGGAAAAAGTAGAACACCAGTTACTGTAAACCAGTTTCTGAAAATTAATTTACAGGTGGAAAAAAGTAAAATTTCAACATCCTGTCAATTTCCATTCCTCCGACCCATTCATTCTTTAACAACTGAAAAGCACTGCTGGACATGTGGACATTTAATGCACTAAGTGAAAGAGGGACAGTGATGGAGATAAAATAAAAATGTGCATTATTAAAGGAGGCAGTTGCATTATCATACCAGACACAGGAATGAACAGGAAAGGAGTGTAGCCATGTTCAGACTTACATAAGGACATCCCAAATCCACAACATTATGTTATTGTATCACCTTATCTGAAACTTATCTCTCTCCCAACATAAGAAAAATGGGACAGTTGTACAGTAACAAAAAAAAAACTTATAATTGCACAAAATCAAAATAATACATATAACAATTGCACAAAACACATTATTTTGATTTAATTAAGGCTGTAGAACAGTCTTCTTCCACAAAAAAAAAATTACACACAAAATTGAAAAATATATAAGTACACCACACCTATTGTAGGTGGAAACGGGTGTTTCTGATCCACAATACTTCATGGCCACGTACCAGTATAGTGGAAACTCAAACCAACTAACACGGTTGGACCAAACTTCCGTGTCACCGGAACATTTTTTGTGGTCCCAACAAAATTCCTATGCAAGTAATGCTAAAAAAAAGTAAGTTTTTGCAGAACTCAAAATTTAATTTTTACCGAATCGATTGAACAAAAATTTGTTGCATAGCCGAAAATTACATGCTATAATCATTAAACAACGTAGTATTAACGAAAAAGTATAATTATCAACCATACACACCAAGGCATACGAAGTCGGTACACATGCACAAGTAATACTAACAAATAACGCAAATAAAATAAATTTTCAACACACATTGTTTTTACTTACATCTCTCTGCCCTGCATTTAGTCCTATTTATTTAATTTACCACTTCCGAAATAACCTGTGGTTTATTTCGTCACGATGTCACGCTTAACTCGTACTTTGTAACAAAAAATAATAAATAATTAAATAGACGTCTCAGACTACACATCGTGTATTTTAGAGAGCGCAAAAAAAAAAACTTAAAAAATGTGGAAATACAGTGAAATATGTACTGTAGAATTTTATTGGATGTTCGGCAAACAATTGCAATGTTTACGGCAGCAGTCATGTTGGTAACGACCAGCAACGACAAGAAACAGCGGTGCCATATTTTCGAGATATAGATTTGTAATGCGACTTTACCAACAACACTCGCAAGTTTTTCACTTGAATATTTTTTGATGAAAATTACGAATGCATTATGTATATATGTAACTCTAATAAATATGCCTGGAAAGTTAAAAGAAATGCAAAATTAAGGAAACCCTATTCACTGCACTTTATCAATCACAATATTAAAGACATTTTGATTTCTTAGCTAGTAACTGTGACTGTTGTTAGTTGCTCAATGGGTAATACTTCAGCTTCATCTGTAGCTATATCTGTGCACATGGTTTCAAAAAGGTGTTGAAATACGGTTTTTATTAAGTTTGAGTTTGAATTCCGGAAAAAATTAGAGTAGATTGTTTATTTGGGGGTTTTTTTTTTTTTTTTTTTTTTTTACATATAAGGTCAACACTTCTTGGTTGCCTTGAGAACTTTATAACAGAGTTCTACTGTATTATGAATGTTTTATTTAATATTCCCATTTGCATTGTTTTATTTTAGTTAAACTTGACAAATACCTAACATAGGCCTATCAATGTGTTTAACATAAAGTTTAATGAGGTTGGGTTTTTTTGGTCGACTAATATGTCTAGTCCACATCTACTGTATGTCCGCATCTATAGAATTTTTATGTCAGTTCCCTGAAATTCGATGGATAGAGTTTCCACTGCATTGTATATAGTGGTCTGTTCATAGCATTATGGAAATACATGGGAAAACTTGATGTAGTAGAAATGGTACAATAATGGTTGTGAACATCTCCAACGCATGAAGAAGCCTGCTTTCTAAACACGTCAGTTGTTCTGCCATTTTTTTTGTGTTTTTAATAAAAAGAGTATGAGGTAATATATTTGTGCAATGAAACCTAACCTAACCACACAAGTCGCAGTTGTACATACAAGGGAAGCGGGAAAAGGAACTGTAGTAGCGTTCGCCACCCACCTTGTCGGAAGGGTAGCTGGTGAGCCACAGTCTGTAGTGAGGGTTAGTGTTGCCGAGGTTCTGGGCATCCCACAGCTGCTCCAGTTCCGGCATCCAGGACACGGCCAGGTGGCAGTTCTGCAGGCACACCCAGCTGCCATCCTTCTGTGCCGCCTCCATCATGGATCTCGCTATCGGACCCTGCCGACATCATACAAGTGTTGAAAATACAAGATCTAGCATGTTTAATTCCTCGAAGTATTGAAACAAGTGTGAAAATCACAAGGTTTGCAATTGGAAATGAAGTACAATAACTTATGTAACACCTTGATGAGCATACCTTTTGAACTCATTTTCATAGGGTGAAATCTCATTACAATATACTTCACTTTAAAGTACTTTTCATAATAAAGTATGTATTTTCAAATCTCTAGCAGAGGTTTTACATTGATAACCTTCATTATACAGTACTTTCATTATTAAGTGTAAAATTTAAAGTTCCTTTGCATACTTTGTAATGAGATTTTACTGTATACTGTAATACTTTTATTACATTGTACCTTTTATTACTAAACATTTGTAAAAGTAATTCTGTGCTTGTAACTACATGTATTATCTTGAATCTTTCATTGCAAGGAATAGCAAAATAATATCTGTTACATGTTTATTTCTAAGTATAATCAGTTTGCATTTTTTTAAATCCTTTTAACACATCACATTATAATGACATATGATAAATGTTGATAATGACCATAACTATACTCTTTGTACGTAACGATAACTCACTAAAATGTCATAAATTATTAGCTTCCCGTAAAATTTGTATATATCACTGAAAATATCAGTTAAAAAAGTATTGCTGCCTGTTGTATCATACTTTAACTTAGAGGAAGTCTAAAATTTAGGTGAATTCATGAGGAGGTAGTCGGTGGCAACCTCACCTGTCCCTGGCCGAGGGAAATGGATTGGAATCTGCCACTGATGCCCATCCTTTCTGTGAAGCTGATCAGGGCAGACATTGGATCAGCGCCGGATGATAGTAGGAAGATCAGGGGAGAAAGGCAATTGGAGTCCTGGTATGACTGGCTAATGTCAAATGGTGGTGGCATGATGAAGCTGGCACCCAATTCCTCCTCCACAAACTTCCTGACTGACATTATGATCTGCAATTTGGAATGTGTATGTAGAAATAGCACTGATTAACCATTTACACTACCCAGCAACTCACCATCTTTAAGAATTCCACACAAAAAATTTTGTGATCTCAGTGCTGCCTATAAAACTGAAATCTGACACTCGGGGTACAGTATATTAACTTATGAAGAATTAAAAGTATGGTTTAATTTTACATTGTATAGAAAGATCAGGAATATTGCACCCTTGTAGTGATCATCTAGGATGGATGGACGGACGGGGACGGACAGAC
>NQII01000581.1:1418863-1438196 GCA_002778355.1 Clitarchus hookeri | reverse complement strand
GTGGGTGAATGGATCGATGGATCTGGCTCGCCAATTTTGTTTTTAATACAAGATTTCACCTTTTTGATAAGCAGTCGCCAGTTTTAATAGTGAAATTTTTTATTATTATGAATGAAAATGTGCTATCTGACAATTTCTCTGAATTCCTAATACTTCCAAGTTTCACACATATTCACTGTTAAAAACATGTGTAAATATAGTACCCGAACACTTTTTATTAGAACTAATCAGTACCGCTTCACTTGACTGCAGGCAGGTAATTAGCACCGTGTGCGTGGGTTATTAATAGCAGCAGCACGCAACTGGCGGCAGCTTTTCAACATTTGACTTTGAACTGGTGGCACCACGGTTAAGCCGCCCCCAGTAAATCGGGAGTTGACTGTACATAAAACAAAATTCAGGTAGGTTTCAATCTCAGTCTTACATACCTACTTACCACTTTAAGTTGTTAATTCCTACACCATAAATCTGTATTAGAAGAAACTACACAATTTGACTGGCCTACATAAACTTAAAGCACCACATTACCAATGTCCATTATTCTCGTGCAGAACCGCAACTAGTAACAAAAAGAAATCAATATAACCATAACACAACAGTATTATGTTGTACATCTCGTAATACATACCTAGATGAAAAAAACAACTGTGTATATCAGCAATAATTTAAAACGAAATGAATAACAGTATATCCCGTAGCAGTGGTAGCAATAATATCTACCCAAGAATACTAGTCCTGCGAGGAGGGGACAGTTCACCTTGTCTGGACGCAGGATGCGCACCACTAGGAGCCTTTGGAAGCTCAACAGCCGTTCCTGCCAAGGGACAGGTAGTTGTCCCTCCTGGGGCTCTAGCAGGTCGTACCAATCCTTCCACAGGTGAACATTTTGCTCCAAACTGTCTGCAAACTCTGTAACACACAAAATTTGTGCCCAAGGAATACAGTAAAGTATAGAGCTACAAACACACTAAAATTTTAAGTGGAAACTTTGTTTTATGTTTCCTGAAGCTGCAGCTTTGTATAATATATTTAGTATTATGAAGATGAAATTTTCTCATTTCCTAAGTCTGCTAATACTCGCAATGCTATTCAAAGTGTGGAACATTCACTGGTACATCTGCCTGTGACTTCGTCACCTATTTAAGGTATTCACTTTTCTAAACAAACAAATACGTACTTTCTCCCTACAAAGAGAAAAATACAGTTGTAATTGTAAACAAAGGAAGGGGTACCCAAACACTTTGTCTAGAAAGGTCCAAACCTACAGCCATGATCGGGTAAGCTGTAACCAATGGCATCACGGTCTTCATTCACATGGAACTGTCAACAAATTTGTGGCCAGATACATCACTGCAAAAATAAATCCTTTCAGAGTTGATGCAATTTTCTGTGTTACTGGGATGTTGCACATACACTGAAGAACCATAAAAACTGGTATACCTGCTGGTAAACGAGTGGGCCTTCGGCTCCGAAAGCCCATGTCAATGATGGTCCGTTGAATAATTCGCACACTGGCACCTGTTGATGCCCCAGCATTGAAATCTACGCTAATTTTAGAAAGGGTTGCATATCTGTCACGTTAAATGATTCTCGTCAGTCGTCGTTTGTCCCATTCATTCACAATCTTTTTTCGGCCGCAGCGATGTCGAAGATTTGATGTTTTACCGGCTTCCCGATATTCACGGTACACTCGTGAAATGGTCATACGCAAAAATCCAAATTTTATAGCTACCTCGGAGATGGTATGTCCCATTTCTCGTGTGCCGACTATAACACCACGTTCAAACTCACTTAAATCTTGATAACCTGCCATTGTAGCAGCAGTAACCGATCTAGCAACTTTGCCAGACACTTGTCTTATACAGGCGCTGCCGACCGCATCGAGTTACTCTGATCGGTTCCATACCTCTGTTATTTGCATATGCACGCCTATACCAGTTTTTTTGGCTCTCCAGTGTACAACAACTCTTGAACACTAGAACACTAGCAAGCTAATGTTCTTAATGCTTCTGAAAATATTCTCAATACAAGTTTGTTGGCACAGAAGAATTACAGAAATACCGGCATATACTGAACACACGTACATGTACTTGACTTATGTAAGAATTCGCAAAAAAAAAAAAAAAAATGCAAATCAATACAATATACAAAATTACTTAAAAATCAGTTTACATTTTGGTGATATCATTACAAATGAACCTTTTTGCAGGTGATGTGAAACAATGCTAATTACAGAAGAATGAACAGACATTATTTGTGCTCATCTGTGTGAAGTGACATACGAATTAGTGTACAGCAACTTCAGCAGTAAATTCATAAATCCGAGCCATACTAGCCTAGCTATCGCAAACATGGTTAACAAATTAAAGAGGACTGGGAGTGTTTTGGACAAGGTATTTTCTGGACATTTTGTGCATGACACCACAAACCGTGCAAAAGTATGCAGGATGCAATCACACACAGCTGCTATACATCTTTATTGAGTTTGGTGTTCCACAATTCACTGTGTGGAACATTTTGTGTTACTCCTACTCATTAAAGATACATTAATGCCACGTTCAGATTGTGTATAAGCTTGAACATTAGAATTATTCAGCCTGACAAATGTCGTGTCCTGATCTGATAACAGTTGCAAAAAATAATTTTATGCAGAACGTGTTGTCCAGTGGGCCATTTTAAGGTAAGGCACTGTTTTTAAATAACTTTTGTGACCACATTTATGGTACTTAAATCTGTAAAAACAATGTAAGTGATACTATTTAAATGCCTTGTTAACTTTTGTTTTTAATTAAAGCAATATTTAATGAGCAACCTAAAATTTATTTGACTATTAACTGAGTTCAATTTATCTAGTATTTATTTATGACATAACTTATATTATGGTCAACGTTTTCTATATTTTATTTTATTGTTTTTTAAAGCTTGTATAATATATATTTCAATTTGTTTAATTATAGTTTTTCACAATTATACCATTTGAATATTTTTCTCATTACTTTGGTTTTAACTTTACTTCATTTTGTGCTTTCAAAGTTAGGTTTAGAATATAGGTCATCTGCTAACACATGTCTCAGTATGATGTGTTCTCTACCAGCTGGATGTGGCGGTGCAGCATTGCAAATTCCTTCAGTTGTTGCCTTATAAGACTTTTCTCCCACTCACTTCCCTGCAGCTTCAGTTCTGCTATTTTCTCGGTGCATCTCTGCCGCTCACCTCATGATTTTACCAAAACAAATTGTTTTTGGTTAACGTTATATTTGCAACCAACTATTGTGTGTCCGGGCATAATTAGTCTCATCTGGACCGCAGACAACATCTGTCAGCAATTATCTAATATTTCCATTTGTCTTTTGTTTGACAGCACCATTTGCCCTGCATAGTATTGTTGAAACACTTCTAACCTTGGCGTGCTGCCAGCTTGATGTATGTTCATTGTGTGGCAGCAGCAATAGCATTTTTGGTGCTTAAGTGATTTAATGTTTTAGTTTTCAAGTGGCTATCATACAGCACATAATCAGCACTAGTGTGTACAATTTGTTCATTGTTTTACTATTTTTTTTTATTTTTTTTCTGGTGTTCTACATGTAGTCGTGAATTGGATTTTTTTTTTTTCTGTTTCTTCTCTGGTGTACCATTTCAGTTATATACATAGTTGGTTACTCCTCATGCATCAATTATTTATGATTCAGTAATTTATTCTGGTTGTAATTTTTTTTTGTGAGAGTGCACGTGCTGGATTAACCCTTTCTGCACGTACTGGCCTAACCCTTTTGCACGTTTCAGCTAAATTATTTCTCTGCATGCTGCCTGCGGTCTGGCTATGAAGAAGTTGGCTTCTTGCTCGTGAGATACTCGTAACTGTTCTTGTTGACTCGAAGATGCCTTCATTCAGCTAAGTCGGTCATCAGAATTATTATTTTTTAATGTGAAGTGGAATATTACTATAAAATTTTAAGCATTGAACTTTATCATGCACATGGCTGCTAATTAGGGAAGATCAAAATTATGGTCTTTAAAAGTACAGTAGACTCGCGATTATCCGAGGTAATTGGGACCGAGAACACCTCGGATATAGTAAAACTCGGATAATACGGAGGTAAGGTGTCATTGTGGTAAAAACATGAAAAATCAAGTGGAGAATGTAAAAACTGGTTTATTGAAATTGAAAACGTAAAATAAACATTTAGTTACAACCTGTATGTTAGAGAAAACATGANAGTAAAAACTGGTTTATTGAAATTGAAAACGTAAAATAAACATTTAGTTACAACCTGTATGTTAGAGAAAACATGAGATTACATATTACTTAAAAAAGTCTTTGATTGTTATCTGAGTTAACCTCTGTCCTCTCTTGGATGATGAGATGTTATGCCAACGCTGAAAAGTCGGTATGTCATGTGGCCTATACTCTTCTTGTAGCTCTATGTAAGCAAGAGCAGCGTTGATCGATTTCCACCCATCGGAATGTTATATTTTTGGAGTAATCTCGTCTGTGTCGTCGTCTTCTTCACTGTGTTTAGGATTNATTTCCACCCATCGGAATGTTATATTTTTGGAGTAATCTCGTCTGTGTCGTCGTCTTCTTCACTGTGTTTAGGATTCCATATAAATATTTTCCTCATCGGTAATCTCCATCTGGACATCTGCACTGCACCAATCACGAATGTCTTCGCTGTNATGCTAATTACAGAAGAATGAACAGACATTATTTGTGCTCATCTGTGTGAAGTGACATACGAATTAGTGTACAGCATCTTCAGCAGTAAATTCATAAATCCGAGCCATACTAGCCTAGCTATCGCAAACATGGTTAACAAATTAAAGAGGACTGGGAGTGTTTTGGACAAGGTATTTTCTGGACATTTTGTGCATGACACCACAAACCGTGCAAAAGTATGCAGGATGCAATCACACACAGCTGCTATACATCTTTATTGAGTTTGGTGTTCCACAATTCACTGTGTGGAACATTTTGTGTTACTCCTACTCATTAAAGATACATTAATGCCACGTTCAGATTGTGTATAAGCTTGAACATTAGAATTATTCAGCCTGACAAATGTTGTGTCCTGATCTGATAACAGTTGCAAAAAATAATTTTATGCAGAACGTGTTGTCCAGTGGGCCATTTTAAGGTAAGGCACTGTTTTTAAATAACTTTTATGACCACATTTATGGTACTTAAATCTGTAAAAACAATGTAAGTGATACTATTTAAATGCCTTGTTAACTTTTGTTTTTAATTAAAGCAATATTTAATGAGCAACCTAAAATTTATTTGACTATTAACTGAGTTCAATTTATCTAGTATTTATTTATGACATAACTTATATTATGGTCAACGTTTTCTATATTTTATTTTATTGTTTTTTAAAGCTTGTATAATATATATTTCAATTTGTTTAATTATAGTTTTTCACAATTATACCATTTGAATATTTTTCTCATTACTTTGGTTTTAACTTTACTTCATTTTGTGCTTTCAAAGTTAGGTTTAGAATATAGGTCATCTGCTAACACATGTCTCAGTATGATGTGTTCTCTACCAGCTGGATGTGGCGGTGCAGCATTGCAAATTCCTTCAGTTGTTGCCTTATAAGACTTTTCTCCCACTCACTTCCCTGCAGCTTCAGTTCTGCTATTTTCTCGGTGCATCTCTGCCGCTCACCTCATGATTTTACCAAAACAAATTGTTTTTGGTTAACGTTATATTTGCAACCAACTATTGTGTGTCCGGGCATAATTAGTCTCATCTGGACAGCAGACAACATCTGTCAGCAATTATCTAATATTTCCATTTGTCTTTTGTTTGACAGCACCATTTGCCCTGCATAGTATTGTTGAAACACTTCTAACCTCGGTGTGCTGCCAGCTTGATGTATGCTCATTGTGTGGCAGCAGCAATAGCATTTTTGGTGCTTAAGTGATTTAATGTTTTAGTTTTCAAGTGGCTATCATACAGCACATAATCAGCACTAGTGTGTACAATTTGTTCATTGTTTTACTATTTTTTTTTTCTGGTGTTCTACATGTAGTCGTGAATTGGATTTTTTTTTTTTTCTGTTTCTTCTCTGGTGAGTACCATTTCAGTTATATACATAGTTGGTTACTCCTCATGCATCAATTATTTATGATTCAGTAATTTATTCTGGTTGTAATTTTTTTTTGTGAGAGTGCACGTGCTGGATTAACCCTTTCTGCACGTACTGGCCTAACCCTTTTGCACGTTTCAGCTAAATTATTTCTCTGCATGCTGCCTGCGGTCTGGCTATGAAGAAGTTGGCTTCTTGCTCATGAGATACTCGTAACTGTTCTTGTTGACTCGAAGATGCCTTCTTCAGCTAAGTCGGTCATCAGAATTATTATTTTTTAATGTGAAGTGGAATATTACTATAAAATTTTAAGCATTGAACTTTATCATGCACATGGCTGCTAATTAGGGAAGATCAAAATTATGGTCTTTAAAAGTATATGCTTTTTGGAAATTATGTATTTTTAAATTTAATTAATGTTTGGGGTACACGCTGCGAGCAGTCTGTTTACTTTGATGATGTTTTAAATAAAGTTTCATTTTAAATAAAGGAAATCGTTGTGTAACTGCAAGTCTATTAACTATCCTACTCTCTGTTCTGATTATATTTTTAGATTTTGTGTTACGAAAGATTTACATAGCAAGGACAATATTTGATAAGTAAACATTCTCGTAAAACTGTCGTCCAGTCTGTTGATAGATATATTGAATTGAAAAGACAAAAAAAAATTAGTATGCAACCACAAGTCACAATTTAGTGTTCCTCTAAGCCTATGTTTCATTGTTTATACAAGAAAGTCTTGTATATTCTATTTTCTTTCTTTTGTGGCATGTGCGACCACCTAGCATGTTTAGGTTGAGTGATATCTCTTCCAATTTTCTTATATTTGTTGCTCGTTTGTAGGGTCCTTTGGCTTAATTATGTTAAGTTATTTTGTGCCACTTGCTTTTGTTGTTTGTGCTAAATATGATATATAACTTGATTATGGTTCTTTTCTTTTTGTGCATGGGCACACCAACAATGAGCTACATTCCACATATCTGGGCATGTGAACATTTGGGCAAAGGACATACAACATGAACTGCAGCAGTGGTAATGGGACACATTAAGTAAATGTGTGGTTGCGGATAGTGAGGTAAATTGTCTANTGTGTGGTTGCGGATAGTGAGCCCCATGCTCACCACAATTCAACCCTTGGATTTCTTGATTATAGGGTCATCAAGTCGCAGGTGTATGGTGTGAATATCAATATAATTGAGCAAGTGAAACAGGAGATCACAGCTGCAGCTGCTACAATCACACCAGTGATGTGAGGAAAGGGAGTTTCAGGCTGTTGAAGGGCACGGGGAGTTTTACCGAGACATGCAAAGTGGTCACACTGAAATATACTGAATTTCCATACTGATGTGCCATATGATTCAGTGTTTGTATATTAATAGTACATGCTTGTGCACATGTAATAGAAACTTTATAATCATTCAGTATACTTAGGTAGTTATTACAGTTTTTCACTTGTGTTTGGTACAAAAAAAACTGCACAGTGGCTGGAACAAAAAATGAGCAAAGCTTATGCTTATTACCATTTAAAAATATTAAACTACTAAAATCACACACCTGAAAATGCTGGAAGTTCTGTGATATGACATACTTGATCCCAGGACTTATCACTGAGCCACGAAGGGTTGGGGTTTGGTCTTGGGTTCTGCAAAACTACTCCACCAGTTAGGAAGAACTTGAACTCCTCTTTAGCCAACCTCCCATCATGCCTGTGGGAGGGAATATATATGCATTGGCTTTTCTTAATAAGATACCATATACCTGAATGTTTATATTGTTAAAACTGATTAAGAGACAGGTCAATTCTGTTTTTTCTTTCGCTCTCAGCTTCATATCCATCCTCAAATTTTGTNGTTAAAACTGATTAAGAGACAGGTCAATTCTGTTTTTTCTTTCGCTCTCAGCTTCATATCCATCCTCAAATTTTGTAGGAAGCAATGATATTTTGTTTCAAAGCAAAGTCAAATATTTTTGCCTCGAATTAAAATTGAATGTGAATATTTCACAGGTCACAGTGAAACCTCGTTGCTGTGATCCATTTATTCTGTTTTCCCGTAACAGTAGTTTTTTTTAGACGGTCCCAACAACTATCCTATATAAATAATGTTAAAAAAAAAAACCAGCATGCTACGATTCTTTAAACCTAAATTTCCCGCATCCATCAATCAGCTATTCTGCTCAAAAGCCAAAATATATTCGGAACAATCGTTTAGCTATGAAATATAGTGGATTTTTGATGATTTGTTCCTGTTATGTAAATTTTACAGTATTTCTCAAGTAATGATTGGCAAAAATTGTTGCAAATAAATCTAAATCAATTGTGGTAATTTTGAGTGAGGGATTGAGCATGGCTCGGCCTACAAAGGAACACTAAACAAAAATACTAAAATAAATAAAAATTTAATTTCGCTCAATTTCAAAAATTAAAGTTTTTAATTTAAAGTGAATCATAAATTGACTCTAATAAGTTATTTTAATGACATATTTATGCTGTTGGTTTAAACAAAAATGCATTTTTAGGTTATGTACATTATTTCTCAGGTCTAAAATCAGAGTCCGCATCAATCGTTTTCCCGACACTTGTAAAAACACTACAGGAAAAAGTTTTTTAAGTTGAAATTTGGCCTACTTTTTCTGGATAACTGATTTTCCAATGATTGTGTAATATTTCATTAAATTTTAGTGTCATATGAAATACAAAAACTTCAAATTATCACATGTTAGGTTATTCCTTTGTACTGTGTGACAGTCACACTTAAGAGGATGTTAATTAACTCCAAATATGTTCATTGAATTCTACAGGCTTTTGGAAGAAAATATTGAAGATTTAAAAAAATGCAATTCTAGATAATGGTTTTTAACAACATTGTGAGCAACTATTTTGCAATATTGAAGCATTTATTTTGTATAATATCTTGCGCAGCGATGACGTACCAACATTTACAGCATCAGAAATAGCTCAGCAGAAATACACCATTGGTAAAATATTTGCTCTCATAGTTAGTACAATTTGGCAGGATTGCCCTTTCTTCCTTTTTCCCTGTTGGCTTCCATAAAATTGTAAAATACGACTCAACTCTACAGTGTTCATTTATGTCCTACAACCCTCATAAAATACAAAATTTTACAGTATTACAGTATAACATGGCAGTGGGTATTTTGTTTGTATATCTTTTAACTTGCCTGTACAGCATAATTTTGCTTGATTTTACTGCATTGCTCATATGTTTGTTGTGGGAAAAAAATACTGTTCAATATAAATAATTGGTACGTTAAAAAATAACCTGTGCTCACAAACTGGAAATTTAACAGTTAACTTAAAGATTATGGGGTGTGATTAAGAAATATAAATTTATTTTATTACATATTAGTTTCCAATACATGTATAAATTACCAGGTACTGAATGATTTTGGAGTCACTTTACGAATGAACAGAAATCACTATATTTTATGTGCTGAGTAAAAGTTTGGAAGAAGTTGCCAATCACAGCAAGGTTGATGGCATCTACAGCAAAGCAAACAAGCACTGAAAAAATTGAAAAATGCATGAGTAAAATTATGATTTAAAGTGTGATGCTTCCTACTCACATGCCAATGTTGGTGCAGAGGATAAAGGAGAACATCAGTTTGTCCTTCTCAAACAGTGAGCGGCACACATTACTGTACAGGTTCAGAGTGAAGGTTTCCTGCAAGTACTCCAGGCGTTTCACCAAGAACTTTGATTTTTTGCTGGAAAAACAAACGCATTCTATTTATTTAGATACAGTACTTTTTTATTGCTGCCCCTCCTGTGGCACTACAAACTAAAGGAATAAGGAAACGTCATGAATGCAGATATAGAAGAACAATCTTTAACCATGTGCTTGACAGTACCATGATGACTATCATCCTGTACAAATTAGTTTTACTTTTTTTATCACAGCTTCTATGCTATATTTGAAGTATATCAAGAGATTTTTTACTAACTTAAAGTGTCTCAGTTTGAATTGCCACCACAAGCACCATAATGAAAGACAGTATGCTAAAAGTTGATATTTTATCAAATTCACTAGTGTGTCACTTTCCTTACAGGCAAAAAGGTGTGCACATTTTATAGCTGCAGCATGTGTCTCAGTTCTAACACACTAGTATGTCTTGACTGTTTAAAAGTCTAATGTACAATTGCTGAGTAAGCACTATGTAATAGTTGTGCATACCTTTAGCATTGATTGTGTAAGAAATACTCTTCACAAGGTGCAGGAAAATATCATAATTACTTAATTGCATGGGAATATTCTAGTTATTCATTTGATGTGTAACCTGGTATATGGTAGTGTTCAAAACTACTCTCCCTAGGAGCCAGGAAGCACGGAACTATGTTAATGGGGTATTTACTGATGAGGTCCCATTGGCCGAAACTTCATGATTCGATGCTTTGGCCAGGGATGTTCAGAAATAGGCACTGGTCAAGTTGTGGCCTGACAGAAGGAGCGAATCTTGCAAGGGTGTCGGATGATGATTTCAATTATGGCAGATGTGTGACGAAAAGGTGACCTGGCATGCAGGGGAGGCAGGTCTAGTGATGGTAGGATGGCATTTAGGTGGGATAGGAGGTAACAGAGATATGGCCCGAGATGTGATGGAGCAACATAGGCGGTATGCTGGTGATCCTCTGCTTCTGCTGCCACAGACTAGATGTAGCAGTTTTGCTTGTTCGCTGCAGAGCGGCCATCTCGTGTAAATATGTATATACCCTCCAACAGTCGGCTCCCTACTCCACAGCTCCCCGAGCCTGAGCAATAGCTATTCCTTCAACCTTTGCCCTCTGCGCTTGGTGATGAGACATGGGGCAAGGTACAGACTCAGGTTTAGGCACGAATATATGTAGGTACACTGTGGCCTATGTGGGTTTTGAAGGAGAAAGCTGGTCTTCCAGAGAGCCAGAGACTCTCTGGTGCCAATGTTCAGGAATCGAATAACTTCCCAAAAGAGGGCGTCACTTCACCTGATGGTGGGGAGCCCTGCTCCACGTCCCAGTAGCACCCAAAGAAGTGGCAGTATCACTAATAGAGCCAAGTGCCCAGCTGAGACGAGGAACAATACCTGCTTGGAAGGTGCTTGTGCTCTTTGAGGGAAGTTGGCATGCATCATTATGCCTACTCTCCGGAAAGCACAAGAAGTGACAGTATCACTACAGTTGACTCCCTACTACCGTTTTCAGGGGACAGTAAAAAAATTTCCATGCATGCGGAATTTCAGTAGATGAGGGTTCTGACATTTACATCAACAACATACCATTTATGACCTTATCATACTTCATTTTGAGCATAATGAGAGCTATACATTATCTGTGAATAAAGTTTAGCTAACAAAAACAATAAAAATGGGATTTAAAAAAAAGTATTACAATAAATAATACAAAAAAAAATTTCACCTCAATTTGTTTAAATAAAGAATATACCTTCTCGAAATACTGTATAAAATTAATTGTAATCCAACATCAAATGCAAGCCGACCTAAAACTTTCAAACCCTCTGAAAAAGAAAATAATATGACACCGAATGCAAGGCAAATTTTGAAAGTCCCGCACACACTCAATCAGCTGAGAGCACGTAGAGAGATTATCAATCAAGCTGTGTGTTCACGGCAGGCATGACGACGAAGGAGAAGCAGCGGGAGGGGTGAAAGAATGTACCCTTTCCTTCTGCTTCATGTTGGTGACACTTGTGCACGTGGAAAATGTCTGCCTTTTAAAGTAATTAATTATATTTCACTGTAAAATAACTGTAATTTTGAGACAGAAATGAATAAATAAGGCAAATAAAATTTATTTCTTCACGGTCTTTAATAATTAATTATTTAAAACCACGTCCTCTGATTTTCCCCGTTCATGAGTTACGCTGCACTCGGGCTTGGTGCTTACCCATTATTAGACGACAAAAGGTGTCTCGAATAGGGCCTTACAGGATATAAATTTATTCAAAAGATGCGTCTATTGAAATAAATTAATATAAGTTATCCTATTTCCCCGCAGGAAGTTACTGAAAATGAACTTTATGCTTGGTAATACAAGTCGCTCGATGTTCAAACAATTTTTGATGACAAGGTGAGGTCAAGTATATGCTTCTAGGCATATAATTTTATTTGCAAAGATGCTGTCCATTGAGTTAAATTAATATTTTGTTTTAAAATCGTGTTGATTTTAGGTCAGATACAATTAAACAACAAACTTTATGGGAAAAAACGACCTTTAATCACAAAAAAAAACATCTTTGCAAATAATAATTACTTGTTAAAATGTACTGCGTAACATTTTCAGGCAAAACCATTAGCTTTGAAATACTAGTGATGATATAGGTGCAACTATTTTGAGTGACAGAAAATCTTGTTAAAATTTCTACGATCGCCAGGCGCACTTTGCTTTCGCTGCGGCGGGCATGTAAGGGGTAACGGCCGAGAGAGAAGACACGCTTTTTCTTTTGCTAAGCAACAACTTCCCCTCTCATCAGACATGTAAGGGGTGGTAGCAAACCAGACTCGCACGTTGCACCACGCCCAGACGTGTTGCAAAGACAGACAAGGCACCACAGAGCAGTGATAAACGGCGGCACACGTAAAGTATTCTATATCTAGTTACTAGACGTTTGCATAAACAACCAGCTTAAAAACGATCGTTGTGAGAAATCTTAGGTAACAAGACTGAAATATATTTTGATTGATGCAACATCTGATAAATGATACCAGCAGGTAGCTTTATCATTATTTATATAGGAGTTTTGCCGGGACCACTGAAAATTAACTGTGGATACGGTTTATCGGTACACACATATTTTGATACAATGAGAGTTGACTGTAGCAGTCAAGACTCCTTTGAGTAGGGATCATAGTGGGCCTTGCCCTTACTCTCAGCTCCAGCGGTGCCTAGAGAAGCGGCAGTATCTCTAGTAGCCAGACGCCCAAACTGAGGTAGAAAGTGGTTCCCAATGTAAGCTTTATGTGATCCTGAAAGGCTGTGGAACTACGGTAATGCCCAAATTTGAGAGAGCGGTGGAACTTTGAGAGAAATGAAGGTGAGCTTGACGTAAACAACTAGAATGGATGAATCTATTAATTAATTTCTAAACCATCTATATACCAGCCTATGCCCGGGCCGCCTAAAGGGCAAGGTGACCTAACTGCCAAGCGAGTGTATAGCACAAGTGCATGAAGTAACAGTGGGGCATGGGCAACTCCCGTAGACAAGCAGGTAGGTAACAAGCATGGGTGTACCAGCACTGCGAGTGGGATTCCCTAAGAGTTAACAGGGTTGGTCGCGAGGTATGACTACAGCATGTCATACAAAGGAAGGTCTTGAAGTCAAAGGTAGCCGGTGAGAGCCAGCAGGCAGTCAGCTGGACAGCATGGAGACTGAGCAGGAAAGAACTGCCCCAAGTAGGCTGCGTGAAATGAATTTATACCTGGCGGGCCAGGGACGAGTGAAGCANAGCAGTGTAGAGGCAACAAGAGCTTGCTATCTCTGCGGCATGACAGGTACGTACATTCAGTACCCTTGCCTGAAGAGTCATCCGCAGGGGTACGATGCAACCAACATCTCAAGTCAGGCATGCATACAATATGAGTTGCCTGGAACCAGGTGATGACAAGGCAGGCCTACTCGTGGATAGGTATGCCTGTGTGTGGGTGACCGAGGCGATGTTACTGGATCTGGTAGTGGCGTAGCTTAGTGTGAGGTAGACACAGCTAAGGTGTAGCCTCAAAGAGACAAAAAAAACACGTCACCTGTAGCATGTCACATTAGCAATGACGGTTTTGTCACAAAATTATTGAGTGATTTATGACCAATGGCCATTTGCTATTGTTTATCTTATCCTGGATTCCATAAAGTGTTATTCTGAGAGGTGGTAGCTGTTACAAGTAAAATTTAATCCTGTAAAACCATACATTGTGCCAGTGATGGAAGGTAATGCTGTTTGATGCTTAGTACATTTCACGAGTGACTAAGACAACCTCAGAGGAGTGTTCAACAACATACCTTGTCTCTATTGACATGATGTAGAGGTTGATGAACCATGGCAGGGAAAACTGGTACATGGGGTCCACATTAGGCAAGTCAGTGATGCAGTAATACAGCACTGAAGAGTGGCGTGCAATGGAGTGGTAATTCTGACGGAAGGCCTCTATCTGCTTCTTCGTATGTTTTGCTGCATCCTGCCTTTTCTGTATATCTTCAGTCAAAACCTAGGGTCATGTTTCACTGTGAGTTAACACTTTAAATCTTTACAAAATGTTTTACAGCAACATAAAACCCATGGTTTCTTTTTAGTACGTATTCACAAAGCACTATTAGATAAACCAATTAACATATGTTCCAAATAAAGTATAGATCAGAAATAAACAGGACGAGTACTGTCCACTCACTTTAGAATAGTCTAGAACTTCGATGGCATGCTCATCTTCGAGAATGTTGGTTTCTGCAGCAGCTAGCGTTCCAAGGATATTGTCCTGCACTTCCTTCAGTGTATTCTCATCAGCAGCACTCTGAACCACCAAATCTTGTCGAATCTCTTCCAAGTTTGGCCTAGAGTTATGCATCATGGACTAACATGCTCTTTGTTATGTTAGTTGTGTCAACATTTCTGTTACAAATTCTGTAAAAATAAACCTGCTTATGTATTCCTTAAAAGTGCCCTCTCTAACTGGTTAGTAACAGCATGAGCTCAGTGAAATCATTATCGGTGGTAATAATTAGTTTTGAAGGTCACAAAATTGTAATGCATTTTAAAATGTTTGCATGTCAGAGTAAACAAATCTTATGGTTATTCACTAATTTTTCTTTGGTAAAGAACATTTGTATTTAAATATGTAAGCATACTGCTTTTCAAGACTCTTCCACAGTGTTTTGAACTTTCTGCTGGAACTACATACTCAGTTTAACATTCGGTGTAATTTTGTGTGTACACATAGTGACAAGTTGGTTCTGAAATGTAACAACTTCAGCAGTGATCGATCAATGTAACTGGTAAAACCTAATACTAGAATGAGCTAAATACGACAGGTATCTGGGAGTACTGCAGCTGAGACAAGAAGCAATCACACACCTCTCCTTGGCAACCACAATGCCCAGCAGTTGGTCCTCTAGTCCTTCCATCGTGAGGGAGAAGTTCACTACGGTGACCCTGTTGAACACCTCCGGCAGTAGGTGAGGGTTGCGCAGCTTGGAGGTCATGTAGAACCGGAACTCAGGGTTGTAGTCCAGAATACTGTCACCCAGGTTGATGAAAAACTTCTTTCCTGTCAGAATACACATGCATTGGGAGCTGATGTCCACAGAAAGGTACATACTGTGTTGAAGATCACAAACCTTTGAAGTTTTGGTTTTACTTTCCATATTTGTGTATAGAAATATGAACACAGTGGCACATGGAAGGTTATAGTGGGCTACAAAAATGGGTAGTGGCAGAGTGCTTGACTGTGTATTGCTGGAGGATAGGAGCAAACCCGTAAGAGTCTAGCTTCGTCGCCTTAACATATGTAGCCACCAATCTTGCAAACTTCTTGATGTTCTGCTTGATATGATCCTAGGCATCCATAATGATCCTCTGTAAATGTATGCAAGAACTTAATCAAATTATTTATTCCATGAGAAATATTACTACTATTTGGGTATCTTTCTTTTCAAATGTTCAGAAGTCTGTAATGTATAGTCACAGACATAAAATTAAATAACTTCATTTAAATTATTAAGAACAATGAAACAATATTATTTCCTTGTTTAGACCAAATATCATGAATCATCTAGCTGATAAAGACAAACATCTTTATCTGCCACTAGCCTTTCTATCATTTATCCTATCAGTTTGGTTAAATTATTGTTTACAACATACAATAGGTAGTTGCCTGTAGGCCTACTGCCAATAATAAACCCCAAACTAAAAATATATTACCCATATCTTTGACTACGCAGCCTCTTACCTCCTGTTAATTTTAACTGAATGGTTTAACAGCAAACTAAGGATGATTTAGTATGAGCAAATTATTATGCAACAAATACTTAGTAAAATACCCCCCCTCCATGAACTTATTCCTCTACAGTTGCTGCAAAGTGTTCTTGAAAACATGCTTTAGGAAGAACTAGTCAGAAGCCTCACCTTGCTGAAATATCTGCTTGGCGAGCAGAGGGTCCAGCAGTCTCTCCAGCTCTTCTCCCACATTCTCCAGCAGCACTGGCCGACCTGTCTCCATTGCCTTCTCTATCACTTGCATGTAGTCTGTGTCTGAGAACTTGATAACCACCAAGTTTCGATGCTCTTCCATTCTCCTGATCCACTTATTTGCCTGGCCTTGAGGGTCTAGCATCAGTGACCATCTGTGAAGTAATCAAGGAGAATGAGTTGGCAGTTGATCAAAGTAAAAATAAACTTTTTATTCTTTACCAAAAATTACCTAATCAAACAATGAGGACTCAGTTGGATCATTGGTTATTCACTACCTTCCTAACATTAGTGGAGACCATGGTTCAAACCCAGGTCACGGTAGGCAGAAATCTTCAATTTAGACATCCTCATGTCAGGAGTGTGGTAGACACTGCAATGATAATGATTTTTATCCTCAAGGTACTTATTTCCTCCCCATCTCCATTCTGCTACTGTTCCATCTGCATCTCATCTTACCCATTTTGTGGGCTGGCTGGAATAATTTAGTGGGTGGAGTGGAGAGATTTGTGCAGCTCTTAACTTCGTGGTCTTGAGAGCAGATGGGGTTGAAGCAAGCTGATGATGGAGTAGCGCCAGGATGCAAGGGCGGGTAACACGGTAGATCACCGAGAAAACCAGTCGACCAACGACATTATTTGGCATGATTCTCACGTGCGAAAATACAGGAGTGACCCCACCAGGAATTGAACCCGGTTCACTTCGGTGGGAGGCGAGTAGTCTGAACACTACACCACTGCAGTTGCAACTAGAATAATTTATCTGTTGCTTGCATATGGCTGCCAGCTACAGTTAGAGCCATCATTCTTTCATTCAAATTGTTTATCCTGCCTGAAGGTGAGAACAAGGAGACTTACATTTACTTCCAGCAAGAGTTCTTCTAGCTGGTCAGTACTGATAGCTCTATTAACCAGAGAGGTAATGGCACTGAGCGCCAATAAATCCCAACCCCATGTCATTCTCACTAATGGTGTTGTAACAATTTCAGCATTTAATGCTTTTTGTTTATGTTTTCATTTTCTTTTGAGTTGAATGTTTATTTATTTTGAAACGTAATTATTAATTTTAAAGCCCCTACCCTCAGGCACAGAGCTAGATTTATAATTTAAGACATCACCTCTAGAATTGATTTATATAATTTGGTTTGTTTACATTTCACATATTTTGACAGTTGTGCTTCTTTCCTTTATTTGCTATGTGAACTGAGCTCAAATATCTTTGGTAGAGTTAATTATTTTATCATTGTTTTTCTCTTTGCATTTTACCTGGTTTTATCCAGCAGTTTTTGCCACGGAGTAATGTATAAATTATAGAGCTGATTAGACTGTAACGTAGGAGGAAGGGACATCTTTTGGGAATTTCCTGTTTAATTAGAGTTACCATGTGAATGTGAACCCATGGTTAATGACTCTCCTCAAACGTCATGACCAGCGGTACAACGTAACATATTGTTTGCAAGATTTTCTTGTAAATTTGTAATTACTGCCCAATGTAAAGGTAGGGATGGTGTTTGAGAGGCGCCAAGTTGCAGTAAATATGTGGGGCACGATAAGATGTCCAAAACCGCATAGCAATTAGTTTTTTTAGTGCTTCAAGTATGTTGGCAGCCGTCTCCACCTATCATTAAGTATGGCCTACAGAGGCTTGGTAATATGAATTGTCATAATTTTACGCATGTGCGCTACAAACTTTTCTACGTTATTTGGAATCTCTAAATTGTTTTGAATTTTAAGAGAGTGACATTTAGACATTTTTAATTTATCATAATTTTAATAAGGGCGTTAATTTTGCTACAAGTACTATCGAGAAGCCAGGAGAGGGAATTTCTTGCTCTAAAGCCGTGAAACATCTACAAACATTTATACAAGTATTTAATGCTGAGAAACCAATGAGCCAGTTTCAGTTTTGCTCACTTAAACTATCTTTTTGTTTGCTATTATTTAAAGAGGTGATTTAGTTACTGATTCTTTCACAACTGAAATACTTTTAATTGACAGCAATTTTCATTAATTTAAATACTACATTCTGAGCTGCTTATTTCATTTTAACTATGCATTCTTATTTTCACGTACATTTTCTTTAATAAAACTTCTAATTTTCTGCACCTATGAATTGTGTTATGTTTTGAGTAGAAGTTGAAGTAGATAATATTTTATTATCAAGTGATTTTCTTGTTTGGTCTCNAGGTGATTTACTTGTTTGGTCTCCTAGTGTTTATATATCAGTCAAAGGGATGCCGATTAGTGTGGTGTCATTTCATCTCAGCTAGACGCAATGCACATAGATAAAGTAAGCGGCACGGTAGGAAATTGGATATTCATTACTCGCATGCCCGACAATCCTTCAAATATTCTACACTTTATTATTTTCTATTGCTTATAAGGAAATATTTACACTGAGAATCTTATTTTTCACAAAAACAATTACTCAATTAATAAGTAAACACTATATCTTACAGTGTCTCTGGTGAGAACTACAGCCGATATTATTTTCATCAAGTAATAAAAAACCCAAAGGCTTTATCCATACTCATTACTGATATTTTATGAAAACTGTGTTGCTCGTTCAAGATTTAAACCAATAACTTCTAGCACAAAACGTCACCTTTGACGTGTGACTCATACATATAATATTTATTTTTGCTGCAACTACGTATAATGTACACTGAGGCGACAAAAGTCATGGGATACCTCCTAATATCGTGTCGGGCCTCCTTTTTCCCGGCGAAGTGCAGCAACTCGACGTGGCATGGACTCAACAAGTCGTTGGAAGTCCCCGGCAGAAATATTGAGCCATGCTGCCTCTATAGACGTCCAAAATCGTGAAAGTGTTTCCGGTGCAGGATTCTGTGCACAAACTGAACTCTCGACGATGTCCCATAAATGTTCAGAATGTTCTTCAAACCAATCGCGAACAGTTGTGGCCCGGTGACATGGCGCACTGTCATCCATAAAAAGTCCATCGTTGTTTGGGTACATGAAGTCCATGAATGGCTGCAAGTGGTCTCCAAGTAGCTGAACATAACCCTTTCCAGTCAATGATCGGTTCAGTTGG
>NQII01000581.1:1399897-1417834 GCA_002778355.1 Clitarchus hookeri | reverse complement strand
TTTGCCTACGAGTATCCACCCCTGCCGAAGCTAGCTGATGACCGAAGGAACCCGAGACTCACCCCTGGCCCAGGAGGATATATGGCCCTGCACCGCCACAGAACAGCAGTTGTCACCTTAGCACCAGTCATGCTAAGGCTCTCTGCTCCGTCTGCTCTCTTCCGCCTCATGAAGTAAAACTCGGTGATTACCAGTTACCAATGCTGGACTTCAAGCACGCGCTACAGTCCCGAAGAGTTGTCATCGTCGTCCCCAACCCACACTTGACACTTGACAACAACCCCATACCCCATACTCCCTCCTTAAGTCCCTTCAGGACAACATAGCTTCAGTTAGGGTTTAGTTGTTCTGACAGCTACCTAATTCGTTGCTCTTGCTCTTCTAGTATGCCATTCAGGCAAGGCTCTTGAATCTGACAGGCCCCTTCACTTGTCTTTTGCTTTTACCTTCCCATAAGATAATCAGTGCCTCGATTACAGCAGGAGAGTACAGATTACTGTGTTCCATTCTGGACAGAATAAAACACATTACTAGTCTAACCGCCTTTTGTTCTTTCTTGTGTGAATTGTGCTTGGTCCTCCTTGGTGTCACCCAGCAAAGGAGAGGCAGGGAACCGCGATTTAACAACTGATTTGCCGAAGATAGAGTAGAACTGTAGTCTGTCCCCTAAAAGTACTTGACGTACATCAACCAAAACACAACCCATACTGTGAACCAAGCATGAAAAGATACCTGTTGCACACGTACGGTAGAGCCANGTACATCAACCAAAACACAACCCATACTGTGAACCAAGCATGAAAAGATACCTGTTGCACACGTACGGTAGAGCCATGACCATTAGCAAGACACACGACGAAGAGGCTAGATCACCCTTGTCAGTTGCCCCACTCCATCCACCGCGTATAAACCTGCCAGAAGCAGTGCCAGGTCTGACAAGGAAGGATGTACCCCTTCTCTGCTACACTCTAGCTAGAGACATCATTGCCTGCCACCCCGTTGCAGACGTGAACCAAAACACCTCATCCCTGGTAAATGCAGTTCACCCACAGAAGGGGAAGTAATTGGAGCGACAGGAAGGTAGCTGCCATCCTTTGTTTGGCCACCTAGTAAAAATCCCTGGAGCTGCACATCCCATCATAGAGTGCCTCTGCCTGGGCCTGCCCCTGGTACTAGGCGTTGAGCCAGNGTACATCAACCAAAACACAACCCATACTGTGAACCAAGCATGAAAAGATACCTGTTGCACACGTACGGTAGAGCCACGACCACTAGCAAGACACACGACGAAGAGGCTAGATCACCCTTGTCAGTTACCCCACTCCATCCACCGCGTATAAACCTGCCGGAAAGAGTGCCAGGTCTGACAAGGAAGGATGTACCCCTTCTCTGCTACACTCTAGCTAGAGACATCATTGCCTGCCACCCCGTTGCAGACGTGAACCAAAACACCTCATCCCTGGTAAATGCAGTTCACCCACAGAAGGGGAAGTAATTGGAGCAACAGGAAGGCAGCTGCCATCCTTTGTTTGGCCACCTAGTAAAAATCCCTGGAGCTGCACATCCCATCATAGAGTACCTCCGCCTGGGCCTGCCCCTGGTACTAGGCGCTGAGCCAGCTGACGCCGGACCAGCCCAGTCAACCACCAACAACGGGCCAGACGCCTGCCTGCCACTGCAAAGCCAGCTTCTCATCAGAGCCGACCAGCAGATGCCGTCGCAGTCAGCCCACCGAGTTGGGAGACTCCACACCGGTCCAACGTCAATGATTGTCTGACGCACTGCAGTGAGAGGGAAGCCAACGGCTCCGCCAACGTCACACACACACAAGCCCATCAGCTAGACGTTGCGCCGAGCCGGCGACCTACTCGCCAGACTCTGTTCAAGGGCACCATCAAGGCCAAGCGCCAGATTCTGCAGACCCCGCCTCAGTAAGGTCTGCCCCTCGAGCCTGTGTGACTGATCTAACGCAATCTAAAAACACCTAGTGAGATACCGACACGTTTCTGCCTCCAAGGCTGTTACCAATCACCTTAAACATCAGTGTTTGTTTTATATATTAAAACTTCAAGCAGAAATGCAGTTGTAAATGAACAGTGGTGAACAAGTGCTCTGTGTTCAAATATGCCGCAAAGAGTAGTGACATTACTGTATTTGTGAAAGTAAATTTTTTTAGTGCCTAATCAAAGGTATAGGATGTTCATGATTAATTGACCACTTTTGAAATAACCATTTTAAAAATGTCACTTCTCATACCTGCATATATTTTAATGGGTCCACTGACTGGTGTGCACCCAGTAAAGTTGGTGATGACAAAAGGAAGGCAGTTTCATGTCTTGGGTTGAATTAAAAGTTTTAGGAAAACATTTGTGGATACTGAAATCATTAAATTTGTTTTCTGTTTTTTATAAAGCCCATAAGTGTAAGAATTATAAAATTTGTAGAATATTTTTGTTAATAATTTTACAATTTTACTTGACAGATGCATGGCAATGTTAATTTTACACATGACAGAAGAATGCACAATGTGCATACAAGTAGATACTGTACCATGCAGGGCTTTCAAAGGTGCTCAGTTTACTGTGAGCAGCCTATAGCATGCTTATAGAGTCTTGAAGATCATAAAATTAAACAGTAGCGTTCCCTGGTGTTGGATATCATGTTTTGAGTCTCAAAGATACTATTAATAAACTTAATAAAAAAGTGGAGATTTTATACAAACTAATGGAAAATAAGTTCATAAAGTCAATGTGCAAATTACACTTAAATTTAAACAAAAATCTAATAATGCAAACTGCATATGCTACCTTTCTGACCAAAATGACAGAAAATATAATAAAAAAAAAACACAAATTTAAAAACAACATATTCCCAACTGCAGGAGAGGAATATACAGTAATCTGCAGATCTGTACACAGTTGTGCACTTTAACTGTGTTATTGGAGATAAATATGATTGTTTAATGTTAGGTAAACAAAGAGAAAGTCACACACCTCATTCAAAAAGTAACACATCTCCAAAATAAAAAAAATAGATGAATAAAATACTGAACAAAGCAGCTGAGAAAGGCAAGAAGATCATTGTACAAATGATGTACTGATGTGTCTCAGAAGAGAATGCCAGATATTTTTAAACTGTTTTTTCACCCCACATAGAGGAAGGAAAAGGAATGTAATCTCTACTCAGCATAAACATGCTACACAAAATATTTATTGACGTTTTCCAGGTTTTTGTTAACATATATATTCATACCCATTTTATGCAGACATCAATAGATGGTAATGAATGTACAGTGGTAAAGTGTATACCAATAGCGACACATACACTGTGCAAATCTGGAATACTCACTGTTTGATTCCATCATATGATAAATACAAGCCCGACTGAATAACCCATGTACTATAGCAGTCCATTACAACCAGACATAAATGCACTTTACTGTGTAGGACAGCTAACAGCTGAAAAGTCTGCGAGTTTGAAACAGTGATCACATGCTCCCACAGTACAACCTTGACAAGGTATTCATCACCACACTGCCTGCAAGAGCTCTAAACCACCACTCCTACATGCCAATGACTTGTAATGTTACAGTTTCTAGGGGTTATGTTTAACGTTGATCATAGATATTGTAATTATATATGATTACAGAGTACTTGCTTATGTTGTCACTTTCTTTATCATAATTTCCAACTTACATTTTATTATATGAGTTAACAGTATAATCTTTGGTTATTTTAATAGTTTATTGACATAGAGATCATGTGTAAGTATTTTTCATTTGTTTCTAGACAGTATTCAGTATTAATATTCTGTTTGTTATTTTTCATTTCATTCTTAGAAGGTGGTCAGCATTAAATATTTATTAAACAAAATTACTAAATAAAATTATCCTGGTTTTCTCTCGTCTCGCCATTGCTTATTGGTGGGGAGCTGTGTCGCGGTCAGACGACAGCCAATCAGAGGATAGGAGACAACATAAGTAAGGCAGAAGTAAAATAGAACTAATTTTTCATGACCGAATTTTTCTCACCAAGGCCAAAAAACATGGACGTGTGTACGTCAAAAGAAGTTTTAATGATATAATAAGGAACAATNAATTTTTCTCACCAAGGCCAAAAAACATGGACGTGTGTACGTCAAAAGAAGTTTTAATGATATAATAAGGAACAATATATGTGAATATTAATGAAATAATTGCAGCAAGGTGTTCTTTAAAGATTAATTGTTAATAATTGAAAAGAAAGAAAATTAATTTTATTATATTTGAGAAAATTGATTAATAATTTGTTGAATGTACTAAAGAAGAAAACTAGTTTAATAATAATAATTTGAAGTTGAGAATTGCGGCATTATAATTTTAAGTTAAATGTTATAAATAGCGCCCAATGTGATAATTGTAAATTTGTGAAAATGTATGAAATGTAACAGGCTGTCTACTAGCTGGAGCTGCAAGACTCATTTTTGACTCATTTGACAGTGAGCAAATGCTCTTCAAAACATGGGAGTGTTAATAAAAGTTTCTTATTTTTATATCCTCCACCACTCTTTTGAGTTTCACCAATCTTCATAGCACTTGTACTAATAACTAATTAGCTAGTTAGAGACAGAAAACATGTTTGTCTACACCATGTTGTGAAATTTGTTAAGGCACAATTATATTAAATTTCCAAGAATAGCAAACTATTAGTACCCAGGAAAATAACTTCACCTTTAAAGAATACATGTATGTGTTTCAATTATTTCTACTAATATTCTTTATTTCATATAAGTTCACTAAATTTTGACAGTTCTAGAAATGTAGCGCAGCAACAATGTATTCTCTCGCCACAGTTGTTCTATCTATGAAGAAAACAAAATGTGTAAACAATTGCTATGATCAATGTAGGTTACGATTGCAGTGCATTCCAGTTTACTTAATTTTTGTTATCACCAAGTTATATAGCTGGGGCTCTGTTTATTTTACTGCGGGTGAATGGGGTTGGGAGAGACTTTGGTTTAATATCTTTCATGAGATGGCATTGTTTTGCAGCTCTTCTTATGAGATGGTATCATTTTGAATTACATATTGTTTTAATGGACAAGTGGAAAATTTTGTTTGTACGGAAGTAACGTTCAAATAATTATAACCTGTAAAGTTTTAACCTCACCGAAACAAGAAAATGTGATAAATATTATGTTGCTCATACCAATGTGAATAATAAACACATTCCATATGTACGTAAATATTTTTGGCAAAGTTAACCTTACACTTGTTGGATTTTCCATTTAATTAAAGTGTTATTTTTACACTACAAAACAGAATTGAAATAGTGGTTTTCTAGGCCACGTACATTTCAATCATTTTAATAACCATTTTGAAATACATTATTTATCAAACACACTGACTTACAGTTCATAATTCCTATTTGCAATTCCTGTATACATGTTGTGCTGTGGCAATCCTTAGACATGTTTGTCCGCCACTGACACAAAATAATTTGCAGAATTATTCAGTAAATTCGACACTTCATCAGTTTCCCGAAACTAATAAACTGCGGAACGAAAATACATGTTAGCGCTTTACAACGGTACCGAAAATGGCAGGCCAAGCCATACACATGTAGATAATATTACATTTCANGGCAGGCCAAGCCATACACATGTAGATAATATTACATTTCACGCAATAAAATGTACTAAAACTGCACCCCTGCAACCAACTATGCTTAATGAAAGTAAATACAAAAACCATTGGCTACCGACATAATATCCCGATAACACCAGTAAGGTACGCGCATAACGTGACACAAAATATCACATGAACAATGGCATTCAGAATAGCTGGAAACGTTTCACTGTTCGTAACTGTCCGCACACTCCACCATAATTGCTAAATATGTTTTTTAACCAATTTGTTAAAAGCTAAAAAAAATTGTACAGGACTTTAAAAACGTAATTAAAACCACAAATGTTGTAAGTAAAATTTCAGTTTTGTATTACAACTTTCAGTTCCAGAGTACTATTTTCTTCCATAACCATCATCACCAACATAACATAACAACACACATCCTGCAACAACCCACCAGTTGATACAATACTTTGCAAACGAGAGCATTTACTGTTTACATAGTGTGCAGGCTGGTCACATTGTCTGACCAAATTTAGTCTACTTGTGTGTATGAAATGCAGTATATCACAAATTATACTATAATTTACGTCTGACCCAGCAACAACCAGCAAAATAGAATTTAATTACTCTTAATTGTATTATTTAACAGTAATAACAAATGGCTCATGATACATGGTTGACTTGGTGGCTAGTTCTTAACTTGTCTCAATGAGTCCAAAGCCACAGCAGGTTAGGAAACTTTTGGACTAACATAATATTGCAGGTTTCTCCCATAGTATTTCCTTTTGAGTTTCTGTCATTTTCGTACTGCTCTTGTCATGTTGGTCTTATCTGTGGCTTGAAACCAAAACCATTTAAATTCAGTTATCTATGCAGCACTATAATCTTCTGCAACTTATTCACGCCATTAATATTAAGTTGAAACCATGCAGTTGATTGCCCTTGGACAGTTGTATAAGTGGAGAAAGCATGACTAAACATACCTGTGAGACATGTCAACAATGATGGCATTGTCAATGGAAAAGTCATCTCGAGGGAGTCCAAATATGTTCCACTTCTGGATTTTGAATTCAGAGCCCAACACTCGAGTTAAACTGAATTGGTCTGAGCTGGGGATCTCCAGGGAGATTATGTAATTCTGCCAGTCTTCCACACACTCATTCCTTCACAGAAACACATACACAATAAAACTATAAACATGTGATTTAACATTTTCAGTATCATTTCAGAATTATATAAGCATAAGAAACTAAAAAAATTCATGGCAATTAATCAGTTTATGTTTGACAACATGTAAGGGTTAAGGTTTCACAAACAGTATATATAGCAATGTGTAAGGAGAGGGGTAAACACAAGAAATGAGAACAAATTATGGCAAACTACAGTTTTTTTGAGTGAATGTTTGATCTACAAAAAATGAACACAGATTAAATTTTAAATGAAACTTGATCATGTGTCATTACTTAAACAAAGACCGGAGATGTAGTGGTCAGACTACTCGCCTCCCACCAAGGTGAACCGAGTTCAATTCCCGGCAGGGTCGCTCCCCAAATTTTCTCACCTGGGAATCATGACAGATGATACCGTTGGTGAGCGAGATTTCTGAGGGATCGCCCATTTCCCCGCCCTTGCATTCCTGCACTGCTCCATACTCACCTCACTTCACCCTCATTGGCTCTCAAGACCCGAATGTTAAGAGTCGTCCAAATTCTCTCCAATTACTGTACTTAAACATTTTTTTACTGCTCATAAAATTTTATTCAATACAATTAAGAAGAATGAAATATCCTTTCAAGGACATTTTACATTCCCAGTTACTAAAGTCAGTGTTGGGTAGATGAAAGTAACGAGTTACTTTAAAGTTAAAGAAACTTTAAATTTTTTAGGTAACTCATTACATTTTTTTTTAATCAGGTAACTTGTAAATTAACAAAAGTACAGTATTCACTAATTATAGCAGCCAGCAAGAAAAGTTCCTTTTTTGTTACTTTCCATTCACAATAGTTCCATCTTAAGATGCAGCAAGAGTAACCGGACGAGGAAACTTAAGAGTAAAGATGCACATTTGACATTGGTCCACATTCTAAAAATTATTACTGTTACAAACAGGATAGTACCCTGTTNCTACTTGTGTGTATGAAATGCAGTATATCACAAATTATACTATAATTTACGTCTGACCCAGCAACAACCAGCAAAACAGAATTCAATTACTCTTAATTGTATTATTTAACAGTAATAACAAATGGCTCATGAAACATGGTTGACTTGGTGGCTAGTTCTTAACTTGTCTCAATGAGTCCAAAGCCCCAGCAGGTTAGGAAACTTTTGGACTAACATAATATTGCAGGTTTCTCCCATAGTATTTCCTTTTGAGCTTCTGTCATTTTCGTACTGCTCTTGTCATGTTGGTCTTATCTGTGGCTTGAAACCAAAACCATTTAAATTCAGTTATCTATGCAGCACTAAAATCTTCTGCAACTTATTTACACCATTAATATTAAGTTGAAACCATGCAGTTGATTGCCCTTGGACAGTTGTATAAGTGGAGAAAGCATGACTAAACATACCTGTGAGACATGTCAACAATGATGGCATTGTCAATGGAAAAGTCATCTCGAGGGAGTCCAAATATGTTCCACTTCTGGATTTTGAATTCAGAGCCCAACACTCGAGTTAAACTGAATTGGTCTGAGCTGGGGATCTCCAGGGAGATTATGTAATTCTGCCAGTCTTCCACACACTCATTCCTTCACAGAAACACATACACAATAAAACTATAAACATGTGATTTAATATTTTCAGTATCATCTCAGAATTATATAAGCGTAGGAAACTAAAAAAATTCATGACAATTAATCAATCAGTTTATGTTTGACAACATGTAAGGGTTAAGGTTTCACAAACAGTATATATAGCAATGTGTAAGGAGAGGGGTAAACACAAGAAATGAGAACAAATTATGGCAAACTACAGTTTTTTTGAGTGAATGTTTACAAAAAATGAACACAGATTAAATTTTTAATGAAACTTGATCATGTGTCATTACTTAAACAAAGACCGGAGATGTAGTGGTCAGACTACTCGCCTCCCACCAAGGTGAACCGAGTTCAATTCCCGGCAGGGTTGCTCCCCAAATTTTCTCACCTGGGAATCATGCCGGATGATACCGTTGGCGAGCGAGTTTTCTGAGGGATCGCCCATTTCCCCGCCCTTGCATTCCTGCACTGCTCCATACTCACCTCACTTCACCCTCATTGGCTCTCAAGACCCGAATGTTAAGAGTCGTCCAAATTCTCTCAAATTACTGTACTTAAACATTTTTTTACGGCTCATAAAATTTTATTCAATACAATTAAGAAGAATGAAATATCCTTTCAAGGACATTTTACATTCCTAGTTACTAAAGTCAGTGTTGGATAGATGAAAGTAACGAGTTACTTTAAAGTTAAAGAAACTTTAAATTTTTTTAGGTAACTCATTACATTTTTTTTTTAATTAGGTAACATGTAAATTAACAAAAGTACAGTATTCACTAATTATAGCAGCCAGCAAGAAAAGTTCCTTTTTTGTTACTTTCCATTCACAATAGTTCCATCTTAAGATGCAGCAAGAGTAACCGGACGAGGAAACTTCAGAGTAAAGATGCACATTTGACATTGGTCCACATTCTAAAAATTATTACTGTTACAAACAGGATAGTACCCTGTTNCAGAGTAAAGATGCACATTTGACATTGGTCCACATTCTAAAAATTATTACTGTTACAAACAGGATAGTACCCTGTTCTTTTAGTTCTTGCTTGTGAACCATGCATTGCAACTAGTACAAATGAAATGCTAAAATTAACACACGCAGCAAAGAATTTTTTTTTTCTTTAATTCCTTTTTTAGCATTGGAGATACTGTAATTACACTGCAAATTTCAAGTCAGTGTTCAAATTAGTAGATTTAGAAAACTAAATGGTAACTTAGTAGTAATGATAATTTTTTGTTATATATTAACACAAAGATTTAAAACTTTTACTATAGTAAGATCTGGGAACTTCCTCATCAATTCTATTTCACTAAAATTTTTTATTTTTCTTTAGATGAGTTACTTGCATGTATCATGTGATCATATTCCTTACCCAATTGATGATCTGCATCCGACCATATTCCTAATCCAATTAATGATCTCGACACACTTAAAAATGGATTGTTGATTTTAGATAATTTTTTCCTGTAGGTTATTTCCATTAACTCAAGTAATGCAAGTATATATCTTTCAAAACTATAATCAGTATACATATTTACCTGTATGTTAATTCCCATAAACTGAAATAATAGAAGTATAAATCTTTTAAAAATATAATCATTTCAAATTTGTTTTGCATGTGTATAGCTGCCCAATGCAAAATTTAAACAACACATTTATTTTTGTACAGTCTCAATTTCCTTTACTGGCCAAGAGCATAGGATACTTGAGCCATACTTCCTTTGAATATGAATACACTGAAAATTTTTTACAAGGATACATNTGGCCAAGAGCATAGGATACTTGAGCCATACTTCCTTTGAATATGAATACACTGAAAATTTTTTACAAGGATACATACACTTAAACATTCAAGTATTTTGCTTGCAATACTGGGTTGGGCAAAAACTGTACATAAAAAAATTGTATGCTCTTTTTAGCCTATCCTATCAGCCAAATGAAATAAGCACACAAAAATTTTATTCAACACAAATATAACCTATTCTATACATTTTGACATTTTATTTTTTTTAATAGCAAAATAATTTCTAACAGCAGCATCCAACAACCAAAATGTGGCTGTGCNCATTTTGACATTTTATTTTTTTTAATAGCAAAATAATTTCTAACAGCAGCATCCAACAACCAAAATGTGGCTGTGCACAAATGAAAATTTTTACAATCAATATACATCAGATAATTTTATAAACATTCATTGGTCACTTTTTGATATCCCATAAAGCAAAATCAAGAGAGGGGTGAAGATGGCAGCAGTAAACAAACCTACACTATAACAACACTAGACATCTACCTATTGATTCATGTCACCAAAAGTGGTTGTAGGCCCTAACAAAAACAGGAAACTTAAAATTAATTATTCTAAAGGGAGAAATATTCTCACTGGGAGAAATATACTTACAAAATTTTCTAGTAAAAATATATAATGCTAATTTTGCTGAATGCCCATTAACTAATTAACTGTGAATGCAAACACATACCACAAAATGCTTTTATTCTAAATACAGTTGACCCACCACGAGTGACGTCATTCTCTCATCTAACCTCGCCACAGCCACGACTCCCTCCTAAGAAGAGCAATTACGCCATATGCACCACAAGACGCCTTCAAGTCAGGGATGGCTTGCCCAGCTGTTGCCACCTGCTGTGCTGCAACCTGCTTCGCATCACATCACCACACTCTTACCTCTCCAGTGCCTGGTACATGAGGGGAAGTAGCCACCACTCTTTTTTACTCTCTTCTCCCCTTCACATCTCTCTCTCTCTTTCTTTCTCTCTCCACACCCTGCAAACCCTCGCTGGCCCTGTGAACCGAGTATAAATAGAATCCGGAGTTCTCAGTTCGAGGCTGTCGCACACCAGTCCACTTGCTCTGTGTTACTCTGCCCGAGAGCACACCGACGACTGTCTCGCACCAGTCTAGCCGCAGAACGTCACGCTGCCAGAGCACTCGTCAAGAAACTTTCTCGCCTTCGCAGAACACCACGTTCCCCAAGCATCCAATAGACTTTTTCAAGTCGTTACTGCCTTTCGCAGTACTGTCGAAAGTTCTACTCTGCACGACACTGACTCGTTGCCTGCCAGCTTACAGAAGCCGCAGCGCTTCCAGCTACCTTGTAGTTCACCTACAGCTATCACGATTACGAGTACCGCTGACTTGGAGACACCCTCACCCTCCGCGCTGCAGCATCTTCTGAGATTAGGTAATACCAGTTGGCAACTTAGGATCGGCCCTTCAGGTCTCAGTCAGGGTGCAGGCTGGTTTATGTGTATTTGACTGAGCAATCAATAAAACAGGCATAAATCTGACTTGGTTGAGTTGTCTCTTCCAGCACTCTGTATTCCCTACACCTTGTTCCCATCATTTCCCGTTCGTCAACTGTCCTAGTAAGACTCTTCTAGGGATAGCCACGAGCCGAAACCTTGTTCCTTTTCTCTCCTATTGACAATTGTTTCGAAGTGCAGTTTGAGAACCTTTGCCATCCTAGGCCCCACTTCTCTTGGACTATCGACCTTCCAGTAGTAACTGCTTGGGTCTGCCCGCGACGTTCCGCGCGCAAGGTCACCTGCTTTGAAACGATAGACCAACCCCCGACAGNTGCGACGTCCTGCCCGCCAAGCCACTGGACTGAAGGTTAATAGAACAGGCCTCCAACCTCACCTGACCTCCCCATCCTACACTCCATCAGGCTGTGTCTACCCCTTACTGGCCACCCGCTATCAACCTATCTGGTCACCCCCCACCACCTTATGCCTCATTATAGGGCTGGGCGGGGCAAAGCTGCAAAGCAGGGGCTAGCTCAGGCTGGGGTACTGGAGGAAAGTGGTTCAGTTGGCAACCAGGTATACTCCTGGAAGAAAGANGCAGGGGCTAGCTCAGGCTGGGGTACTGGAGGAAAGTGGTTCAGTTGGCAACCAGGTATACTCCTGGAAGAAAGAGAAGGTTCCACGCCAGAGGGGATCTTCATCTGCTACCAGCACATCCAGCCTTATCTGGCACGAACCTCGTGCAGTATCTCCGCTGCCACTCACACCACCGAAGAAGATGCGTACCTTCATCCAGCCAGCCAACGTTACCAGGGTAGTCAGGTCTCCTTAACCTCACACCAGCTTATATCCCCACCAGGGCACCCACTCGCCCATCGCTTGCAAGCACGCCACCCAAGGCTCATCACGCTATTATAGAAGTGGCCAAAGCCAACAGCCTAGGCACCAGGTAAAACCCCGTTCAAGCGGCGACCACGGTTTCACCGTCGCCCAGGGAGAGAAGTACCTCGACCTCACCCTCCAACTGCCATTCCCAATGAGGGTGAATGACGAGGTCACACAGTATGTGAACACACAGTTCCCTACTCTATGTTAAGTATGAAAAGATGAAACTTTCACCTGTAGGTAGCAGAGAATGGAGCCAAATAAGAGATGATCCCACAAGATATAAGTATGTCTCCTGCTAAAGAATCCAAATTTTTCTTCAGCAGGGCTGCTGTGGCACTCCACCTCTGTTTCTCTCCTCCCAGACCACCTACACACATGCAAATAATGAGCCATATGCCAATGCAGAAGGCCAAACAGTTAACACTTACATGCAGACAAATATCTACCTAAGCTGTACTCTGCTACAAGAGGCATGGTTCTCATTCACTTTTCCACTTATCAGGAGCCCAATTACCTGAGCATCGTTACCCAGGCTAGCGCAGTTTACAATATTCTGACAGGCAGGTGACTTTGTGCCATTGCAACTTCTACCGTGTTTATTGTTTCCACTATAAATCAGCTCATGATAAGTGCAAAAATGAATGAGAATTGTGCCCCAGGTTACTGAACAATGCTTTCAAAGCTATTTCTAAGTATTAGTTTGCATCAGAACCACTTTGGAGGATACTTAAAAAATATTACATGCTTAACTTTTTAAGCCACTCATTTTTTTTTAATGAGAACCATCCCAAATAGGTAAGTTCAACAGATAAAAAATTGAATACAGATGTNTAAGCCACTCATTTTTTTTTAATGAGAACCATCCCAAATAGGTAAGTTCAACAGATAAAAAATTGAATACAGATGTGATGGTAGGGCAAATTCTTCCACTAAAAGTGTGGTAAACATAAGATGTGTCCTTTCTCTTCTATAAGGATAAAGTTGCTTCCAAAGAGTTACAAAGCAAGGTGATATACACCAAAAGACTTGAAGAANCTTTCTCTTCTATAAGGATAAAGTTGCTTCCAAAGAGTTACAAAGCAAGGTGATATACACCAAAAGACTTGAAGAATGGAATGAGTTGCAAGGTACGACAGTATGAGTCTGCGAGTACTAAAATTTTCGAGTTGGGTTGAGTTTCTGACCAAAACTTGAAACCGAGCTCAATTTTTTTAGACTTAAAATATTCACAGAATATAAAACTCTAGGTGGAAACTAACACAGGCGTCCAAATTCACAAAAGAATATTTCTAATGAAGGGAGCAAGTAGGTCGTGAGCACATGTCAGCAGAATGGCGTCATTGGCGTCGTGCCTAGATCCTCGCACAGCCAACCAGCGAACGGGGTCGCCTACGTCAGAGGAACCGCCACGCCATTTTGCCTCTGTGTGCTCAAGTTTTTTTAGTAACAGGTTTAATGGTTCATGTTTATATAAATGTTGTAACTCTAATTTAGAAAGTCTAATTGAGCACGTACTTCATGTTTGTACAATTAAAAATCAAAACACTGCAACTTAACCTACCTTCTCTGTACTCTATATTGACGTGACAATGTCACAGGGCCAACCACAAACAACAGAGAGAATATTTTATTTGCAACTGAGAAAATAGGTTACTATGAGGAAACATAATACACAGTAATACAATTTATTGTGCTATTATTATTTTGTAAGAAAATTATATGGTCAGAAATCATAAAACAGTGACAATGGCATTTAGATGTACAGGTTGTAAATAATGCAATGCACATCATAATTATTCACTTGGTTTGCAAAACTTAAAATACAAGCATTTGTGATTCATACCTAGTATTCACTAATTTCCCCAGTAATTTACCATAACACGTAACATAAACAAACTGTTATGAAATTAACTTTTAAGTCAATTCATACCTGAAAGGGGCTATGGGCATAGCTAAATAATGAGTCATGATTAGGAAGGGCACAACAGTATATGATGGGGTTTATTGAACATAAGGATTATACAATAACTATTTATGTGACCATTGATCGGAGGAGTTTAAATGGAATACCAAGACGCTAATTAATTATATTAAGTTTTATTACCTCACGCCACTACTATTACAATCTAATTGGAAAGTCCCCACCTTGTTCATGTTGCCAGAGGCTGATTCTAGGAGGCGGTTAACGACGGTCGGGCACACCCATCTCCATGTCTTCTTGGTCCACTGCACCAATGACAAAAGACCTCACTCCCAGTGTTACATTGGCCTATATCGAGCACGTTGTTTAATATTTTCAGCCCCGTTTACTGGCCGGTGGAGAGGGTTTCTGCAACTGTCTTTCACAAGGTGTTATTGCAATCATGCTCGTGTCGTGGTTTATTGTTTGAAGGTGTGATCAGGTAGGCCGTTCAACTAAGGCCTGATCACTTCATAACAAAATGTATATCCATTATGGCATAGTGTAACAAAGACACCAGAAAAGGCAAGTGTGAAAATGACACGTCTTGACATGAGCGGCTGGGATGCATTAATCATTTCGCTCCTCTGGAATTCACAGGCATCTTCGGCAGATTAACAAGTGTCTGAGTTTCATCAATATTTTCGCTCCTTGAGAATTCTTGGGCATCTTTGGAAATAAGCATAAATATTATCTCTATAACTGAACAGAGTATTCATGAGAATTCCCAAGGAGCTAGAATACACTATTAATGCAACAAAGATGTTCATTGTTAAAAAATAATACATTCCCGCATTTGGCATGCTTAACTTTCATGCTGTATGTGATCTGAGGTGATATTTTTTCCCCAAGTTAACAAGGTAAATTAAATAATATATATATATATTCATTATTTGAGTTTTGATAAATTTAATAATGTTAAAAAATTAATAAGTATTAATGGTAATAAAACAAGGGAAAATAGTTTTGCAATTAGCAGTACAATGCTTAAATAATTAAAACTACTCTTACTATACAACTTGAGTTGGACTGGAACTCACGAGTTTCTGATTTAGAATAAATTGATTAATTGTTTGGAGTGATGCTGCCAATTTACAAGTATTATGGTGCTATGTCCTCTGGCCAGCGCTGCTGGAACATTTTTAAACCATGAACGGTGGGTTGTTAACAAGTTGTGACCCACGTAAAAAAAGTAAAGGAAACTGAATACCACATTTTCAAATGACAGCTGGAAATTGGCAGGACAAGAAAAATTGTATTTGAGAGATATCTCCCCTGTCAAAGTTTTTTATTCTAATGAACAGCTAGATCATCATTGTTTAGTTCCCACCCCCCTCCTTTTCATTCACCTTGTAATGTTTTGGATTTTCAGGTGTTATATTTACCGGTAATCACAGATATTATAACTAGATATGATTACAGAGTACTTGCTTATGTTGTCAATTCATTTAATATTATTTTCAAATTCAGTTATATTATAGGAGCTAAACAAAATACAGTATAANAGCTTATGTTGTCAATTCATTTAATATTATTTTCAAATTCAGTTATATTATAGGAGCTAAACAAAATACAGTATAATCTTGGTTATTTTAATAGTTTATTGACATAGATATCATGTGTAAGTATATTTAATTTGTTTCTAGACAATATTCAGTATTATAATTTTGTTTGTTATCCATTTATTCCCTAGAGGGTTACGAGGTATTGAAGGTTTATTGAAGAAATGCACGAAAGAAAATATTCTAGTTGTCTCTCATCTCGCCATCACTGATTGCCGGAGAGATGTGGCATGGTCAGACGACAGCCAATTAGAGGGCAGATGACAACATAAGCAAGGCAGAAATAAAATCTAACATAATTTTTTTTAGCAGAACTAGTACCACAACTTCCAATGATGGATGTGGGTATGTCAAAAACACATATAATGATAAAGAAATAAGTTTTGCAAGATGTTTTGTAAATTTTAATTATTAATAATTGAGAAGAAGGAATATTGATTTTATTGTATTTAAGAAGATGAACAAATAATTGTGTTAATTTGTTTGAAGAAGAAAGAGGTAATAAAAAAATATTGAGAAGCTGATAATTTTGACGTAATAATTTTGTGAATAAACTGAAATGTAACAACTGGTGTCCCATACGTGTGACTGAAGAGAACTTCTAGATTTACGATCTTCAGAAGTAATGGACTTCGGCAAAGGGAAGAACCAAGCCCGAGAAAGAATTTTTTGCTANTTCTAGATTTACGATCTTCAGAAGTAATGGACTTCGGCAAAGGGAAGAACCAAGCCCGAGAAAGAATTTTTTGCTACAAGTTGAGACGTCTGGAGAGAAGATATGCGATGCCCGAGGTATGCTGAGAACATCTGAAGTATGTATGCAGATGCGGTGCGCAAATTTCCACACTGAGGGTCGTCGTGGGAGCATTTTTTTGTGAACGCAAGTGCAAGAGAGAGAAAAAGAAACTTTTTTTTTTTGTTTTTGTTTTACGGGTTAGAAGAGAAAAGTTTGCAAGTACCTTTGTGACAAAAATTTGGNTTCTAGATTTACGATCTTCAGAAGTAACGGACTTCGGCAAAGGGAAGAACCAAGCCCGAGAAAGAATTTTTTGCTAAAAGTTGAGACGTCTGGAGAGAAGAGATGCAATGCCCGAGGTATGCTGAGAATATCTTAAGTATGTCTGCAGATGTGGTGCACAAATTTCCACACTGAGGGTCGTCGTGGGAGCATTTTTTTGTGAACGCAAGTGCACGAGAGAGAAAAATAAACTTTTTTTTTTTGTTTTTGTTTTACGGGTTAGAAGAGAAAAGTTTGCAAGTACCTTTGTGACAAAAATTTGGNGAAACTTTTTTTTTTTGTTTTTGTTTTACGGGTTAGAAGAGAAAAGTTTGCAAGTACCTTTGTGACAAAAATTTGGTTTAAGTTTTAGTCAAATATCATAGAGAAAATGTTAGGGCTAATATTTGAAAAACGTGAAGCCATACAAAATGGTAATAAAGTATTACAAAAAGAAATACAAATAAATTTTAATAATTTGGAAAAATTTTTGGAAAGTAGTAAACAAAATCATAGTGAACTGGAAAAATTTTTAGATTATACAAAAATTGAACAACAGAATGGGGTTAGAGTAAATGAACTGAATAAAGAAGGGAAATTGTAAAGATGATGAAATGAGTAAACAAAGTTCTGTATCAATAGATGATAAGAATAGGTTATATGCAAATGAGAGTCTGGTTTTTGAAAGGGTAGTGGAAAATTTTTTGGAAATAATAGGGAGAGAATACAAGACATGATCAAGGGTAGGGGAATGTTGAACTTATTGGGGGTTAAGGGTTAAAAGAACAAAAACAACTCAAGAACAGGGTTAAAGATAAGAGAGTGGGAATAGGTAGACTGTGAATGTACACACAAGGTGAAAAGGGCAGTTCGTAAAAAGAAAAGAAAGAAAAATTAATTT
>NQII01000581.1:1333145-1399853 GCA_002778355.1 Clitarchus hookeri | reverse complement strand
TTCTCTTTCTTGTACAGACAGAAAACTTAATGTTAATATAATATAATAAACAATGAATGTCTTTCTTTTATTTAACAAAATCAGTCCATGGAGGTAATGAAAGTAAGATTGAAAAAACCGCAGTGGGCATGTTTTGGTGTCTCTACTGTACAGATTTGGTATCCAGGCTACGACAAGTAACTCTGGTAGTGGACTTTTGGAAATGTGTTTCTTTCGTCGTGCCCACAATAACCCAGGTGCTGCTGTTGCATACGTAAACCTAATTGATATACGAGATATAATATGTTGGAAGACTTTTGCTATTCATGAAAGGGTTATAAATCAGACTGCAGTTGTNAATGAATGTCTTTCTTTTATTTAACAAAATCAGTCCATGGAGGTAATGAAAGTAAGATTGAAAAAACCGCAGTGGGTATGTTTTGGTGTCTCTACTGTACAGATTTGGTACACAGGCTACGACAAGTAATTCTGGTAGTGGACTTTTGGAAATGTGTTTCTTTCGTCGTGCCCACAATAACCCAGGTGCTGCTGTTGCATATGTAAACCAAATTGATATACGAGATATAATATGTTGGAAGACTTTTGCTATTCATGAAAGGGTTATAAATCAGACTGCAGTTGTTTCTATTGCTTAAGGTCCTGTTCTGTATTCACGTAAAAAAGTGAAACTGGAATTGGGTGATGAAATATGGTTGTTTCATAAACTTGTTGGTACCACTGGTGATATTCATGTAATGGGTCATGTAAAACTTGTATATAGTGTATAAATAAATATTTTAAATGTTTTTTTTATTTTAATTTATTCCTTACCAATGATCCCTTTAACATGTACAGAAAATTTTTTTGACCGGTGACGTATTTCTCAAGGTCAAAACTATTTTTTATACATTTTAAAGGGATCATTGACTGGGAATAAATAAAAATAAGGAAAATTATTTTATAAATTGTTTATACACTATATACAAACTGTACATGACCTAATGTACATGTGGGTGACAGATGCAATGTTATTGGAGATGGCGGTGGCATAATGTAGCATGAGGAGGGAATGGGGTGAAACTGAGAGGCACAGGTTTAATGGGATCATGTAAGTCACTCGTGGTGCAACCTGGTAGTACAGTACACTCCCGTTTATTTGTGCTTTGCTTAGCCGGTTTTCGGCTTATCTGTGCGGCTTTTCGACTTTTTTCAAAGTTTACTGTAACTTCCGCTGTAAGGTGATGCTGTAGTGTGTCGTTTAACAAGCAGCGGTACCTTGTAGGTCTATCGCTGTGCCGCATGAGCTGATGTTTATCTCTTTGAACTGTCAGCTTGTCACAGAGACCTGCGTGAGTCATCCATTTCCACCCGTTGTTGAAGCGTGTATCTGATCACACTCATCTCAGTTACCATCCCAACACCACATCTTGCAAGTTTCTCGATCGCTCGGGCATGGTTGTTGTTCACTGTTTGTATGGTCGTTTTCTCAACATCAACAAAGTGAAAAAGGACAGTTTGAACTATCGCAGAAAAGTTAGAAATAATAAAAAAATTTGAGTATGGTGTGTCATAAATAAAAACATAAATTCCGCTGCCAAAGAAAAAAAAATTTCAGACTTTTTCAAGAAAGGCACGGTTTAACTTTTCTTATAATTTTTCATATCTAGTGTTTAAATGTTTCTAAAAATCTGAACGGTTCAGAATATTTAAACTTTTGTGCGCGTGCATGCGTGCATGCATGCACGTTTGCATGCATACCTGTGTGTGTAAAGTCAGTAAAATTTAAATAAGCTCCTAGTAATTAAAGCTGTATAGAAATCTAAGATGTTTCAACCCAGCCTATTGAGAGTAAATGAGAAAGCAGCCTACACTTATTGATAGAGGCGAGTGCTTAAGTTTTTGTAAAATTCATTATGGTTGTCACAAACTTTGAAATGAATGAATTTAAACTTTTTTAAAATGTTTTCTCCTTGTTTTAGTAAAAGTTAATGTTAAGTTCTGCATTTGTATTGTAGGGGTTATTTTTTAATGGGGAGTTTATTGTATTATTGTTTAAATGCCTGGTTGCCTCATTTAAAGTCCCGTTATTGTCTTTACTGCATTGAATTCTAAACTTTCAACTCACTCGTTCATCTCAAGGCCGGGTCTGTGTGCACGTTGAGGAAGCGACACACACACACACTACACACCGCTTATCGCTCTGTGTCGCCCGCCTGGTGCTGGTGCAGGCTATAAGCTGTGTATGCTCGATTTGCCGTGAATTACACTACACTTGGTGGAAAATAAATATCAGATAAAGTATCGTGTACTGTGAAACATACAGTACAGTACTTTAAATGCGTGATTTGTGTTTGCTTTGAAATATATAATAGGTACTGTGTTTTATCACGATTTTCGGAGCCAATATCACTGTTCCATTAATAGTAAAAATGTGTAAATTCTATTATCCGGCTTATTTGTATGTTATTCGTATGTTTTCTGGTCCTGATTAACCGTGTTAATACGGTTAATCGGGAGAGTACTGTATAATGGAACCTAGTTCAGCATACAAGCAACTTAGATAGGTTCTCTCTTAACACTGTTTGAGGGCTGAGGTAGTACAGTGGTTAGATCACTTGCCTCCCAATTCAGTGAACCGAGTTAGATTCCAGGAAGAGACAAACCTGGATTATTGTATGTTGAAACTACAATATGGTAAAAATTCCTGTCTGCCAATCGACTTTCTATGGGTATTCCTGTTTTCCCCACTGTTGTATTCCCTCACTGCACCATCTCCACCTTACTACATCCTCACAGGTGCTGATGACCTCAAATTTTAAGCATTGCCCAAATCATTAACACATCGCACATACAGTGAAATCTCAGAATAAAAATACTTTTCACTTAAAAGTAGGTATTTAAAATCCCCTAGCAGATGTAATATCATTAAATACTTGTTCAGGGTAAAGCATTTATCAGTATTAAATAACAAATTTTAAGTCCCTATGTGTACTTTGTATCGAGATTCTATTATATCATGTTGAACATTGTTGAGTTGCAGCTCTTTCCTTTTAGCTTATTACTGTAATGTTGCACTTGCCTATGAGTTTCTCAGCCACAGTGAGCTGCTTCCTGCAGACGTCCATGTCCTCCTCCAGAGACTGCTTCTTGACGATAGCCTTGTTGAGGTCTGCCTGTAGCTCCTTCAGGTCCATCTCCAGCCTCGCCAGCTCCGTCTTCTTCTCCTCCAGCAGCTCCATGGTGGCTCTGTGCTTCTCCTCTGCTAGCACAAGCTTCTCTCTCTTCGGCGCTACGTCCTGGAACAGCAAAAATGGCTTCACAAAGTGATTGCCTTCAACACAAGGGTACGTACTAAAACCAGTTCATTCTTGCAGACAGACACAGTGTTTGGACTTGTGACCTTATAAATATAGATTTGTGACCTTGTAAATATGAATTCGATTGAATTTTAGATCAGTAGTAATTTCACGGCAGAATTTTGTGTAGTTTCTTTTACTGACCTCTTAGTACTTGTGCAGGACCCATTTTAAATTTCCAGCGAGCCTGATTTGGTGCGCGTTCATCAATTGTCAATGCTGTCTCAAAGGTTGACAGTCCTGAGCTACAAGAATAGAGCATTTTCGTGTTGGACATCATGTCGGTAAGTTGAGCCGTGTGCAGCTGCCACCAGTCGGTTGTTTTCTCACTGAAATTCGTAGTACAGTCCTCTAGTAGCAAATTTAATTTTAGTAGTGTTAAATTCGCCACAACATTTTTGGTCCTCTGAGGCTGGATATTTGCCAGCATTGTCGCTTTAGTACGTGTTTTCGTTGTTGCATTGATTGTTGTNGCTTTAGTACGTGTTTTCGTTGTTGCATTGATTGTTGTGTTGACGGTAAAACATGTGCATGCTACTGTGTTCTTGGTGTGCTTGTGCTTCAAGTACAATATAAAATAAGTCTTCATGATCAAGAAGAAACCTTCTGGATGCAGCGTATACTGTGTACCATATAAGAAGGCCACATTCTTGACAGTTGACAATCGCNGCAACCTGGTAGTACAGTACACTCCCGTTTATTTGTGCTTTGCTTAGCCGGTTTTCGGCTTATCTGTGCGGCTTTTTGACTTTTTTCAAAGTTTACTTTAACTTCCGCGGTAAGGTGATGCTGTAGTGTGTCGTTTAACAAGCAGCGGTACCTTGTAGGTCTATCGCTGTGCCGCATGAGCTGATGTTTATCTCTTTGAACTGTCAGCTTGTCACAGAGACCTGCGTGAGTCATCCATTTCCGCCCGTTGTTGAAGCGTGTATCTGATCACACTCATCTCAGTTACCATCCCAACACCTCATCTTGAAAGCTTATCGATCGCTCGGGCATGGTTGTTGTTCACTGTTTGTATGGTCGTTTTCACAACATCAACAAAGTGAAAAAGGACAGTTTGAACCATCGCAGAAAAGTTAGAAATAATAAAAAAATTTGAGTATGGTGTGTCATAAATAAAAACATAAATTCCGCTGCCAAAGAAAAAAAAATTTCTGACTTTTTCAAGAAAGCCACGGTTTAACTTTTCTTATATTTTTTCATATCAAGTGTTTAAATGTTTCTAAAAATCTGAACGGTTCAGAATATTTAAACTTTTGTGCGCGTGCGTGCGTGCATGCATGCACGTTTGCGTGCATACGTGTGTGTGTGTAAGTCAGTAAAATTTAAATAAGCTCCTAGTAATTAAAGCTGTATAGAAATCTAAGACGTTTCAACCCGACCTATTGAGAGTAAATGAGAAAGCAGCCTACACTTATCGATAGAGGCGAGCGCTTACGTTTTTGTGAAATTCATAATGGTTGTCACAAACTTTGAAATGAATGAATTTAAACTTTTTTAAAATGTTTTCTCCTTGTTTTAGTAAAAGTTAAGGTTAGGTTCTGCATTTGTATTGTAGGGGTTATTTTTTAATGGGGAGTTAATTGTATTGTTTAAATGCCTGGTTGCCTCATTTAAAGTCCCATTATTGTCTTTACTGCATTAAATTCTAAACTTTCAACTCACTCTGCCATCTCAAGGCCAGGTCTGTGTGCACGTTGAGGAAGCGACACACACACACTACACACCGCTTATCGCTACGTGCCGCCCGCCTGGCGCTGGTGCAGGCTATAAGCTGTGTATGCTCGATTTGCCGTGAATTACACTACACTTGGTGGAAAATAAATATCAGATAAAGTATCGTGTACTGTGAAACATACAGTACAGTACTTTAAATGCGTGATTTGTAATAGGTACTGTGTTTTATCACGATTTTCGGAGCCAATATCACTGTTCCATTAATAGTAAAAATGTGTAAATTCTATTATCCGGCTTATTAGTATTTTCTCTGGTCCCAATTAACCATGTTAAAACGGTTAATCGGGAGTTTACTGTATAATGGAACCTAGTTCAGCATACAAGCAACTAAGATAGGTTCTCTCTTAACACTGTTTGAGGGCTGAGGTAGTACAGTGGTTAGATCACTTGCCTCCCAATTCAGTGAACCAAGTTAGATTCCAGGAAGAGTCAAACCTGGATTACTGTATGTTGAAACTACAATATGGTAAAAATTCCTGTCTGGCAATCAACTTTCTAGGGGTATTCCTGTTTTCCCCACTATTGTATTCCCTCACTGCACCATCTCCACCTTACTACATCCTGACAGGTGCTGATGACCTCAAATTTTAAGCATTGCCCAAATCATTAACACATCGCACATACAGTGAAATCTCAGAATAAAAATACTTTTCAATTAAAAGTACGTATTTCAAATCCCCTAGCAGATGTAATATCATTAAATACTTGTTCAGTATGAAGCATTTATCAGTATTAAATAACAAATTTTAAGTCCCTATGTGTACTTTGTATCGAGATTCTATTATATCATGTAGAACATTGTTGAGTTGCAGCTCTTTCCTTTTAGCTTATCACTGTAATGTTGCACTTGCCTATGAGTTTCTCAGCCACAGTGAGCTGCTTCCTGCAGACGTCCATGTCCTCCTCCNTACTGTAATGTTGCACTTGCCTATGAGTTTCTCAGCCACAGTGAGCTGCTTCCTGCAGACGTCCATGTCCTCCTCCAGAGACTGCTTCTTGACGATAGCCTTGTTGAGGTCTGCCTGTAGCTCCTTCAGGTCCATCTCCAGCCTCGCCAGCTCCGTCTTCTTCTCCTCCAGCAGCTCCATGGTGGCTCTGTGCTTCTCCTCTGCTAGCACAAGCTTCTCTCTCTTCGGCGCTACGTCCTGGAACAGCAAAAATGGCTTCACAAAGTGATTGCCTTCAACACAAGGGTACGTACTAAAACCAGTTCATTCTTGCAGACAGACACAGTGTTTGGACTTGTGACCTTATAAATATAGATTTGTGACCTTGTAAATATGAATTCGATNTCTTGCAGACAGACACAGTGTTTGGACTTGTGACCTTATAAATATAGATTTGTGACCTTGTAAATATGAATTCGATAGAATTTTAGATCAGTTGTAATTTCACGGCAGAATTTTGTGTAGTTTCGTTTACTGACCTCTTAGTACTTGTGCAGGACCCATTTTAAATTTCCAGCGAGCCTGATTTGGTGCGCGTTTCATCAATTGTCAATGCTGTCTCAAAGGTTGACAGTCCTGAGCTACAAGAATAGAGCATTTTCGTGTTGGACATCATGTCGGTAAGTTGAGCCGTGTGCAGCTGCCACCAGTCGGTCGTTTTCTCACTGAAATTCGTAGTACAGTCCTCTAGTAGCAATTTAATTTTAGTAGTGTTAAATTCGCCACAACATTTTTGGTCCTCCGAGGCTGGATATTTGCCAGCATTGTCGNGGAAGGGCATATTGCAACAGATGGTGCGCTTTTAACTCACAAGATGGCAGCACCTGGTTTGAGAGTCTGGAAACTTCAGATTTTTTCATCACATTTGGATACGTATCGTTTTATTGTGCATCTCATTTTGAACACCTATACATTACTATTTTATCACGAAGTTTCGTTTCTAAAACTAAAAACTGCTGTTTTATGACCACGTAAAATAAAATGTATTAATTAATCTACGAACTCTTTCTTATCCGCGTATCTTCTGCTTGTGTGATGTGCTTCGGCACTGCTCTCAGAATAGCCAACGTAATATTAACTTTTGTTTGTTCGTGCATCAGCTGATACAGGATTTTGTAAATGGCAGGTTATTTGTTTTCAATATATTAAGTTGCCACTCACTGACTGTCAGAATGTGGCCTTCTTATATGAAATGAACTATACAAAGTGAACAGTAAGAGTTCCTGGGGTTAATTTTTTTTATTTTCTGTTTGCCATGTTCCTTTGTGTGCACGTGCCGGCTCTCTCTCTCTCTCTTTGTTTCCATTGTGTCCACGTATCTGCGCTTGGGTTCTTTGTTTCAATCTTTTGTTTATGCTTCTCGTTGGTGATTGCCTGTTTTTCACAAAATGTCGTTAAAGTACACACGCGTTTTGAGTGGCAAAAGCAACTAGCCAAATAAAAAAAAAACATTTTCGGAAGTCGTTTACTTGACCCGGTCATTACACTGACCCATTCTTTGAGTGAACTATATTTACACGTGCTTGAAATTTTGTGCAGTTTCTTGCGCATATTCATTTTTAAAGGTTTTAGGTATTTTCAGTTAGTGCCGTATGACTGTTTTCTGCTGTTTCGTCGAATACTGTTGTCAACATTCGCAGTAACAAATAAATAAATAAATAAATAAAGTTTGTTTCGTTTCATACCAAGCACAGTTTTTATTGTTTGGTTTTTAAGTTAGTGTAGTTATTTGGCTGCCGTCACAATTTTCTTTTCTCGTCTTATTCTTGTTTGCGAGGTGTAGAATTTTCGTCACCACAAGATGTCTGAGGCACAGGTGGCACTTTTACGTCTTAGTTTGATAGAGAGTCGCCTCAAACATGCCCACGATCTTGCTCAGGTTGTTATGAATGAACCAACCAAACGGAATTTGTTTGTTGTTACCACACGGTACTTGCCTAAAGTCCGCGAGAATTTTGATGTTGATTTTATCGCTGTACAATTGTGCCAATAAGTTGCCTGATTTATATGCTGCTGAGCATGCGGGCGCATGGTAGAGTTTGAAGAAAAATATTTCTTCATTATGGAAATTGCAGACCCCCTCGCAGATGAGTCTAAATGTCTGGTTCAAGGCACTGCCAGCACCAAGGCACACAGTTCAAGGGTAGCCCTACCCAAAAACACTTCGCCTAATTTTGATGACCCCAGCCTAATTTTTCTAACTTGTTTGCCACTCTGGTGTTACGTAACAGTGATGTGTCTGCTGTTGAGAAACTAGCTTATTTGAAGGGTACACTTAGTGGGGGAGCCTCTTGGTATGATCCAGTCTTTATCCATATCTGAGGCTAATTTTGAGGTTGCTTGGAAATTGCTTGTGGACGGTTACAAGAACAAGCGACTTCTTCTTTATGTACACATGGAGGCNATTTTGAGGTTGCTTGGAAATTGCTTGTGGACGGTTACAAGAACAAGCGACTTCTTCTTTATGTACACATGGAGGCTTTACTTCAGGCCCCTTCAGCTTCCTTTAAGACACCTACCTTGTTACATCGACTGTTAAGTGTCATCAGTGAGAATATGTCTGCACTTCTGGCCCTCGATGTCCCAGTAGAAAAGTGGGACTTAGTGTTGTTACCNATTTTGAGGTTGCTTGGAAATTGCTTGTGGACGGTTACAAGAACAAGCGACTTCTTCTTTATGTACACATGGAGGCATTACTTCAGGCCCCTTCAGCTTCCTTTAAGACACCTACCTTGTTACATCGACTGTTAAANACAAGCGACTTCTTCTTTATGTACACATGGAGGCTTTACTTCAGGCCCCTTCAGCTTCCTTTAAGACACCTACCTTGTTACATCGACTGTTAAATGTCATCAGTGAGAATATGTCTGCACTTCTGGCCCTCGATGTCCCAGTAGAAAAGTGGGACTTAGTGTTGTTACCAATAATGTGCAAGTGTTTAGATGCTCAGCTTCAAACACAGTGGGAGCTCACACTTGGTCGTGAGTTACCCACACTGACTGAATTAATCTCGTTCCTTGAGAAGCTTCTGTCGTGCCCAGGAGACAGTGAGTGCAGCAGCCACCAAGACCTTTGGGGCACACCCTGCGATGCTCAAACCCACACCTGCAGTGCCCTTGTGGAGACAGCCTCATAACCAGTCCAGCAACCAGTCTTCGAAGTGCTTGATGAGTTCTACCCAAGTAGAGTGTTGTTTGTGTAAAGTTGCTCACAAGCTTTACAAGTGCTCAGAGTTTGGTAGTCGTAACCCTAAGCAGCAGTTCTCGATTGCTAAGAAACACAAATTGTGTCCGAATTGTCTCTTGCCTTCACACTACTCCAAAGGTTGTCCATCGTCCTCGTTGTGTCAATGATGTGGTGCTCGCCACCACACATTGCTACATTTTGACTCCAAGGAGGCTGAGGAGAGCAACTCATCATCGCAGGTTGAAGCAGGTCCCTCTCAGTCTACCGACTCGCAGCCCACAACTCTGTCTGCTGTTACACCAGTGCTTTCAACNAAGAAACACAAATTGTGTCCGAATTGTCTCTTGCCTTCACACTACTCCAAAGGTTGTCCATCGTCCTCGTTGTGTCATTGATGTGGTGCTCGCCACCACACATTGCTACATTTTGACTCCAAGGAGGCTGAGGAGAGCAACTCATCATCGCAGGTTGAAGCAGGTCCCTCTCAGTCTACCGACTCGCAGCCCACAACTCTGTCTGCTGTTACACCAGTGCTTTCAACACTATCTTCTGTGGTGCTCTTGTCCACAGTCCAGGTACACATCCTTGATGCAGCTGGAACACCTTATGTTGCCAGAGCCCTCCTGGACACAGTCAGCCAGGCTAACTTTATTTCTTAACACTGCTGCCAAAGGCTGGGTTTGGCTCGAAGGAAGACTCATTTTCCTATCCAAGGATTGTCTAATGTAGCTGTCAATGTGACCAAGTCATTCGTGTCCATTGTAGTAATCCCTTCTGACATGCAGTTTGCTCTTGACATGTTTGTTTTCCCTCATATAACAAGTAAGCTCCCAAGTGTTCAGTTGTGCAGTGAGGTGCACCGATCGGTTGCCCATTTGAAGCTCGCTGATCCAGCTTTCAATGTTCCTCGACCTGTTGATCTACTTATAGGGGCAGATCTTGTTCCTCCTACTGTGTCTTCAGCAACCTATTGCATTTCATTGTTGACATTGAGCCCAGGAGGATGTCATGAGGCGGTTTTGGGAGGTTGACGAGTTCCCACCAGCAAAACACAAATTGTTTGTTGAGACCCACAGGTGTGGAGCTGCTGGTAGGTATGTGTTGTGTCTGCCCTTTTGCTTGTCGATGCCGGAGCTGGGTGCATCTTGGCTGCAAGCGGTAAACCGGTTGCTTCGTCTGGAAAGGTGCTTCAAGGGGGATCCGCCATTGAAACAGATGTACCCTGACTTTATAAGGGACTAGCTTACAGAGAGGCATATGGAGAAGTACTCCATTTCATAATTGTCGTCCCTGCTTACGTATTATATTCCACACCATTGTGTCATCAAACCCGAAAGCAGAACCAACAAGCTTTGTGTCGTGTTCGATGCATCTTCATAGAGCTCAACAGGTGTGTCTCTTAATGATGTTCTCTTAACTGGACCTAGATTGCAATGCGACATCATTGATGTATTGAAGGTCAGGCTGCATGTTATTGTCTTTACAGATGATATTAAGCAGATGTATAGACAGATAGCAGTATGTCCTAGCCATCAGGATCTTCAGCATATTGTTTGGTGCTTTGATGACAGTGAATTGGTGGAGGATTATCGCTTAAAGACAGTGAAGTATTGTGTCTCGCCCCTCCATACTTGGCACTTTGCACCTTGTAGCAGCTGGCTGAGGATGAGAAGGAGCAATTTCCTGTTGCTGCAAATGTGCTGAAATCAGACGTGTATGTTGATGACGTGATCACCGTCTCTAATTGTGTTGATTCTGCTTTGGTCCTACAAAGGAATTTGATTTCATTGCTCGCTGTTGGTGGTTTTAAATTGCGAAAGTTTGTCAGCAATCATTCTGTCTTGCTTTACTGGCTCCCAGTTGAAGATGTTGAGACCCTAGAAGTCATATCATTGGATCAAGACAATCATGTTGTAAAGGTGTTAAGGCTGCAATAGAATCCCAGCATTGATTGCTTCTCATATCTCATACAAGATACAGTTTAGTTGCAAAGAGACCACCAAGAGAAACATCTTAACAGAAGTGGCAAGGATTTTTTATCCTCTTCAGTGGCTCTCTCCTCTCACCATGTTTTCGAAACACCTCATCCAGACTCTCTGGCTGCAGAAACTTTATTGGGATTCTAAGCCTCCAGGTAATATTGTCGAGAAGTGGTGCCAGTTCAACAGTGAGCTACCACTGCTAGCATCAATTGTTGTTGTCAGACAAGTAATTGGCCCTGCAGGTTCTTCATACGAAATGCATGGCTTCTCTACTAGCTCAGAGATTGGCTTCGCTGCAGTGGTTTATTTACACCTCGCCATGCCTACAGGCATCACCACACAGTTAGTCGCTGGTTCAGTCCATCCCACGGTTGGAGCTTCGTGGGGCTTTGTTGTTAACTCGTCTACTTCATCATGTGGTCAAGTTATTTAAGTTATTGCCATCACCTTGTCATCTATCAGTGCCTGGACAGACTCTCAGATTGTTCTTTGTTGGGTGAACTCGTCTCCCCACCAACTGAAAACCTTTGTTGCCAACAGGGTGAGTGAGATCCAGGAGCTCACCAGCCCATCCTGGTGGAAGTATGTGCCATCAAAGGCCAATCCTGCGGATTGTGCATCTCATGGGCTCTTTCCCTCTCAGCTAGTAGAGTATTCCCTGTGGTAGACTGGTCCAGCGTGGTTACGGGAATCACCTGCTCAGTGGCCCTCCTGTTCTGAAACTTTAGTCACTGACCCAGTCCTGCTTGAGCAGAAGGTCAAGGTTTTGGGAACATTTGTTTCAGCTGACAAGTTTGACAATCTGCTATCACATTTTAGCAGTTTGACAAAGTTGCTTCGAGTGATGACGCTGGTGCTGCGTTTTATTCACAATTGCCGTAACTCTAGTGCAAATCGCCTAACTGGGCACTTGACCCCTAGTGAGTTAGATAAGTTCCTTCACGTTCTATTGTTGCATGTGCAGTCTGTGGTGTTCAAAGAAGAGCTTGCTTTTGTGCAGAAGGGTCAACATCTTTCTCCCTTGATTCGTAAACATGTTCCCTTTGTTGATGATGCAGGTCTGTTGAGAGTGGGCGGTAGACTCCAGCACTCTGACCTCCCCTTCGATCACAAGCATCCAGTGCTGCTCCCAAGACCCACGTGTTGACCGACATCATTGGACACTACCATGAAAGGAACCAACACCCTGGTATTCATACTTTGCAGGGCATTCTGAGGGAAAAATTTTGGATCCTCTCAGATAAACATGCCATCACATGGTGATTGCGTTATTCTGTGCACTGTTGGAGGGCAAAACCATCATCGTGCACACCTCTAATGGGGAATCTGCCTGCCATGAGGGTTCAACAGGTGAAGCCATTTGCTAAAATAGGGGTGGATTATGCAGGGCCCATTCTGATAAGAGCCAGTAGGACTCGCGAGTCATCAGTGTTGAAGGTCTATCTCTGCATATTTATTTGCTGTGCTGCCAAGGAAGTCCATGTGGAAGTTGCCTCTGACCTATCCACTGATGTCTTCATGGCTGGCTACAAATGTTTTGTTTCTCGCCGAGGAAGGTGTTCCGAGATCTACAGTGACTGTGGGACAAACTTTGTCGGGCTCACAACTACCTGATGGAACTCCAGAAGCTTCCGACATGCTCTCACCAGAAAAAGGTTGTCAATGCTTTCACACCCCTTGGAATGACTTGGCACTTCAATCCGCCTGCTGCGCCTCATTTTGGAGGCCTGTGGGAGGCCGTGGTCAAGTCCTTCAAGACCCACCTGGTACATGTCATTGGGGAACAAATCTTAATTTTTGAGAAGTTTTACACTGTCATCGTGCAGGTGGAAGCTGTCCTGAACTCCAGACACCTGTGCCCTCTAATTTCGGACGCAAATGACTTTGTTGCCCTTACCCCAGGACACTTCCTAACACTTGAGCCTTTTGTCACTGTGCCACAACCCAACAATGACGACATTAGCCTAAACAGGCTTCAACAATGGCAGCTGATTGAGTGGCTGCATCAAGACTTCTGGCAGTGTTGGCACAGGGAGTATCTCCATACTCTCCAACAGCGCTCAAAGTGGCAGAAGCCAGGAGCAAGCATCGCTCCCAATCAACTTGTGTTGATCAAGGATGACCGAATACCTCCTCTGCAGTGGCGTCTTGCACGTGTGAAAGAGCTTCATCCAGGAGGAGATGGTATTGCACGAGTCACTGCTGTGTGCTCTACCAATGGAGTCTTCAAGCTTCCAATTGTTAAATTATGCCCATTACCCGAACAGTGCTAAGTTTATTGAAATTTCTGTATTTCAAGGTGGGTGGTACGTTTGGACTTGTGACCTTGCAAATATGGATTGGATAGAATTTTAGATCAGTAGTAATTTCATGGCAAAACTTTGTGTAGTTTATTTTACTGACCTCTTAATACTTGTACGGGACCCATTTTTAATTTCCCGCGCACCTGACTTGGTGCGTGTTCACCAATTGTCAACGCTGTCTCAAAGGTTGGCTGTCTTGAGTTACAGGGAGAGAAGTTTTGTGTTGGATGTCATGGCGGTAAGTTGAGTCATGTGCAGATGCCGCCAGTCAGTCGTTTTCTATCTGAAACTCGTTGTACAGTCCTCTAGTGGCAATTTAATTTTAGTAGTGTTAAATTCACCACAACACACACAGTGAATAGAAGAAAAATACATATTATTATGTGAATGAACAATCACAATTTTTTTTCATAGTTGGATCAGCATGGATAAGTTTTCTCAAACAGCAAGTAATGGCACACTTCCTGCCTGAGAAAGCTAGTTATACTAGAAACAAAACATCAACACAGTATTCAATGAATGATAATAGCTACTCTCAAATAATGTGCCGCCATCCCATCTTCTAGCAGCAGCCGTATGTTGAAACTGCATTTGCATAAGTTACGTGGTAAAATATTTTTTTCCATTTGGAAGTGAAAATACAGGATCCATAAAATAGTACGGTGTAAATATGGTGATAGGGAAATTTTTTTTTTTTTTAAGATGGCCCTGACAACCCTTTCCCTGGATTTAAAATTATTATTCTTTAGAAAAAAATTAACAAACATTTAATTTTCAAGGACTTTAATTACAGTGTTACAATAACATACTGTAATTGTCTGTTTAAGAGTTATCTATCACAACTCAATAAAGCATTAACAACTTTTCACCAGTTTTTCTTACCAACAAAGTTCAAAATAAATCAAATCTGTGTTGATGACAAATCAGCTGCAATATGACCAAATCTGCATTACCTTGGCAGCCTTATCATACTTGTCCATGGCAATGACCCACTTGCACAGGCCTTCAGCAGCACTGGAAGCCTTCGCTACAACTTCAGGCCGGAACAGCTTGTTCGGCAAGAACTCTGTGCGAATCTTGTTCATAATGACAGGTGGGATGTCGTCCTTTGCATAGTCTCTCAGCGACTGGAGGAACCCCATGTCTCCAAGAACCCTTTTGCTTGGACCCCAGTAATCCATCGCCTGCAATGCCACATCAGAAAACCCTACGATCTTGCTGGAAGAAATTATAATAAACTGTGTATTCCAATAACTGGAGGAAAAATGTAGGAACCCAGAAGTGCTGCTGTTAAACATCAAAATAGCAAGAAGCTATATAAGTAAAAAAGTAACATAAGTAAAACACTTAAAACAAAAATTAAAAAGAAACATTTACAGTCAACTCTTGTTTCTACAAACCCAGGAATAGCGACCCTCCCGAAATAACAACGTTGCCTTTTTGGGAAACGATGAAAAAATTTAATTAGAAATATTTGCCCAATAATGACCCCTTCGGGGTAACAACCCTTTTCCTGGAAACTATGAAAGGTCATAAAATCAAGAGTTGACTGTAAATTACATTAATATTCAAAATACAAGTAATTATCATTCACAAAAAGTTTAGCTCAAAAATTAAATAACTAAAGAGGAAAAGACAGAAATAAAATATGAGGGAAGGGAGGAAGCAAGCCTCAAACAGTGACAGAAATGCTAAGTATTGTTGAACAATGTGTCTTTTATTAATCAAAAAGGAAAATCATCTTGGTTTCACTTAGTATTAATTTTGTTTATAAATTATTTTATCATTATATTTGAATCAAAAACATGCAAAAATATAATAAAGAAGAACAAAAGTAAAATTTTAAAACCTGATAAACCTAAATTCAATATAAAACAGACCAAACATTTACACAAGATCAGAGTGCTGAAAAATATGACTACAAGAGAAGTTAAAAACATGTAGCAAATTACATAAATCAGAAAACTAGAACCCCAGTTTGGTCATTGGTAATTACAAAAAATAGAACATGCAAACAAGGAAAAACATTAAACTGAAAAATTATTTTGAAGATAAGCTAAACACAAGGAAAACCACAAACACAGAAACGTGCGAGAAGAAAATAATGCTTCACAGACCAGCTCATACTGCTTGTGATCCACAACTGTGTATATTCATTCACATGGCAATTCTTTCAAGTAAATGTGGAAAGCACATTAGAACCTTTTTGCCAGTTGCTGGGTCTGTCATCCTGTCTGACTTGATGTCCTTCAACACACAAACAGCAGCCATCACCAGCTTCACTGCTTCTGGAGGACTCTTCATTGACTTCACCAGTGTGATGTCTGCAGGTGTCAGTGTATTTAGCGCAGAAATAGCATCTATTGAAATCCACATGTGAATTATGGTCATATGGTGGCGACGATATCAGTAGCTAGAACACACTAGCTGCTACTGCTGCCGCTTTGCTGTACTCACAATAAATTACACATTCAGAAAATAGAATTATAGTGCAGTCACAAAAACTGATCTGATTAGCAGAATTCCTAGGTTTTGAAGGTCTGCTTGCTAATCAACATATCTGAAATACAATGTTGCAATTATAGTTACAAGTTTAATCATGTAACAGAAGCATTGTGGAGTCAGAGAAGCATAATGCAAAATGAAGAGAAATTATTACAGGCTTGACTTGGAATGTGATAAAAACTGAGAAATATGATTTGTAAAAGTCATGTGAAGAGGAGCATATATTCCATAAAATATTGTATATTCATTACTGGAAGTATACTAACAACTAAAATCTTTCGTCCAATGTAATAAAACATTATGATGACAGAGCTTGAATGAAGACATTCAAACAGACAAATAAATCACTCATCTAGGTAGCATAGCACAAAGCTTTACTGGATATTAAGGTGGGATATTTACCCTGCAAAATAGGAACGGCAGCAGCCAGTTCGGCTTCACACTCCTTCTGGAGTACGTCAGCTGCGTCTGCCTCTACTTTGGCTTTCTTCTCCTCCTCCCGCACCACAGCTGATGCCCTCTGTACATTTGCAGTCTCCTTCTCTATGTTTATCATCATCTCCATCGTCTTCTTAGCCTGGGACTCCAGCTCAGGTTTCATGTCTGACAGCCGTTTCTGCATCTCTGTCACCTGTACACACAATCATCGCTACTATGCTGGCACAACTAACTGCACATCAGAAACAAATTTGGCATTAAAACTTCACTTAGGATTGTACTTTTTTAAAAAATAACAGTAAAAATAATGGATGGGTGAATATTTCTGTAATACTCAATAAATTTAGATAACAGCAAAATGATGTAATACAGATTAAAGTAATTATATGAAATTCAGTCAAAGTTTCTGAGTAGGTGGCAGTTTAAAATTTCTGAAGTCTGTAGCAAGTCATGCCATATCCTTTTCCAAGTGGTAAATACAGGGATAATGTATTTTCAGATGCAGAAGGCTGCAAGTCTCCCAGTACCTGAACGTTTTACTATACTGTATTCAAATAAAGGTTGACCCTGCTAGCCAAAAGGTGATGCCAACAGGTGCTCTCTTCTTCAGAGTCTTACGAAGCAGTAATGAAACTGATATCTGATAAACCATCAACCAGAACAGTAACTGAAATTTGGTTTGAACATAATTTTTAACTAACACATTTATTCAAGGTGGAGTCTATGGCACCGATATTTGGCTCCACAGAGCACCAATTTCTATCTCTCATTTATGTGCATGAATGGTTTGGTTATGTTTCATCAGCAGAGTAGAAGCCAACAAGAATTTGTTCAACTGGTGTTTATTTCTTACAGTGTGGAAGGGCATTGGAAATGGGTAGGTGAGAATGAGCACACAAGGATTGAAAGCAGATTGGTAGGAGTGTGCCAGGATCTCACCTGTTACCAAAACAAAAATATTTAGCAGACCATTGTTATATGTACCTCAGCAGTCATACCTCCACCTCAGAAGCACCCCCCTCCACTGCTTTTGTGCATATGCCTAGCACTGCCACCTTCTGTACTGTCTGAAGGGAGGTACACTGGAGGGCCAAAAAAACTGGTATAGGCGAGCGTATGCAAATAACAGACGTATGGAACCAATCAGAGTAACGCGATGAGGTCGGCAGTGCCTATATAAGACAACAAGCATCTGGCAAAGTTGCTAGATCGGTTACTGCTGCTGTAATAGCAGGTTATCAAGATTTTAGTGAGTTTGAACGTGGTGTTATAGTCGGCGCACGAGAGATGGGACATAGCATCTTCGAGGAAGCGACAAAATTTGGATTTTCGCGTACGACCATTTTACGAGTGTGTCGTGAATATTGGGAATCTGGTAAAACATCATATATTCGACATCGCTGTGGCCGGAAAAAGATCGTGAACGAACGGGACAAACGACGACTGACGAGAATCATTAAACGTGACAGACGTGCAACCCTTTCTCAAATTGGCGCAGATTTCAATGCTGGGGCATCAACAGGTGCCAGCGTGCGAACTATTCAATGGACCAGTACTGATATGGGCTTTCGGAGCCGAAGGCCCACTCGTGTACCGTTGTTGACTGCACGACACAAAGCTTTACACCTTGCCTAGGCCCGCCAACACCGCCATTGGACTGTTGATGACTGGAAACACGTTGCCTGGTCTGACGAGTCTCGTTTCCAATTGTATCGGGTGGATGGACGGGTACAGGTATGGAGACATCCTCATGAATCCATGGACCCTACATGTCAACAGGGGACTGTTCAAGCTGGTGGAGGCTCTGTCATAGTATGGGACGTGTGTAGTTGGCATGAAATGGGACCCCTGATACATCTAGATACGACTCTGACAGGCGACAGATACGTAAGCATCCTGTCCGATCACCTGCACCCATTCATGTCCATTGTGCATTCCGACGGACGTGAACAATTCCAGCAGGACAATGCGACACCCCACACGTCGAGAGTTGCTACCGAGTGGCTCCAGGAACATTCTTCTGACTTTAGACATTTCCATTGGCCACCTAAACCACCAGACATGAACATTATTGAGCATATCCGGGATGCCTTGCAACGTGCTGTTCAGAAGAGATCTCCACCGTCTCGCACTCCTATGGATTTGTGGACTGCCCTGCAGGATTCATGATGTGAATTGCCTCCTGTATACCTTCAGACATTAGTAGAGTCCATGCCACGTCGTCTTGCGTCACTTCTGTGTGCTCGCGGGGGCCCTACATGATATTAGGCAGGTGTACCAGTTTTTTTTGGCTCTTCAGTGTATTCGCCAACCCATGTATCCCTGCTGCCTGGTTCCTGGTTACCTGTACAGTATCAACATGCCTGTGTTAGGTGGGTGGCAGCCACATGCAGCCATCTCGTGCCCCAACAGCTTTCCAAGCTTGCATGCTCATCTGCTTTCCAAACTCGCATGCTCACGTTTGTTTTTGCAACCCAAATAGTCTAACAATCCACAAGAGTCAGTTCATCTTTTCTACAATTGACAGAACCCTGGGCACTATGTACTGGCACATCCCCACTGGGCATCTCTACTGAGTACACTATCAGGGTCACTCTTTCCCTGTAGGCAGTTTGTATAACTATTCGCTTGAATCACTCTAGGTCAAAAGTTTGGTAACATTGGTTCTCTGCCCTTCAAGCACGCCCTGGGCACAGGCTCGAGTATGTGTAGAGTGGACTCTTTCCAATAAAATGGTACACATAAGTCTGAATTTATCTAACTCATTACTATCCCATACTATACTCCGCTGTATTCTTCACAGGCCTAGGCTTGGCCCTCCCTTCAAAGCCATTTAGGCTCTTTTAATCTTCCACAAAGGAATTTTTCTCACCCTCAGCTGGACATCTTACTATTAGCAGTAGTGCCACTTCTCTGAGCGCCACTGTGGCTGAGCATGGGGCATGCTATTATTCTCTCAACGAAGCTTGGTTACTCACAGTAGTGCTTCCTTTTTGGGTACTCTGAGGTGTAAAAACAGACTGTATGCCCTCCTAAACAGGTGAAAACTCTTGACATAGTACTGCCATCTCTCTTGAACACCCTCAGAAGGAGAACGAGGTCGAAACCCAATCGGAGCTGACCCCACAAAGAATGGATTTGACTGTCAAGGAGACCCACGCACCAACTCCTACCACCACCTAGGGGTTATTCTTTCTCACCAGCCAGGCTATTCCCAGGACTGGTGTCACTTCCCTTGCTAATCCTACCTGTGCTGCATCACCAGGCTGGGAAATAGAAAGCAACTATAACAGCTGCTCAGATCAGGTGTGCTTTAGAGTATAAACAGAACTCTGAGAAGAATCCACCAGTAAGTGGACGGACGGACGGACGGACGGACGGATGGATGGTAGTTGTGAAGTGATTGTGATGGGTGGTGACTGTAGAATCTGGTAGTTGTTAAAGTCAATAGCAGAAGGTGATTGTCGTAGCTAACAGGTAATTATGGTGGGTGGTACATGGTGATGGTGTTTGTGGTGATGGGTAGTTGTGGTGATGGGTAGTTGTGGTGTTGACAGTGGTGGTAGTGTTAGTGGTGGTGAGTGGTGATGGGCTGAGACGGTAGTTGATTGTCTCTCCTAGTTTTGTCCTTGTCTTTGTATTCTGGTATAATACAATTTACTTGTGGACACAATATTCCCCTTTAATTGTTTACCTGACAAAAAGGGAACTATAATATGATGGTTTGGTTTGGAATGTGTTAGAATTATCAAGGGGGGAGAGACCTAAAGTATGCCAGTATCAACAACCAAAAATGTTTTTACATGACATTTAATGCGCAAAGAGTAGTTCCACAATTTCCCCATCCCATACTATGAATGGAGAATCAAATGAACCATGATATAAAATAAAGTGGGAGGTTCACCTGCCTTTAAACACTTGTAGGTGTTCCCACTGCATAGAGCAAAGATGACACACTATAACATTCCATGCAATCCTATTGACCGACTGGAGTGCTAGACATCTTGCAATAATAAAGTTGGAGATGAAAAATGTTATTTAAGTAGGAAGGAGGAGAGGTAGTAAGATACACCATACCTGTGAATAAATCTGAGTAACTCTTAAAGGTAAATTTATTTAACTGTTATACAACAGCTGGCAGATGACACATCATAGGTATTACCGTCTACAAGAATACACTATTATGATGTGATCAGGCCTTAGCTGAACGGCCTGCCTGATCACACCTTCAAACATGGAACCAGGACACGAGCGTGACTGCAACAACACCTTGCGAAAGACAGTTGCAGAAATCGCCTCCACCGGCTAGTAAACGGGGCCGAAATATATTAAACAACGCGCCCGATATAGGCCAGCGTAACACCGGGAGAGACATCTTTTGTCGTCGACCCGACCAGAGAGAAGACCACGGAAGATGAGTGTTCCGGCCGTTGTTAACCGCCTCCTAGAATTAGCCTCCGGCAACATGAACAAGGTGGGGACTTTCCAATTCGACTGTACTGGTAATGGCGTGAGGTAATTAATAAATCTTAATATAATTAATAAGCATCTTGATATTCAATTTAAGCTCCCCCGATCAATAGTCAAGTAAATAGTTATTCTATAATCTTTATGTTCAATAAACTCCATCTTATACTGCTGTGCTCTACCTAATCATGACTCATTATTGAGCTATGCCCTAGACACTTTCACGTATGAATGGCTTAAAAGCTCATTCGTAACAACACGTAAGCAAAAGATCACCACAAGTTTGGTGTAGTTGTAATTCTATGAGGAAACACAAAACTAAATATGAACTACATCTGTAGGTCTGAAAAGCTGTGGTAGAAAAGAACTATCTTTTAACGTCATGGCTTTATGATATTACATATTGTGGCTCAGATGGCAGCCTAGTGACAGGTGCTGGAAGCTGATTCATTCAAAAAAATCGCTCTTGGATTCTGTGTGTTGACATATCAGATACATACACTGGGACTGTAGTAGGTTGGTGTTTCATGGTACTAAGGGAAGTACTTGGTACAAGTCACCGCCCCTAAAATCACCATCTTCACAACTACAGCCTAAGAACAATTTACTGTAGGCTGTTCATGGTAAAGTGAGCACTTTTGAGGCCCTAGTTACTTTTTCCTATCAGCCATTTTTTATCCTTCTACTAGTTTTTAAAATAAATATTGTCATATATGTGATAAACACAGTGTATATGTTTCACCAGACTCAAAAGTTATGTCTAAAGCTACAATAAAATATATTTATTGACTATTATTCCAAATGAGAGGCCTTCAAAAAGTGCTCGCTTTACCGTGAATAGTCTATAATTGTTCATTTCCAGTTTTACACTCCAAATACTTTCCACACTCTCCCCTATGATTGTACCAAGGGGCAAATAACATCTCTAACTTACGAGGGGCATGCTTTTAGATACCTGTGTAGAAGGAGGGAGTGCAATGCTTTAGACAACCTCTTAAGACATTTTTACCTTTCTTATAAATTTAATTTTGGTGTAATTGAAACCTAAATTATATGCTGCATAAAAGAAAGAGAACAGTCTATAACCCAGAAGTGAAGACATATATAAGTATCAGAAACACATGATTCGTTAAATATTGTATACAAAATATCAATACATCTTGGTGAACAAGGACAGTTTGCATGTTCATTTACTCACATTCTGGCGCCCTTTACTAAATTTAGAGAGGGACAATGTACATCCTGCCCCTTTCCCAGTTGTTACGCCACTGGGTTACACAACCAGATGTGTCAGTGATGCAAAACGAGTCTGCTGTGTTGTAGAGCACTATGGCTCATGCTGACCTGTTTCTCTGCAAAAAGTAGCCTCTCCAGCCCTCCTGCATATCTCTGCTCAGCCTGAGATATCTCCTCTTGTTTCAGCCTCATGATTCTGGAGTAAGAGCGGATCAGCTCCAGGTATGCGGCAGAAGTGATATAAGTCTTCCTCCTTGTAGCAGAAAAGAACTTGCCTGACAAGTCTCTGCAATATTAGACAAAAAACAATTCACACATCTTGAAAACTTTCAAATATGATGCAGCATTAGTATTTCTTTAGATTGCATAATGTACTCAAGATTCTCATTCCTTGTCAGGTTTTTTGTTCAAAATTTCTGCTCTAACTCGCACACCAACTATTTTTTTGCTTCTAAGTTATATGCTTGAAAGGATTTTGTATTTGTAGTTCATAAAAGATTAAAATCTACTTTGTAAAATGTTGACATGGCCAAGCTTAGCTACGGTGAAAAGCCAACTTGACTCGCAGTGTTCCCAGAGTTGATGGTATGATATTTGTGTGCCCGGCGCCACAGCTCTGCGGTGAGCTGATGAGATGTAGGGCCGTTTCGGGTCGACGGCCTAGGGGGCTCTGGTGAACACTCCGTCACACACACGATGGCGAGGTTGTAGGCCACCTCGCACGCCTTAATTAATTATGAATAAAACGAGTGATGCTTGTTGAGGTATTTATTACCCGAGACTCATTATTGTACACACAACTATACACAAGACACGTGGCCTGAATGGCCCGGAACTGCGAGTGACCACGTGGTCTTTATAATGTGAAACTCTAATGCACTTAACGATTCCCGATAAATAATAACGTCGCTCTCCCCTCGGCGCTATACAAGTCAAATAATGAAACAGATGAAAATAATGATTTAAATTACGATGGATGACGCTTGATGGCAACTCGACTGATGATGTCTTTGCTAAGACTTCTGGGGAGCGAGAGAGCTTAACGTCCGGATCCGTTGAAGTGCTGACGAGTACTGGGGGGGAAGCGTGGGGCCGGCTTCCGCTACATGAGCGCAGCCGACGCCACGCGGTGAAACGATGAAACAATATACACTAAAAATTATAATGGGATGAAAGGGACATGAATCAAATTAAACTAATAGTACATAATTTTTCCTAAAACAATACATAATAAAANTATAATGGGATGAAAGGGACATGAATCAAATTAAACTAATAGTACATAATTTTTCCTAAAACAATACATAATAAAAAATGATAATACTTATTCTAAATGTTTACATCGTACCAGCCACAGTATTGCCAAATGTCAAACGTCACATGTCTCTGGCTGTGGCTGTGCAGACTGTCTCCAATGGTGATAAAACAAACGATATTAACTATATACACTGACGCTATTAATAAATACACTGACGCTGAATAAATTATAAACACTAATACACTTGCACTTGTGCCCACAAGCCTGTCGGTGTGGTGCGTCTGGCGTTTGGACAAGACTGTGGCAGTCACAGTGAGCACAAAGGACTCGTGAATGCGCGGTTCACGTCAATGTGTAAGAATAATTTTTTTTAAATACTACACTACACTTCTTTTAAGCTAAAAGGCATACTAAAAATTAAATTAAAAACTCTGAAAAAGTGAGTAGGGGTAACATTCAAAAATTCCTGCGACAAAGAATAAATCATTTTCTTAGTCACATACATTATATTAAGTTACACAGAATATCAGGACTACACAGAATTTCATGTTTCCTAGTTTAATAAGCGAAACAAATGAAGGGTGCAGGGTAAAAAAGATGAATGTCCATATTTGCTAGTTTTGAGTAAAATGTAATCAAAACTCTAAACTCCTCCCCTGGAAGTGTTACTTCCGAGGCCTGTTATTTCGGACTCTCATATCCTTTAATCATTATGATTTGGCATGCCAACAGTACTGACACTTCTCTATCAGATGACACCATAATCTAGTTTTATGTAAAAATGGACAATTATCCTTTTTTTCCTGTACCCTTCAAATATATTTTTCGACACAAGTATTGTAAATAAATTAAAATAATGTTTCATTTATGATATTAGAAACATGACAGTATTTTATTTGTTGAAAAAATGGTTTCAACAAACCTTGAGGATGGTCATTAGATAAGTAGGATATGTATGCTCCACAGGAAAATTTAGAAACCAAAGTTCCAGAATGTGGTTTTTTTTAAGTATATTTGACAGTTTGAAATGTAAATATAATGCACATGAGGAGCACATTTTTTCTGCATAAAAATACATTATATGGCAGACTTTTATTAGTTACCTTTTATAAATAATTAGTTGGAGTTAAGTTAAGGCTGTGAAATTTTTAGTTTAGTTAAGTTGAAAGTTAGTTTCTAAAAAACTACATCCAAAAGCAATTTTAATTAAAGTTATAAATTTGAAATTTATTTCACTTTTTTAAATATGGAGGCTTATTTCTAATATGAAAATTCACTAATTATGCTCCTAGCGTAATAAAGCTAGGCACTAAAGTAAAAATTGCAGAATTAATAAATTAAAGACAAATAATTTTGCCAAAAAAATAATTTTGTTTTTAAAATTATATTTTATTAACCCTAAAGAAATATTTTAATTGTTTTAAAGAATGCAGGAATACCATTCAGACTTCAACTCTCGTGTCTCAATATACTGAATTACGAACATACACAAATTTGCCTTGGTAAAACCATAGAAATTAAGTTGCTTACCTTGTGGTGTTGTTATATAATATTATTAGAATAAACTGATGGGAACACAATTTAATTCTTTGTTAAGCATAATAAGCATTTTAATTTCAAATTTCTTTTGCAAATAACAGTTTTCTGGCAGTTAAGCTGCTCCAAGATATCTAACAGTTGCAACCAACAAGGCTTATTTATTTTTATTTGAAATTACACAGTCCTCGTGGTGTACAGACGTGAATGCCAAACAGTGAGAACACCATGGGAAAATATCACAGTTACATAGATAGATACTCTAGAATGGTGCACTTCATTATCCAGCTTTGTCAAACATCGGAACAATAAAATTATATTTTTTCTAAAAGTTTGTTTCAAAGATGCTTCCAGATTTAAACTTAACTTCAAAATTTAACTTTTCAGGAAATGTTAGTAATGAATAAAATATAAGTTTAAAGTACAGCACACATTCACTAGACAACTCAGATGCAGGCTACAGGCTTACCTGGAAGTCACATGAAAGTACTTGCAGGCCATGATCGCCAACTTTTTTACATCCTCTGACACACAGACATTGTGCATGTACTTCTGTGCGACTCTCTCCAGTGCATCTTCTGGCCACACCTGCCACAAGAGAGCACAGTTCCAAGTACGTTATAATATTTGCACATTACTAGTTCGAAAACACATGTAGTCAAGGCACATGATGTGTGCACACAAAAAATGAGGACTATAAAATAATATAACCATTCATTTTTACACACATTCAAGAATTTTATATGAAAGATTTGTTAAGACAGAAGTCATGAAATCAAAATAACACAAAAATTTCTCTTGACAATTAAAGATAACTATTTCTACTATTTTGTTTAATTTTCAATAGTTTCCTTAAAAAAACACAATTTTCAAACATGCTGTAATGAATTTCAATCGCCAGGTAGGTGCAGGTAGGTGACCACCTTAATGTACTTTCTAAAAATTAAACATCAGTTCTAGATGACTCTATGGCACATACAGTTTGTGCCACTTTGCTTGCTGGGTACTAATTACTTCGTACAGTAAAATACCATTTGTCACATCATATCTATTTGAGAGAGGGTGCTAAAAATAAGACAATTACAAAGAATTACATTTCCCACAAAATGAAATTCCATGGTTGACAGAGGAACAGTGAGAATATATGTTTTATCAAAATAATTAGCAAGTAGTTAAATTTTAGCATGCATACTAGGTAATGTTGTAAATACTGTTTGGAGAAAAATTACAAAGCTGCAGATCAAAAAATTGTACCAGTCATGTCCCACGCATGTGCAATAAGCTATATGTATTTAATTAAAAAAATTACAGTGAAATCTGTATACTAAGGGTAATAATGTGCTTATACCTACAACTACAGCAGTGACTATATCTTAAACTGTGTGATAAATAACTAAACAATATCATTTGAAATTTGTAATTTTATCTATGCATTTCCTTGAATACATTTAAACAACTTATTGTAAGCGAAAATTGCTTGAAATCCGTATTTTACCAAGTTCCACTCAACTTAAACCACAATTGAGGGGACATCTAGTTATTATAAACTCTTTCATAAATTTAAGAACATGTGTAGAGAGCTAAAGAGCAGTTAAAGAATACTGTAATATACAACAGCAGCATTTTCATAGATTATTTTAAAAGCCAATTTTTTAGCACCCAGTTTAAACCAATGTAATTAAAAAAATTTACTGTATGCTTGCTCAGTAAAATCCAAAAAACTACTAAATGCACCCACTGCCCCACTGATGTATGTTAAATATCAAGTCAACTTTAATTAATTGTTATAGAGACCAAGTAATGAATTGAGTAAAGCATAAATTAAGAGGGTTTTTTTGTATATACCTCTTTTGAAAAGGTATATCACAAGGCACGTACCAATTTTATATATTTATTTTTGCAACTTTGTGAAGAACAGTGGTATATAATAATTGTGAATGCAGAAATTACATTTTATTGCAAACAATAAATATATTTTAAACATGGATTTGTAGAAAAAAACACTTATATTCAAAATAAAATAAGAATGGTTTTGAATATCAATATAATATTCAAATCTACATAAAATTTAAAAATATAGATACTTATCACAAGTACATAAAAATAAACCCCTACTTTGTAGAGTATCAATATGTAGTGTCTCTGTATATTTACCTGGCACTTTTTATTAGTCTATTCCAGGTAATCAGACCATGATTTGATGGTAAGTGTGTGCCAGTACATATGCATGTAAATATATCACCATTTTCTTGATATTTGCAACACAGTTTGTCAACTGATTGAGGAAAATTAACAACAAAATATACATGGGAATACTACAAGCACTACCATGCATTAACAGAAATGTAGCGGAAAAATTTCCTGCAAAGTACAAAAACAAATTTAGTTTCTATAAAATTATCATTTAATTTCAAACACTGTTCAAATACACTTTCCCAAAGTATTTTATTAAAGAATTTCACAAATTATTTGCAAACAGTTCTGTACAGTACTTGGTTAATGGTTAACTGAGAACTATTGAAATCAACAGTTTGCTTGTTACTGTCAATGTTTTAACATGTATACCAATGGGTATGTATAATTGAGTTAAGTCGCAATGGTCACTTGGTATATAGATAATGCTCCCCACCTCCTACAATGCAACACATTGAACAAAATGTACTGTTTTGGTGTTGAGTGTGAAATGGGATTCGAACCCGGCATACCAGCAAGTCAAGTAGTGAGCGACCAGGTTGAAACAAGAGCAGCGTTTCACCTCTAGTTGCCTCCCTCTTGTTATGTAAATCAGCAGCCGGCACAGCAGTACTGGTTGCCCTGTGATGTATGAGTGAGAGAAACATTGAAGATTTTGGGGTTCCCCACAAAGCTGGAGCTACACTGTTTGAAACTTCATTGTATGCAACAAAGTTTAAGTGTTTTCTGTAGCTTATTGAGCATAACTTACTCAGCTGCTGAGTGACTGGTTCATCTACCTCCACAGTGATAGCATGAACAAGTAGGAAGAGTTACCTTTTGTTATCTTGGCTGAGTGGCATGTTTTCATGTCAATAAACAGTTTTTTTTACTAATGCATTACATATTTATTACCAGTTCCTAAACCTCTCCTAATTCATGGCCCTCTAGGTGCCTAGGGTTGTGGATTTCTCCTGTACTCACTGGGCTTTGTTTCCAATGACGCACCACTGGTGATGTCGTGTTCCCCATGTCACAGCTGTGCCATCTCTTCAAGGCATAACCATAAGCTGTTACATGCCACTGGGTTCATTTGGTGAGATGTCTTTCATTGCAACCCGCACATGCCTGGCCTGTGCAGTAGGGATGTTCACTCTACGGGAGCCGGCTGCCTTCCCCTCATGCCGCGTTACCAGCACACCACTCGGCCACGCAGAGGAAAGGCACTCACTGTCTCTCTCTCTCTCNCCAGGTAGGTGCAGGTAGGTGACCACCTTAATGTACTTTCTAAAAATTAAACATCAGTTCTAGATGACTCTATGGCGCATACAGTTTGTGCCACTTTGCTTGCTGGGTACTAATTACTTCGTACAGTAAAATACCATTTGTCACATCATATCTATTTGAGAGAGGGTGCTAAAAATAAGACAATTACAAAGAATTACATTTCCCACAAAATGAAATTCCATGGTTGGCAGAGGCACAGTGAGAATATATGTTTTATCAAAATAATTAGCAAGTAGTTAAATTTTAGCATGCATACTAGGTAATGTTGTAAATACTGTTTGGAGAAAAATTACAAAGCTGCAGATCAAAAAATTGTACCAGTCATGTCCCACGCATGTGCAATAAGCTATATGTATTTAATTAAAAAAATTACAGTGAAATCTGTATACTAAGGGTAATAATGTGCTTATACCTACAACTACAGCAGTGACTATATCTTAAACTGTGTGATAAATAACTAAACAATATCATTTGAAATTTGTAATTTTATCTATGCATTTCCTTGAATACATTTAAACAACTTATTGTAAGCGAAAATTGTTTGAAATCCGTATTTTACCAAGTTCCACTCAACTTAAACCACAATTGAGGGGACATCTTAAATTTATGAAAGAGTTTATAATAACTAGAACATGTGTAGAGAGCTAAAGAGCAGTTAAAGAATACTGTAATATACAACAGCAGCATTTTTATAAATTATTTTAAAAGCCAATTTTTTAGCACCCAGTTTACAGTTTAAACCAATGTAATTAAAAAATTTACTGTATGCTTGCTCAGTAAAATCCAAAAAACTACTAAATGCACCCACTGCCCCACTGATGTATGTTAAATATCAAGTCAACTTTAATTAATTGTTATAGAGACCAAGTAATGAATTGAGTAAAGCATAAATTAAGAGGGTTTTTTTGTATATACCTCTTTTGAAAAGGTATATCACAAGGCACGTACCAATTTTATATATTTATTTTTGCAACTTTGTGAAGAACAGTGGTATATAATAATTGTGAATGCAGAAATTACATTTTATTGCAAACAATAAATATATTTTAAACATGGATTTGAAGGAAAAAAAAACACTTATATTCAAAATAAAATAAGAATGGTTTTGAATATCAATATAATATTCGAATCTACATAAAATTTAAAAATATAGATACTTATCACAAGTACATAAAAATAAACCCCTACTTTGTAGAGTATCAATATGTAGTGTCTCTGTATATTTACCTGGCACTTTTTATTAGTCTATTCCAGGTAATCAGACCATGATTTGATGGTAAGTGTGTGCCAGTACATATGCATGTAAATATATCACCATTTTCTTGATATTTGCAACACAGTTTGTCAACTGATTGAGGAAAGTTAACAACAAAATATACATGGGAATACTACAAGCACTACCATGCATTAACAGAAATGTAGCGGAAAAATTTCCTGCAAAGTACAAAAACAAATTTAGTTTCTATAAAATTATCATTTAATTTCAAACACTGTTCGAATACACTTTTCCAAAGTATTTTATTAAAGAATTTCACAAATTATTTGCAAACAGTTCTGTACAGTACTTGGTTAATGGTTAACTGAGAACTATTGAAATCAACAGTTTGCTTGTTATTGTCAATGTTTTAACATGTATACCAATGGGTATGTATAATTGAGTTAAGTCGCAATGGTCACTTGGTATATAGATAATGCTCCCCACCTCCTACAATGCAACACATTGAACAAAATGTACTGTTTTGGTGTTGAGTGTGAAATGGGATTCGAACCCGGCATACCAGCAAGTCAAGTAGTGAGCGACCAGGTTGAAACAAGAGCAGCGTTTCACCTCTAGTTGCCTCCCTCTTGTTATGTAAATCAGCAGCCGGCACAGCAGTACTGGTTGCCCTGTGATGTATGAGTGAGAGAAACATTGAAGATTTTGGGGTTCCCCACAAAGCTGGAGCTACACTGTTTGAAACTTCATTGTATGCAACAAAGTTTAAGTGTTTTCTGTAGCTTATTGAGCATAACTTACTCAGCTGCTGAGTGACTGGTTCATCTACCTCCACAGTGTTAGCATGAACAAGTAGGAAGAGTTACCTTTTGTTATCTTGGCTGAGTGGCATGTTTTCNGTTAGCATGAACAAGTAGGAAGAGTTACCTTTTGTTATCTTGGCTGAGTGGCATGTTTTCATGTCAATAAACAGTTTTTTTTACTAATGCATTACATATTTATAACCAGTTCCAAAACCTCTCCTAATTCATGGCCCTCTAGGTGCCTAGGGTTGTGGATTTCTCCTGTAATCACTGGGCTTTGTTTCCAATGACGCACCACTGGTGATGTCGTGCCCATGCCACAGCTGTGCCATCTCTTCAAGGCATAACCATAAGCTGTTACATGCCACTGGGTTCATTTGGAGAGACGTCTTTCACTGCAACCCGCACATGCCTGTGCAGTAGGGATGTGCATTCTACGGGAGCCGGCTGCCTTCCCCTCATGCCGCGTTACCAGCACACCACTCGGCCACGCAGAGGAAAGGCACTCACTGTCTCTCTCTCTCTCGCACCCTCCACCACCTACCTCTCTCTCACCACCAGACGGACAGTATGTAAGGGGCTTTGAGTCCCGGCACAAGCTTTGTCTGTCGTCGGCCGGTGTCTTGGCCACATCACTGTATTACTGAGTCAGTTTGCACTCCAGTTTGCCGCAAGTTGTTGTGATCTCCAGATAGTCAGCCACTGGTTGGTCTGCTGGCCACACCGTAACGTTTCTGTTACCAACCAGTTAGTTTTGCCAGTTTCGCCATGCATTGGTGGCTTTGCAGAGCCTTTAGTGTTACCCTCACCCCACTAGTACATGCACCACATNCAGTTAGTTTTGCCAGTTTCGCCATGCATTGGTGGCTTTGCAGAGCCTTTAGTGTTACCCTCACCCCACTAGTACATGCACCACATATTCCTGCTATATACTTTGCTGTAAATTGGTAATGATAAACAAGTACACACAAACCTGGGTTTCGTTCTACTTAATCTCAGCCTTGTGTGTTTTGAAACCATAATCCCGCTAACAATGTTTTGCCATACAACCTCGATGCTACTAACGGCAAAGGCATGCTACACCTGCCGATTGACCAGCCCCATCTGCTCCTGCTGCATTTGCACCAGCTCGCTTAGACACCAAGCCAGTTAGCAAGCGAGGGGGTAACAATTAGGTTAAAATTTGTACACCAATTTTTATTCTTTGTGATCGTTAATAATTTTTTGTAAGTAACTATGATTTTGAATCATTTTTGTTATTTTGAAAGATTTAAAGTAATTTTCCGTGATTTTCTTGTGCTTTTCAATCTTTGACAATTGCAAGAAAATCTTCGAAAATCATTACAGATTTTCGAAGATTTTCTTGCAATTGTCAAAGATTTTCTAGCGATTTTTGGTGATTCCCAAAGATTTTTTAGTGATTTAAAATTATTTTTTTCTGATTTTCAAAGATTTTCTTGAGACCTGTGAAGGTTTTTTGCACCTACAAAGATAATATTAACGACTCAATGATTTTTTTGTAACTGTTGAACATTTATTTATATATTAAGGTTTGTATATTTAAAATATTTCTCAAATCTTAGGGAATTTTTAATACATAAGGAGTTTCTTAGATATGAAGTGAATTTTCACGAATTCCCTTGAGTTTGAAAAGTCTTCTGAAATTTTTTGTTTTTATGGATTACATTTCAGTTTTCGTGATTTCCCATAATTCTAAATGAAATTTTTTTTTGTTTTGAATTTTTAAGGATATTTGTGAGATTTGTGGGTATCCTGCAACACTATAATATATTAATTTTACACATTAATTCCAAGCAGCGGTAAAGGGGCATCAAGATTTTTAAGATTTTTCTGGATCACAAAGCTAGTTAAGGGACTTTAGCATGTGAATGTGCCAAATCCCACTAACAAGTACCAACTCTCAGAAGTGTTTGTTCACTTACCACACACAAAAAGTTTTTTTTGTTAAATATAAAATGTGTGCCATACAACTGTAGTTGTATTGCGAAAGGAATGGTTCCCTTTCCCTGACCCAGCTTGACCCCCCATTGCGTGAGGGATGAACGGGAAACAGCACTTCTGTCAAGGATGGGGCTTCTTTCACACAGCATCTTCAGAACACTGGTATCCAGAGAAGCTACTCAAGGGGGTCAAGTCAGAGGCCGATTACCCCTATAGTCGTGTGTTCGTATTACCAAAAGTAGATGGTGTTTGAGACATTTCATTTTAGTTTCTACTACACGATAAAATTGTTATTTAACTTCATGAGTTTTTATTTTATTTTTGTTAATTCTAATTGTCTCGCTCAAAATTTTGACAACTGTACATCCAACTAAGATTTTTGTTTTTCCCAACATAATGAACTATGTTGACTGCAGAATAAAGTCTTCCCACAGAATTACTTCAAGTCAGTTAAATATATTATTACGGGCATTCTTACCACTTTAGAATAGAAGATAGTACACACTTTAGATTTTAAAAGACCTAAAACATTCTGTATACCGTCACAGACACTTTGCCAAAGAAAGCAAATAACGCATGTGCTTCAGTCTTAAATGGTGATCTTCCCTAGAATAAATAGAGTATTGCAGAACATTTGATTTGATGTTTCAAACCTTGCTGACCCCAGGCACACCTTCCGACTACCAACCACAACCGGGAAGGTCAATGGGCTCCTGTCCCCGTTCCACCCCTTTTTCCCTCCTCCATTTGTTGCTGCAGCATAGGTTATATCGTTTACGAAAATGCTAACTGGAGCAATATTTTATTGCAGTTTTGTGTGCTTTGTCGCTATTAACCAGTAAAAAAAATTATATAACCTACTGAAGAGTGATAAATACAAAAGTGTAATAACAAGGGAATATAAAACATCAATACTAATTTCTCTCTATATAACTACTATGTATAGCAATTAACTTGTAGTCTAATACTTTTCTCGTATAGTGTTACAAAAATGCAATAATAGTGGAAGCTAGTACACCAATATTGTTTTCTCACTAAATAATTACCACGTACAGCAATTCAATTAACTTTTAATACTGTTCTCATCCACAAATATGAATTTGTAATTTTCAACTCGAAAATTAATTAAAAGTTATATATAATACATCATCACAGTAATTTTTCTATGACATAGCATGTTAAGCAAAGAGCATGGTGGAGGTAAGTAGGACTTAGCATCTCGTCGACAGCAAGGCCATTAAGGACGGAGCATGTTGCTTGGGGAAGCACGAATGTGACGGAATTGGACGTGTACGCAAAGTCTGTTGTTGTGATGACAGTAATTTTTTGTAACACGTTAACCATCAGTTACTAATGTTACTGTTAACATTAAGGTGGTGTTTTATTTTGCGGCAAAACAAATTTTGTGTTGAATTGATGTTAATATTTGTGTTAAAAATGTTCATGTATTTTCTTTGCTTTAAAAAACATTCTGATGTAAAATAAATTAAGTACAATTATTTTGTTACAAAAAAAATATTACCAACGAAAAAAAATTACGACTAGGAGGGAACCATATCCGCACCTTGTGTATTTGACGTTCTCCACATTACAGAACTTGACGTCCTTNACTTGATGTCCTCCCAACTGCTCTCTCTTAACATGTATGATTGCGTTACATATTGCGTGTATTCAGAATAACATAACAACAAACTGCAGTTCTCTTTTGATACGTAGAAATACTTTATACTCTCTAAATATACGCACAATTGACACACGTAAACTGCTTTGCAAGGCTTAAGAGCTGGTCTGGTTCAAATAGGTTAGTAGTTCCTGAGATGTATTGAAAAAGGTATTTTTTCTTTGCAATTTGAACAATATTTAAAAAAATTTCCTGACCATAAAGACTTATTTAACACATTTTATTTTCGGAGTAGCCATTGCCAGCATACCAAATTTTGTTTTAAAAGTGTCTAATGGGTCCACAGTTACGGCATACTAACATAAAATATTCATAAAACTGCCATTTGAAAATTTTTTCTAATTGTGTACTCTATCATGTTAGATGACCTACCACGGAAAGTATTTATATGTCGAAGTTGACTGGAATCGGTTGAGCAACCGGAGATATGATGTAGTTTATTGTTTCAGGCAACACTATCTTATAAACTAGTCTACAAACAGTTATGTTGTAGCATTATTAATGTTGGCTTTAGGTATTATCAGCGTACCTATTTTGGTTTAAATTGTTAGTTTGGAAAATGTGGCACACTTGTCATAAATAAAGAAGCCATTTTGAAGGTGCCTGATACAACTAAATCACGTAATTTTAAGTGACCTATAGCATCTACTTATATGGCAAATTTGACAGTAAATGTTTGAGTAATTCTATAATTATTATGTAAAAGCATTATTTGTCAAGTTTGGACGTCCCAAAATGGGAGACCATGGGAGATTCAAGTTAAATTCCATCCTGATATTGTAAAAATTGAACATTAGTTAATATTTGGTTCAAACCGGTTGAACAGTTTGTGAGAAATATCATAGCAACAATAATTAATAGCTACCATTTTCAAAAACAAATTATCCGGTACGGAATCAACTACGAAAGTAAGCTGTCCTTACTGCGTGTTATAAGTTGATCGAGTCTGGTATATTTCAATGAATAGTTTCAAAAGTTTCAGCTAAGTACGCACGCACACCNTGAGAAATATCATAGCAACAATAATTAATAGCTACCATTTTCAAAAACAAATTATCCGGTACGGAATCAACTACGAAAGTAAGCTGTCCTTACTGCGTGTTATAAGTTGATCGAGTCTGGTATATTTCAATGAATAGTTTCAAAAGTTTTAGGTAAGTATGCACGCACACCCACACACACAAACACGTACATACATATTCTTAGTCAGACACGCACACACAGGCTGGAGGGTTATCACATAAGCGTAACTTTCGCCAACCTCCGTAGCGTACTTGGCTACACACAGACTTACAGGGAGAGGAATTTTGTGTGAATATTGGGTAAGGCACCAGTGTCTTTGTATTTGCCTTGAATTTTAAATGAATTATTACAAATTTTCCACACTTCCTGGATTGGATGTTAAATTGTTTGACACCAAAATCACATTCTGGCTGTACATTTCTCAAGGCTATTTGAACCAGAGTAATAATAATAAAAGCCTATCTTTCTTTGGGAAGGTAGGCTAAAAATGGAGGGGAACAAATGCAGCTTCTGAGACTCCTATACTTTCTCAACAAATTCTCAGGAACAGGAACTTTTATGTAGTGACGCTATTCCCCACCTTTGGAATGTAGGTGGTTTATATGGCGGAGTTAATTCCTCCCGGCATAGACTATAAGATGCCTAGAAGGATAAAGGATTTTCAATAAGGTAGTCTTTCGACGTTCCCCTTAACTGGATAATTATATTTTCTCGAGTTTGAACAAAAACAACATACAGCAACACTTCCGAGGTGTGGTATTCTAATTTGGCTATTCGTATTAACTGGTGCGACTTCGTGGTGGAGGGGGGCTTCTCTGGGCAGCGACTTTATACTTATCTCTGCTCTGTGGGTGCTAGTATGCTGTCATCTGGGGAGGAGCTCCGGCGAAGTGGTCGGCCTTGGAAAAAGGCCCGCATTTAGTGTCGTCTCACTGGAGTGCTGTTCGGACTCGTGCTCACGTCTTCTCGCGATTCCTTGACGCAACTCTTCCCTCGNCCTTCCCCTCATGCCGCGTTACCAGCACACCACTCGGCCACGCAGAGGAAAGGCACTCACTGTCTCTCTCTCTCTCGCACCCTCCACCACCTACCTCTCTCTCACCACCAGACGGACAGTATGTAAGGGGCTTTGAGTCCCGGCACAAGCTTTGTCTGTCGTCGGCCGGTGTCTTGGCCACATCACTGTATTACTGAGTCAGTTTGCACTCCAGTTTGCCGCAAGTTGTTGTGATCTCCAGATAGTCAGCCACTGGTTGGTCTGCTGGCCACACCGTAACGTTTCTGTTACCAACCAGTTAGTTTTGCCAGTTTCGCCATGCATTGGTGGCTTTGCAGAGCCTTTAGTGTTACCCTCACCCCACTAGTACATGCACCACATATTCCTGCTATATACTTTGCTGTAAATTGGTAATGATAAACAAGTACACACAAACCTGGGTTTCGTTCTACTTAATCTCAGCCTTGTGTGTTTTGAAACCATAATCCCGCTAACAATGTTTTGCCATACAACCTCGATGCTACTAACGGCACAGGCATGCTACACCTACAGTTTGACCAGCCCCATCTGCTACTGCTGCGTTTGCACCAGCTCGCTTAAACACCAAGCCAGTTAGCAAGCGAGGGGGTAACAATTAGGTTAAAATTTGTACACCAATTTTTATTCTTTGTGATTGTTAATAATTTTTTGTAAGTAACTATGATTTTGAATCATTTTTGTTATTTTGAAAGATTTAAAGTAATTTTCCGTGATTTTCTTGTGCTTTTCAAAATTATTTTGTGATTTTCGAAAATCATTACAGATTTTCAAAGATTTTCTTGCAATTGTCAAAGATTTTCTAGCGATTTTTGGTGATTCCCAAAGATTTTTTAGTGATTTAAAATTATTTTTTTCTGATTTTCAAAGATTTTCTTGAGACCTGTGAAGGTTTTTTGCACCTACAAAGATAATATTAACGACTCAATGATTTTTTTGTAACTGTTGAACATTTATTTATATATTAAGGTTTGTATATTTAAAATATTTCTCAAATCTTAGGGAATTTTTAATACATAAGGAGTTTCTTAGATATGAAGTGAATTTTCACGAATTCCCTTGAGTTTGAAAAGTCTTCTGAAATTTTTTGTTTTTATGGATTACATTTCAGTTGTCGTGATTTCCCATAATTCTAAATTAAAATTTTTTTTGTTTTGAATTTTTAAGGATATTTGTGAGATTTGTGGGTATCCTGCAACACTATAATATATTAATTTTAGACATTAATTCCAAGCAGCGGTAAAGGGGCATCAAGATTTTTAAGATTTTTCTGGATCACAAAGCTAGTTAAGGGACTTTAGCATGTGAATGTGCCAAATCCCACTAACAAGTACCAACTATCAGAAGTGTTGGTTCACTTACCAAACACAAAAAGTTTTTTTTTTTGTTAAATATAAAATGTGTGCCATACAACTGTAGTTGTATTGCGAAAGGAATGGTTCCCTTTCCCTGGCCCAGCTTGACCCCCCATTGCGTGAGGGATGAACGGGAAACAGCACTTCTGTCAAGGATGGGGCTTCTTTCACACAGCATCTTCAGAACAATGGTATCCAGAGAAGCTACTCAAGGGGGCCAAGTCAGAGGCTGACTACCCCTATAGTCGTGTGTTCGTATTACCCCTATAGTCGTGTGTTCGTATTACCCCTATAGTCGTGTGTTCGTATTACCCCTATAGTCGTGTGTTCGTATTACCCCTATAGTCGTGTGTTCGTATTACCCCTATAGTCGTGTGTTCGTATTACCAAAAGTAGATGGTGTTTCAGACATTTCATTTTAGTTTCTACTACACGATAAACTTGTTATTTAACTTCATGAGTTTTTATTTTATTTTTGTTAATTCTAATTGCCTCGCTCAAAATTTTGACGACTGTACATCCAACTAAGATTTTTGTTTTTCCCAACATAATGAACTATGTTGACCGCAGAATAAAGTCTTCCCACAGAATTACTTCAAGTCAGTTCAATATATCATTACGGGCATTCTTACCACTTTAGAACAGAAGATAGTACACACTTTAGATTTTAAAAGACCTAAAACATTCTGTATACCGTCACAGACTCTTTGCCAAAGAAAACAAATAACGCATGTGCTTCAGTCTTAAATGGTGATCTTCCCTAGAATAAATAGAGTGTTGCAGAACATTTGTTTTGATGTTTCAAACCTTGCTGACCCCAGGCACACCTTCCGACTACCAACCACAACCGGGAAGGTCAATGGGCTCCTGTCCCCGTTCCACCCCTTTTTCCCTCCTCCATTTGTTGCTGCAGCATAGGTTATATCGTTTACGAAAATGCTAACTGGAGCAATATTTTATTGCAGTTATGTGTGCTTTGTCGCTATTAACCAGTAAAAAAAATTATATAACCTACTGAAGAGTGATAAATACAAAAGTGTAATAACAAGGGAATATAAAACATTAATACTAATTTATCTCTATATAAATACTATGTATAGCAATTAACTTGTAGTCTAATACTTTTCTCGTATAGTGTTACAAAAATGCAATAATAGTGGAAGCTAGTACACCAATATTGTTTTCTCACTAAATAATTACCACGTACAGAAATTCAATTAACTTTTAATACTGTTCTCATCCACAAATATGAATTTGTAATTTTCAACTCGAAAATTAATTAAAAGTTATATATAATACATCATCACAGTAATTTTTCTATGACATAGCATGTTAAGCAAAGAGCATGGTGGAGGTAAGTAGGGTTTAGCATCTCGTCGACAGCAAGGCCATTAATGACGGAGCATGTTGCTTAGGGAAGCACGAATGTGACGGAATTGGACGTGTACGCAAAGTCTGATGTTGTGATGACAGTAATTTTTTGTAACACGTGAACCATCAGTTACTAATGTTACTGTTAACATTAAGGTGGTGTTTTATTTTGCGGCAAAACAAATTTTGTGTTGAACTGATGTTAATATTTGTGTTAAAAATGTTCATGTATTTTCTTTGCTTTAAGAAACATTCTGATGTAAAATAAATTAAGTACAATTATTTTGTCACAAAAAAAATATTACCAACGAAAAAAAATACGACTAGGAGGGAACCATATCCGCACCTTGTGTATTTGACGTTCTCCATGTTACAGAACTTGATGTCCTCCCAACTGCTCTCTCTTAACATGTATGATTGCGTTACATATTGCGTGTATTCAGAATAACATAACAACAAACTGCAGTTCTCTTTTGATACGTAGAAATACTTTATACTCTCTAAATATACGCACAATTGGCACACATAAACTGTTTTGCAAGGCTTAAGAGCTGGTCTGGTTCAAATAGGTTAGTAGTTCCTGAGATGTATTGAAAAAGGTTTTTTTTCTTTGCAATTTGAACAATATTTAAAAAAATTTCCTGACCATAAAGACTTTTATTTAACACATTTTATTTTCGGAGTAGCCATTGCCAGCATACCAAATTTTGTTTTAATAGTGTCTAATGGGTCCACAGTTACGGCATACTAACATAAAATATTCATAAAACTGCCATTTGAAAATTTTCTCTAATTGTGTACTCTATCATGTTAGATGACCTACCACGGAAAGTATTTATATGTCGAAGTTGACGGGAATTGGTTGAGCAACCGGAGATATGATGTAGTTTATTGTTTCAGGCAACACTATCTTATAAACTAGTCTACAAACAGTTATGTTGTAGCATTATTAATGTTGGCTTTAGGTATTATCAGCGTACCTATTTTGGTTTAAATTGTTAGTTTGGAAAATGTGGCACACTTGTCATAAATAAAGAAGCCATTTTGAAGGTGCCTGATAGAACTAAATCACGTAATTTTAAGTGACCTATAGCATCTACTTATATGGCAAATTTGACAGTAAATGTTTGAGTAATTCTATAATTATTATGTAAAAGCATTATTTGTCAAGTTTGGACGTCCCAAAATGGGAGACCATGGGAGATTCAAGTTAAATTCCATCCTGATATTGTAAAAATTGAACATTAGTTAATATTTGGTTCAAACCGGTTGAACAGTTTGTGAGAAATATCATAGCAACAATAATTAATAGCTACCATTTTCAAAAACAAATTATCCGGTACGGAATCAACTACGAAAGTAAGCTGTCCTTACTGCGTGTTATAAGTTGATCGAGTCTGGTATATTTCAATGAATAGTTTCAAAAGTTTTAGGTAAGTATGCACGCACACCCACACACACAAACACGTACATACATATTCTTAGTCAGACACGCACACACAGGCTGGAGGGTTATCACATAAGCGTAACTTTCGCCAACCTCCGTAGCGTACCTGGCTACACACAGACTTACAGGGAGAGGAATTTTGTGTGAATATTGGGTAAGGCACCAGTGTCTTTGTATTTGCCTTGAATTTTAAATGAATTATTACGAATTTTCCACACTTCCTGGATTGGATGTTAAATTGTTTGACACCAAAATCACATTCTGGCTGTACATTTCTCAAGGCTATTTGAACCAGAGTAATAATAATAAAAGCCTATCTTTCTTTGGGAAGGCTAAAAATGGCTAAAAATGGAGGGGAACAAATGCAGCTTCTGAGACTCCTATACTTTCTCAAAAAATTCTCAGGAACAGGAACTTTTATGTAGTGACGCTATTCCCCACCTTTGGAATGTAGGTGGTTTATATGGCGGAGTTAATTCCTCCCAGCATAGACTATAAGATGCCTAGAAGGTTAAAGGATTTTCAATAAGGTAGTCTTTTGACGTTCCCCTTAACTGGATAATTATATTTTCTCGAGTTTGAACAAAAACAACATACAGCAACACTTTCGAGGTGTGGTATTCTAATTTGGCTATTCGTATTAACTGGTGCGACTTCGTGGTGGAGGGGGGCTTCTCTGGGCAGCGACTTTATACTTATCTCTGCTCTGTGGGTGCTAGTATGCTGTCATCTGGGGAGGAGCTCCAGCGAAGTGGTCGGCCTTGGAAAAAGGCCCGCATTTGGTGTCGTCTCACTGGAGTGCTGTTCGGACTCGTGCTCACGTCTTCTCGCGATTCCTTGACGCAACTCTTCCCTCGGCGCGGTGATAATGAACTTATTTCCACCTTCTCCGCAAGGAAGCTTATATACTCTCTAGCTTCCTTCCCTAATTGTCGGCACGTGTCGCCTTGTTGGGGGAGGGGGTGGTGGAATGAAAAAGAACAATGCCTTTCACAAAACGTGCCCTGGTTCCTGAAGGTTGGTGAGTGGGGGGGAGGGGGCACCTTGCCCCTAGCTTACTCTTTCAGCTATTTCTCTGCGGTGCGTGTTTTCTGATTTCCGGCGAAATACACATGATTATTTTGTGATATCTCGGCGCTCAACTGATCTCACGGGCTTGCTAGAGGTGCTCTTGCTTGGCTCTGCGATTTCTCCCGCTCCTATGTATGTACGTAGCACTATCCGGGTGCTCCGGCGATATGCCAGCTCTTACTCGGCACAACCTTGACACGTGTAACTGCGATCCGTTCTGGCTGTTCACCTGCCTCGTGACACGTGTCAACTGGTAGGCGCTCGCGAAGTGGGTCAGCGACGCTTCTACTCAAAAGGCGTTACACGACAGCAGTATACAAAAATTGTGATAAGTCTGCAGACTCTATTCGAAGGCTGCATTACTGTATTTTTTGTAATACTTATTAGGTGATTATCTTTGTATTTCTGTGTTACACAACAATTTTTTTCATGTTTATAATTGTGATAAAATATATCTACATGGTTTTGTTAGATAAATAGAATTTTAATACGTTTTTTAATGTTTTAAGTTTCCTTCGAATAAAAAATGAAGATTCGAAAGAAACTTAAAACATTAAAAAACATATTAAAATTTAGCTAGTTTTCAAGATAAGAACCAACTTGGAAATCTCATTATGGCTGGTTTGTGGGAAATCGAATGTTCGAAAGTTATACTCCTGTAGTTTTTTGTGGAATTTTTTACATTCCTAACGATTTTTCAATGTTTCCAGGGATATTTAGAGACTTTTTTTTTTGGTGATTGATTGGAATTTTCTGCGATTTACAGAGATTTTATTGCAATTTACAGGGATTTTCTTCTGATTTACAAGGATTTTCTTAAGATTTTGAGAGATTTTCTGTGATTTTCAGGGATTCTAAGCAATTTGCCAAGATTTTCTTGTGATTTTGAGGGATTCTTAGTGATTTTTTTCCATTGTGTACACTGATTTTCTTAAGTTGTTGCTCCATCGTTAGCCAGCCTATGCTACTTAAACCTCAAAGACAAATAGTCCTTGTTCCAGCCAAATCCATTGCACCAACCACATCCTGGCAGCCAGTAAAACCTGTTAAAAGGCTAACAGTTCCATAGTTTTAGGGGCGAGAAGGGCTTCGAGGCCTACACTTAACTGGTGAGGCATCACCCATGACTCATAAATTTCATGCTTGATGGATCCATGCCACTCAAGTCCTCAAATGGGTTCTTTGAATAATGTCTGGCCAGACATTCCCCAGTAAAGATAAGGGTTTACTAATTTGCCTTGTCGTCTATTAGTCCGGATGCAAGAAGTCTAATTTCCTCCTTGCTCCCAAGGCACCTCTGAGAAGGACTCCTTTTTCTATGTATTATAAAATAAGGTAGAGAACATAGAGCTCCAAAACTGTCCACTAGCCCTCGTCCAGGGGTACCTAGATTCCACAGTGGGACTGTAGCCAGGACCTGTTGAGCCTTCCCCGAGCTAGAAGATAAACCCAGGGCCTGCTGTATCCACAGTTTCATCCAGAGGTAGCCCTGTCTACTGTGTGGCATCACTAAGAACAGCCCACTGCCCTCATTGGGTACCTCGTGTGAGACTTCCTCCAGCACAATACCAATAATTATAAATCACTGAGATCAGCTCCCACCACCAGCCCCGTTGTTTACCTAGCAGAGTAGGAGGCTGGATCACAGATCCTGAATGAAATAGAATAACTAGAGACACTAAAGGTGAAAAAATTGGTAAAAATTGTCACCTTTGACCTAGACAGTAAGAACTGAGTGATAGACGCCCATGCATTGTGTATAGTGTCAATACCAACTTGGCAAGGCCAGCGTAATTAAATGGAAAGGTGTGTGAATATGTGTGAGTACTTGGGTGCATGGATCCCAACCACCAGTCTGAGCTAATCCAGACCCCATATATGTAAACACAGTAAATAGTTGATTCACTGCCCAACACCAAAAATGTTTCAGGCTCAAAAATAGTTACTTCCGAAATATTTTGTCTCACTAAACACGAAAATCACCATAAAAAGTTGAGATTAGCTCTTGTTTTCAAGATAAGAACCAACTTGGAAATCTCACTATGGCTGGTTTGTGGGAAATTTCCCCGGCAGATGGAAGCACCTTCCTTGGGACTGACCGTCTTTTGAACGGGTGAGAGCGTCAGTAGAACGAAAAAAAGACAACAGTGCACGATTCAAGCGACATTCTCTGTTATTCGCCTTACAACTGAAGGTAAGTAATTTAACTATTTTAACTGCATCAGTCCAATCGACTAGCATCCATCACTCTGTTTGACCTTTTGAATCAATTTCAAATGTTTAAGGCCACTTTGGAGTTTTAAAACAGTGAAAATTGCTGTTTTGAGGCTATATTTCAATTACAATTTCTGACATTTTGATCATATGCGCTTGCAATTTCAACGGGGTGTAGTGGATGTATATTAACAATCTTGGTATAGTTTTTTTTTTCAGCAGAAAAATATGGGCTTTCAAATACAAAAATTAAAAAAAAAAATTAAAAAATTAACGATTTAAAATTGAATTACGATTTAAAAAGTTTGTTTTTTTTTTATGCTTGTTATTTCAGAATTAATTATTCAAACATATCACTAAAATTTTGAATTTTCTGCTTTCAGATCAGAATGCCACGGAAGTGTGTTAAATGCCGTCAACAACTTTTGTTATGTCTGTGGTGGAATGACTTTTGAAGCCCAGAAGCGAACCATCAGCCCAGTTGTAAAGACAGCTTACTTCCATTACTTTGGTGTGAAGGTAGGTGGCCAGGATAAATTGTGGGCCCCCACATGTTTGTTGTAANTACAGCTTACTTCCATTACTTTGGTGTGAAGGTAGGTGGCCAGGATAAATTGTGGGCCCCCACATGTTTGTTGTAACTCTTGCTAAGTGAGACTGTGAGAGTGGCTGAGTGGGAAGAAACGAGCAATGAAGTTTGCTGTACCCATGGTTTGGCTTGAGCCAACAAACCATGTCGACAATTGTTATTTNGGAAGAAACGAGCAATGAAGTTTGCTGTACCCATGGTTTGGCTTGAGCCAACAAACCATGTCGACAATTGTTATTTTTGCATGACGCCCCACATGAATCGAGGTTGGACAACAAAGAAGAAATAATCGGTACAGTATCCTTGCGTTCCATCANTTGCATGACGCCCCACATGAATCGAGGTTGGACAACAAAGAAGAAATAATCGGTACAGTATCCTTGCGTTCCATCAGCCATTCGGCCAGTTCCTCACTCGGCTAATCTGCCAATTCCTGAACAACCTCAAAATTATGAGATTGAAGAGGATGATGCTGAAGAAGAAGAAGTCGTTAGACCTGGGACTTCCCATGACTCAGATTTCGAGGCAGAAGATTTGAATGAGCCCCAGAGACTAAATCAGACAGAATTGATTTATCTCGTAAGAGATCTTGACTTGCCAAAGGAGAAAGCAGAGCTTCTGGCATCAAGACTAAAACAATGGCATTTACTCCAACCAGAAGTCAAGATCATAGAGTACAGGACTCGTCACAAGAATTTTCTTCATTTCTTAGAGAAGAAAGAACATGTGGTTGCGTCAACGGCTTGATGAATTCCCTGAATATAACTCATGATCCAAGTAANTTCTTAGAGAAGAAAGAACATGTGGTTGCGTCAACGGCTTGATGAATTCCCTGAATATAACTCATGATCCAAGTAAATGGAGGTTGTTTATAGACTTTTCCAAGCTTAGTTTGAAAGCAGTCTTACTACACAACGGCAACCTTCTTCCTTCCATTCCCATTGGACATTCCGTTCACATGAAGGAAACTTACGGGAATGTGAAATTACTTTTAGAGTCAATCAAATACGAGGATCGTAAATGGCAGATCTGTGGTGACTTGAAAGTTATTGCTTTACTCCTGGGAATGCAGTTAGGCTATACCAAGTACTGCTTTTTTCTGTGTTTGTGGGACAGTCGAGATAGAAAATCTCACTACATAAAAGACAAATGGCCTTCAAGAAATCTAAANTCTGTGTTTGTGGGACAGTCGAGATAGAAAATCTCACTACATAAAAGACAAATGGCCTTCAAGAAATCTAAATCCCAGGGACAGAAATGTCCAAAATGAGCCTATAGTAGATACAAATAACATTCTGCTTCCACCCCTGCACATTGAGCTGGGAATAATGAAGAACTTCGTGAAAGCCATGAACAAGGATGGAGAGGCTTTCCAATACCTTAGAGCGAAATTCCCAAGATTGAGTGAAGCAAAGGTTAAGGAGGGAATCTTTGTGGGCCCTCAAATACGCACAATAATGAAGGACCCTGCTTTTGATAAAATTTTGGAGGGGAAAGAGAAAGCAGCCTGGGAAGCCTTTAAAGGTGTGGTACGAGGATTTCTAGGCAACAGAACAGACTAGAACTACCAACAGTTGGTGAAAGAACTCCTACAAAAGTTCCGTGACCTTGGATGCAATATGTCTCTGAAACTTCATTTCCTCCACTCCCATCTTGATTTTTTCCCTAAAAACTGTGGAGCTGTAAGCGATGAGCATGGTGAAAGGTTTCACCAAGAAATCTCTTGCAATGGAACGAAGATATCAGGGTCATTGGGATGAGTCAATGCTCGCCGACTACTGCTGGACTACTACAAGAGATGCTCCGGCTTTGACGTACAAGAGGCAATCCAAAAGGAAACGTTCACAGGAATAGGCTAAAAACAACCGCTGCTTTCTGAAAAATTAACGTTGTTTAATGAAACATGACCTATTGTATTATATTTATTACACAGGAATTTTTTTCTTCTTCAATTTACCTATAAATCGATGTGTGGGCTGTTGTATGTTTTTCTCCGGTGGGTTTTTGTGTATCTTGAAAACAAGAGCTAATAAAGAAATTTCATTTACATATTCGTTTTTTTCGACCCAACATTAGTAAGAATTGGCTATTTAAAACCAAGAAACAGACAGAATTTTTTTTTTGTTGGGTAGTGAATTATCTGAATGTTGGTTATACAGACGACCAGTTATCCGAACTAGTTTTAAAAATAAAGAGAATAGAAACAACAGGAAAGTCTCATTCGTCACAGTGTTTCCCTTGCCCGCAGGAGGAGAGACGAGCACTTGTGTCGGCTCTTGTGATGTGCCCTTTCACGTGTTGTTCACAGTAAACACGTCTGGGAGGGGGGTGGTTACTTGTCAACTGAATTAATTTTTTTAATTTTATGTGTAGTTTCTGTTTTGGATAAGCTTACTATGTTCTATGCAAGTGTAATAAATTTTACGTTATGTGAGAATGATTTTTTACAAATTCTTTTGTCTTCATTTTCGACATATTTCTATTATCCAGACATTTGATTATCCGAATTACCTTTGGTCCCTATTAGTCCGGATAATAGACTTTCTACTGTAGTTGAAAGCAAATTATTAAATGTAATGTGCCCAAACATTGTAGTGCCTCTCTTTGGCTGGTCAGACTATGTTCAGATTTACTAAAGATTGAAGGTTCCATTATTATGTAGATAAGTACTATAATTGAACATAGAACCAGGGAGAACCAACTCTGGGTGATACCATAGCCTACTGTTTCCAGGAAGTATCTTCACTTTCTCTCACAATGGCCAGGTTCCTACCATGACTTTATTATTGTGATACAAACAGCAGACCACCACCCAGGTTAATTCAGTAATGCAGCCAATCCTGGTTGATAGCTTCCACGAACTTTCTCTGCAACCCTGCAACTTGACTTAGGAGCATGTACCTACCATTAGCAGGTTTACTCTCTAGGCTGAATCTTAAATAATTCTAGGTGCAAGGACTACTGACATAAATTTACATGAATAAAAAATGCCCCCACCTAATGAATGACCAAAAATTTAGAACCCAATTATGCCAAGACAACAGGCACATAGGTCTCCACAAAAATATATGGGTATCGGAGAGTAGTGCTGGCAATAGGAGGGGAAGATGGGTAATCTCTCTCTTCAATAGTTCAGCAAGGTCTTCCAGTCAGCAGGTCTTGTTCTTTCTCACTCTCGCACACATTCTTTAAGATTCACATTTTACTAGGGTTGCTCAAATCTGATTCATCTATCCAAGATGAGTTTATTGTGCTTGGAAATTGCAGCTTTCCTTGGCTTAAATCTGACATGGCCCTCATGAGTAAGGGAATAAGATATGCTGCATTAGCGCAGCACAGGTCTAGTGGTCATGCAAGTTGGCCGGACAACAAAGACACCCAATCTGGTGCATTTGAGCACCTTCAGTGCCCATTCACATCATATGACATGCATGCTCAGTTCTCTGAAACTCCCATGTTCTAGACAGGATTTTTTCATAACCAATACTGTCTGTCCAGGACAGTACCAGAGCTGTAGTCACTCACTGCACCAATCTGTTAATGGGAGTGCATTTTCCCCATGACCTTCTCCAGTATGCAGAATTTCAACTGCTGCCACCATGAGTTCAACCTCACATGATCAGTCACCTTGGAAACCTCTAGTGAGGCCAAAAGAACATCCCATGGCACTACTGTACTTACATTTCTGGACAGCTTGTGTATTTTATGGTAGACCATCTAACCATAACCTCTGAATTTATTTACACAGTTTTACTGTTTTTGGGCCTGAATTACTAGAGTGCGCAATAGTCCAACACTCCACCCAGTGGTCAGGCCTAGGTGCCAATTATTGGCTTAAGTAACATGGGTGAACACTTTTTTTTATAGTAGTGAGTATGCCAGTGGCAAGTAGACCACTAGCATTACCCTCTTTAGTTTTAATCTAAGATAGCAGCTGCTCAGACTAAACTTGCTGTAGAGCAGGGACCTAATGCCCTTAGAGTGACCGAGAGAAAGATAATCCATATCCGGATCAGAACAGCAAAGTCACAGAAACAATGACTACTCCCTAACGGCACTAAAAGTCCCCTTCTGGGAGCGCCAAGCTTTCCAGCTCCCTGAAGGAGAGGTAGACACAACTCCGGCACTCAAACCACCTGTCAACTGAAGTGTTATTCCTATTTAAGAGACATTGTAGCTGCTCCCTCTCGATCATATCCCAAAGGCTGTGTGGTTAAGTAACTGACTTCCAGGCATGACGCACGATCCACATACTGCAAAATGGCACAGCTCTCTTGTACATTAGCATCATAAATTGTTTAAAATAGTCATTAAGTCCACGGCAATGTTGGTTTCAAGGGTGCTGGCCACCAAAAAATTCTATATNTTCCAGGCATGACGCACGATCCACATACTGCAAAATGGCACAGCTCTCTTGTACATTAGCATCATAAATTGTTTAAAATAGTCATTAAGTCCACGGCAATGTTGGTTTCAAGGGTGCTGGCCACCAAAAAATTCTATATTTTATATTTGTACATAGCACTGTTCAACTTTTAGACATTACTTAAAAGTGCTAATTCCGTGCATAAAAAAATTTAGAAAACATATTTTTTGCATAATGACATGTCACAACCACCATTTTANCAAGTGCTAATTCCGTGCATAAAAAAATTTAGAAAACATATTTTTTGCATAATGACATGTCACAACCACCATTTTATTGATTTTAGGACATACAAATAATAAAAACAAACTAATTTACTGAAATACTTTTATTCACCTTGAAATGGGGTACCATAAGTTACTTCAAGAAATGTTTAAAATCGTACCATAAATAATTTTTGCAATTTTTGAAAACTGTTTACAATAAGAACATTTTGCATGTTTTTTAATTTTAGCAGTTTACAATTTTTTATAATAAATTTTGCTAAGTATACATTAAAATGAATTGAGACATGACCTTTCAGTCACCCTTGTTAAAATTTTTTGTAAATGTTTTAGGTTATTTTATTTGGACATCCAAAAAACACTAAAATTGTGATTTTGGCATGCCANAAAATTTTTTGTAAATGTTTTAGGTTATTTTATTTGGACATCCAAAAAACACTAAAATTGTGATTTTGGCATGCCAAGATGAAAAAACTGCTTTCTACAATTTTTTTATGCAAAGGAAGAGTTTAATAGTAGTTTGTATTAATATAAAATAATAAACTTTCTAGTTATCAGCATCTTTAACATGTGGCAGATGAATAAATATACAGTGGTCAGAATAAAGTAACTAAGCAAGACTTTGAAAAGAGCGCTATTACTGTTTAGCATACAACATCTGTACTATCTATAAAAAAGTTAACAGATATAATATATGACAATAAGTAAAAATTTTTTATCTAAACTCAGGATATAGCTTCTTCCCCACTTGGAGATACCCATACTATACTGCTGTTGGAGGTTGGANACATTCTTTAAGATTCACATTTTACTAGGGTTGCTCAAATCTGATTCATCTATCCAAGATGAGTTTATTGTGCTTGAAAATGGCAGCCTTCCTTGGCTTAAATCTGACATGGCCCTCATGAGTAAGGGAATAAGATATGCTGCATTAGCGCAGCACAGGTCTAGTGGTCATGCAAGTTGGCCGGACAACAAAGACACCCAATCTGGTGCATTTGAGCACCTTCAGTGCCCATTCACATCATATGACATGCATGCTCAGTTCTCTGAAACTCCCATGTTCTAGACAGGATTTTTTCATAACCAATACTGTCTGTCCAGGACAGTACCAGAGCTGTAGTCACTCACTGCACCAATCTGTTAATGGGAGTGCATTTTCCCCATGACCTTCTCCAGTATGCAGAATTTCAACTGCTGCCACCATGAGTTCAACCTCACATGATCAGTCACCTTGGAAACCTCTAGTGAGGCCAAAAGAACATCCCATGGCACTACTGTACTTACATTTCTGGACAGCTTGTGTATGTTATGGTAGACCATCTAACCATAACCTCTGAATTTATTTACACAGTTTTACTGTTTTTGGGCCTGAATTACTAGAGTGCGCAATAGTCCAACACTCCACCCAGTGGTCAGGCCTAGGTGCCAATTATTGGCTTAAGTAACATGGGTGAACACTTTTTTTATAGTAGTGAGTATGCCAGTGGCAAGTAGACCACTAGCATTACCCTCTTTAGTTTTAATCTAAGATAGCAGCTGCTCAGACTAAACTTGCTGTAGAGCAGGGACCTAATGCCCTTAGAGTGACCGAGAGAAAGATAATCCATATCCGGATCAGAACAGCAAAGTCACAGAAACAATGACTACTCCCTAACGGCACTAAAAGTCCCCTTTAGGGAGCACCAAGCTTTCCAGCTCCCTGAAGGAGAGGTAGACACAACTCCGGCACTCAAACCACCTGTCAACTGAAGTGTCAATCCTATTTAAGAGACATTGTAGCTGCTCCCTCTCGATCATATCCCAAAGGCTGTGTGGTTAAGTAACTGACTGCCAGGCATGACGCACGATTCACATACTGCAAAATGGCACAGCTCTCTGGTACATTAGCATCATAAATTGTTTAAAATAGTCATTAAGTCCATGGCAATGTTGGTTTCAAGGGTGCTGGCCACCAAAAAATTCTATATTTTATATTTGTACATAGTAGTGTTCAACTTTTAGACATTACTTACAAGTGCTAATTCCGTGCATAAAAAAATTTAGAAAACATATTTTTTGCATAATGGCATGTCACAACCACCATTTTATTGATTTTAGGACATACAAATAATAAAAACAAACTAATTTACTGAAATACTTTTATTCACCTTGAAATGGGGTACCATAAGTTACTTCAAGAAATGTTTAAAATCGTACCATAAATAATTTTTGCAATTTTTGAAAACTGTTTACAATAAGAACATTTTGCATGTTTTTTAATTTTAGCAGTTTACAATTTTTTATAATAAATTTTGCTAAATATACATTAAAATGAATTGAGACATGACCTTTCAGTCACCCTTGTTAAAATTTTTTGTAAATGTTTTAGGTTATTTTATTTGGACATCCAAAAAACACTAAAATTGTGATTTTGGCATGCCAAGATGAAAAAACTGCTTTCTACAATTTTTTTATGCAATGGAAGAGTTGAATAGTATTTTGTACTAATATAAAATAATAAACTTTCTAGTAATCAGCATCTTTAACATGTGGCAGATGAATAAATATACAGTGGTCAGAATAAAGTAACTAAGCAAGACTTTGAAAAGAGCGCTATTACTGTTTAGCATACAACATCTGTACTATCTATAAAAAAGTGAACAGATATAATATATGACAATAAGTAAAATTTTTTTATCTAAACTCAGGATATAGCTTCTTCCCCACTTGGAGATACCCATACTATACTGCTGTTGGAGGTTGGAATAATGATGATGGTGATACAATTTTGTAATCACACTGACACACAGAGAACACTTCACTTTGACATAAAAATGCACAATTACCTCCCTCTCAAGCACAGCAGTACGGAATCATTCTCCATTACAGTGGGATTCTAGCTACTAGCTGTATCAAAGATGTTGTCAATAAACTTCCACTTACTAAGTGTAAACCCATACATACCTAATGCCTGTCATGAATCCTAGCCAGGAAAATTCCTGGCTCACAATGGAACAGAAGTACAGGGAGACAGATGACTACCTGCTATTCAACTGTAGGCCCAGTTGTGTCAAACTTGAATCAAATAAAAATGTAACAAACCAGAGATGACGTGGCAGTGGTAAGGAACTAGGAAAAATACCATACAAAGGCTTATTGGAGGCAACACTTAAATTTGAACCTCATAACAAAGCAACCAAGCCATAATAAAAAAAAATACTTTCAACTACGTTAAGTGACTTCAGTTTAGTTTTAGTGCCGAGCATCACAGACAAGGTGCAGTACTGAAAAAGTTTCTGAAACAGAATGTTCATTTGAAAGGAAGTGAATGCCACATCACAAAATAGGTAGGTTATTTACAATCTTTTAAATACCATCATGGATTTTCATATAACTGATTTTGTCTATAATATTAGAAACAACACAACCTTCTGTGTAGCTACATTTTACAAGCCAAGAATGTCCAGAAGTGAGTTACGAAGCTGTTGTAAACAAATTTACATTTTTTGTAATATTAGATTACGAAGCTGTAAATGACTCCACTCTACATCTGAGAGGTGCAACAACTCACTCACTAAGTTTCCACTACAAATATCAAACTATATTTTTACTTTCCCAGTCACAATGTATCTCACACAGGAGTTTTAAGAGAAGAGAGTGAAGAGCAATGTGCAATGCTGTGCTATTTTCCCTTCCATGTGGGAAATGTGATGTGAAATACGTATGCGCTATGAAAGTTCAACGCAGTGCTTGGTAGCAGTGTGCGCAGTAGCATTTCAGCCCCACCTCAAGAGAAAACTCTCTTCCATTCAGCTTCATTGGTTTGTATGGCTAGCAGAAAGAAAAGGTCATTTGTTAGGCATAATCCCTGTAATCATCATTTCATCATTAAATTATGCATCAGTTAAAAATAATACGTAACAGAAATTACTATTAATAGAGAAATTAACTTTATAATAAACAGAAAATTCACAAGCATGAAACATGTATTTCCTACTAATTTGCCTAAAACTATACTCGTACAGCATCAGTGAAAAATATCATGTCTTTTCATTCATTTAATATACTAAGAAATATTCATCAGTATAATACCTTAAATTTTCATAACCAATTTCACTGATTACTTTTGTTACTTAACAGTGCCCACTCTTTACATGAGTAGGCTACTGCACAATTCCTCTGAACATGCATCTTAAAAGGCAGCTGTATCCGTGTTTCATGAGGGCCATGGTGGCGAAATCGTCTGACTACTTGCCTCTCCCCAAAGCAAACCAAGTTCTATTCCCAGCGGGGTCATCTGGATTTTCACATCTGTGAAACTTGGTGGATGTTACCGTTGCCCAGCGGGTTTTCTCAAGGCACTCCCATTTCCCCTGCCCTTGCATTCCATCACTGTGCCATCTTCACCTTACTTGACACTCGCAAGTGCTCAAGATCTCACTGTTAAGTGCTGGCTAAAACCCTCTCAACATAACGCCACATCTCATCTGGGATTTCAACCCAGAAGGCTGGCGATATGTGAAGCTGCATGCTCTATCCACCTGAAGGGCAGACCTGACTTTCCAGGCCAGCTTAAAGATGAGGTGAGATATGATATAAGACATTGCAGAATGAAGATGGGAAGAAAACATAAGCATGTTGAAAAGCCTTTAATAGTCACAGGATACTTTAGCACTTGCCACAATACACCTGTAGGAGTACCTACCCTAAAAATATTGTGAACTGTATCACAGGAGCACCAGCTTTGAGTATTAAATATTTCATGCCTAATGTAATGACTTTACTTTAAAATCAAATATATGATATACAATTTTTAAACATAAATAAAAAATAGGTATAAGTTACTTGGACTACTGAAGAACCAAAATATTTCCCAATATCAATAGCATACCACAATATTACTCATTTCCACAAATATTAAACTGAAATTAAGACAAAATACCGATTTGTGTCTGCAAATGTCCAATACCAACTTTCCACAGCTTAACGCTCCAAGAAACAGGAAAGGTCCACCTGTTAAGAGCAAATCATCTAAATGTTTTAGTAACAGCACAACATCACATTAATTGTGAAATAAATAATAATGTACTTCGTAAAACTTATCAGCAATTGTATGTTTTATCTAGACAGAAAATTTGAATATGCAGCACAAAAATAAATGTCACTAAGGTAGTATATACACCCAAGTTCATTAAACTATGAAATCCACTTTGTTCACTAAACTGTTGATTTTACTCAACCAAATGAAGTTCTCACAATTTTATAAATTACATAGGTNCGAAATGTAATTAAATCTGTTAATTTTACTCAACCAAATAAAGTTCTCATAATTTTATATATTGCATAGGTTGTTTGTTGATATGTGCTAACTTTGCCTTGTCTCAGTAGCTGCATAAATGCTGAGAGGACTTCACCCTNGCATAGGTTGTTTGTTGATATGTGCTAACTTTGCCTTGTCTCAGTAGCTGCATAAATGCTGAGAGGACTTCACCCTGCATGTGCTACAGAAACTTCTACAAACTACCAGCTACACTGCCAGTAATGAAATCTCATAAGCTCAAAATATTTTACAATTTTGATGAGCCATTAAAATGAAATACAGTAACTATGTTCTTTAAAATATTATGCTCCTGGAAATGCATATTTAATAGGCCAGAAAACAAGAAAAATTGGGGTATAGCATTTCTTGATATGACATTTGCATATAACTGGTATTTACATAAAACTCACCTGGTACCAGTCAATAGTACAACAGTTGACAAGCGATGGGTAGAGTCGTAGCTTTTGGCGGAAAGATGCACCTATAGGACTGAAGCATAATATGATGTGCAACTTCTGCCTGCAGCGATTCACAAAGAATGAGTACACTTCAAGGGCAGAGATGTCAAGGTTCCTGTTACCTCCCTGGGCAGCAAGCCGCACCAACTGTCAGGACAGAGATGACTAATTTATACACCGCAATTTGGCAGTCACGTGACTGTAACTGCTAAAATGGTTATCGCTAAAACTCTTACCAAGTATAAAAGGCCTACCACCAACCATAGCACTCCACCAACACTGATAAAAACTTATCAGGAAAATAGAAGAATCTGCCAACAATAATTTGACTTCTTAAATACCATATTCGTTTGCAGAGTGAAAACCATTGTTAATTTTAAACTCTACATCAGACAGCAAACCACGATGGAAAGTAACAAATGTATGCTATTGTGACAATAAATGNTGTTAATTTTAAACTCTACATCAGACAGCAAACCACGATGGAAAGTAACAAATGTATGCTATTGTGACAATAAATGAGACTGAAAAATTCTGAGAGTGCAAGCAAAATATTAGGGAAGTAATGTCAGCTAGAATCATTTTCCTGCCTGTGACACATGATGTTTCTCTGACAGGTGGTTCAGTGGCTGCNGGGAAGTAATGTCAGCTAGAATCATTTTCCTGCCTGTGACACATGATGTTTCTCTGACAGGTGGTTCAGTGGCTGCTGCCACAGGATGGGTGACTCAGTGGGGCATGTGAACTTCTGATGGTAATGGCCTGCAAGCACTCTTGACTACAAATGAAGCTATATGGGATAGGCTGGATGTAGACATGCAAGATTGCGAAAAAAATTGCTGCTCCACGTCGTCACTTTTGGAGCGGAGTGCAGGACTACACAAGTTTCACTATTAAATATATGGTCATGCAGTGCAGATTCTCATCAATCATAAACCATTTATTGCAATAATTAACAAACAAGTGTTCAAGATTACATCACCTCAGCTTCAATGCTTGAAACTGAAACCTCTCAAGTACCATTTGTACATACAATACCTACCTGGAATGATCATGCACATTGCAGACCTGTTGTCTCAAACATATAATAGTAAAGCGGAAGTGGAATATGACAAGAAAATGAATGTGAATGTAATTGCGTAGTGTTAGCAAGCATTTCGCAATGAGTGAAGTGCGCAAGGAGAAATTAGAAGTGAACTAGCTGGAGATCTAGTGCTCCATGATGATGTGACACTTGTAAGAATGGCCTCATAAAAATCTAATGTGTTAGCCGATGGTTTCCNGATCTAGTGCTCCATGATGATGTGACACTTGTAAGAATGGCCTCATAAAAATCTAATGTGTTAGCCGATGGTTTCCTATATTGTTCTGTTCAGAGTTACCTTACTGTAACGGATATTTTTACATGATACATTAGCAGTTCCTAAAAAAAACTGAGACAGAGCATGCTAAAGGTGATTCATGAGGGTCATTTTGGGGTTGGCAAGACAAAAGCTNTTCCTAAAAAAAACTGAGACAGAGCATGCTAAAGGTGATTCATGAGGGTCATTTTGGGGTTGGCAAGACAAAAGCTACGGCAAGGAGGTTATTATTTTTATCAAGAATGTCTAGAGACATTGAACAATATGTGGCAGAATGTATGGTATGTAAAAATACAAAGTCACAAACAGAAAGAGCTACTGCTTCCTTGCATAGTATCCACACATCCTTGAGTTTGGGGGAAGAGTTATTTGATAAAGTTGATTATTTCTCAAAGTAGCTAGAAGTAGTACAGTTGTGTAGTAAGTAGGATAGTAGTGTAATAAATATGCAAAGTCATATTTAGTACTCACAGGATTCCCAAGATAGTAATTGCTGATAATATGCTGTTTTGTTTGTAGGAATGCACAAACTTCACACGTGAACTTGACCTTGAAGTACATATTGTAATGACGCAGTATTATTAATTTTCGGGACACGTGTTTCATTTTCTTTCCCTTTGCTAAGCTTCATAATATTTTTATCTGGTTACAAAATTAAAGCCGTGGTGGTTAATTTACCGTGATAGTTTGTTTATCGTGCATACGCTTGTTGTTTAACGTTTATCAGGTGTCCGGTTGCAGTTTTCNTAATTTACCGTGATAGTTTGTTTATCGTGCATACGCTTGTTGTTTAACGTTTATCAGGTGTCCGGTTGCAGTTTTCAAAATTTTAGTTTTTGTTACGCGCCAACATTAGATTAGTTTTTTTCCCGACTGCGACGACAAGTTTTGTACGAGAAGTTCGCTTATCTTTATCTTGACAGCGCAGTTAAGCGGCTATGTAGTGTGGAGAGCNTAATTTACCGTGATAGTTTGTTTATCGTGCATACGCTTGTTGTTTAACGTTTATCAGGTGTCCGGTTGCAGTTTTCGAAATTTTAGTTTTTGTTACGCGCCAACATTAGATTAGTTTTTTTCCCGACTGCGCCGACAAGTTTTGTACGAGAAGTTCGCTTATCTTTATCTTGACAGCGCAGTTAAGCGGCTATGTAGTGTGGAGAGCNCCGACAAGTTTTGTACGAGAAGTTCGCTTATCTTTATCTTGACAGCGCAGTTAAGCGGCTATGTAGTGTGGAGAGCGTGTGTGGAAGCCCATGCCAGGCCCTTATCTGAGAAAGGGGGGTAGCCATGAGTGGTAAAAACCCTGGACGAGTATTCGCCTGAAAGAAATAGTCTAGAATAAGCTACCAGAGAAGACGCATCGGGCATGATGAACTTCACCCACACTGGCAAGCACCCGCGACCGCTAAATCTTTTTTCACTTCAGTTATTTTCGGCTTGAACTTTAAATTCTATTAAATTATTTACGCCGGTGTGGGAGGTCAGTAGGGTGCCAGGAGGGAAGAAACATCCCTCCTGCCTTCGTAACTTCTTCTTGCGATGTAAGTTTTTAAGAAATGAATTAATTCGTAAATGACTGTGGCGATGTTCTGCACTTGTCTGTTTATCAGCGAACCCTGTTCATACTCGGCATATGTGAACACTACGTGAACTGTTGCATCTTGGTTAATAAATTAAAGTAAAGAACACATAAACTGCAACTTGACTTTATTTAACATTTAATTGGCATCCTTTTTAAAGAGTCTAGTGTTACTCCCTCTTGAGCTAGCCGAGTGGCAACTTCCAGACATCAATACCTTGACTTGCGGCATAACAAATATGGCTGCCTAACTGTGTGGCTGCAATATTATAAAGCCGGCTATAACTGTGCACGTGCCACATTACAATATGTACAGTCACATTACCTGCAGTGAAATGGTATAGCAGAAAAGGGTATGGAAATAGCCAAAAATATCTTATGGAAAAGCCAGGAGGAAAAAAGAGTACTGGCAACCACTGATGGAGTATCGGAACACAGTTTCCAAGTCTGGAGGTTTCACCATCAGAATTTTTGATGAGGAGGTTAGTCAGAATCTGAATAACTGTAAATGTAAATAATCTACTTCCAAAAGTCTAACCACAGGTATAATAACAGTTAGTTGCAAAACAGGTGAAGGTGAAGATACGCAGGCACAAAGAAAAACCATGAAATATGTAAAAGGTAAGACAGTAGTTGTACAAAATGGTCGAGCGTGGAAGTCAGCTACATTCTTGACAAAGACGGAGCACCATGTCCGTACATAATTAGTGATCAGTCAAGGAAAGTGGTTTGCCGAGATACAAAACATTTGAGAACTTAATGGTCAGTCAAAAAGTGGAGTAATTTACAAATCTAGTAATATGGGTGAGAAAGGGGGTACAGATAACACAGATCACATTAGAAAAGCAAAGTCAGAAAGCTGACGCGCCACAGGCATTATAATTCACCCAATCTAGACTTGCCACAGCCACGGCCCCCTCCTAAGAAGAATTGTTACGCCACACATGCAAAAGCATGCCTTGAAGTCCAGGATTGGCTTGCCCAGATGTCGCCTCCTGCTGCACCGCAACCCGCTTCACATCACATCGCCGCTCTCTACCCATCCGGCCTTCGGCCACGTGAGGGGAAGTAGCTGCCAGCTTCGGCCGCCTTCTGCCATCTCCGCCAGATCACCGCCGCCGCTCTCTCTCTCTCTGCATCTCTCTTTGATCTCTCTCTATCGCTACCTCCACACCCCCTGCACTGACCCTGTGCGCCGTGTTTAAATAGGGCTTGCAGTCCTTAGTTCGAGGCTGTCTCGCATCAGTCAAGTAGTAGAACGTCACGCTGCCCGAGCGCCTACTGACAGAGTGACATCCTTAGCAGAACATCACTCTGCCCGATAGTCAACAGACTTCTTCAAGTCTTACTCTGCACGACACCGCCTCACTGCCAGTCAGAACGCCGAAGCCTTCAGTGCTTCCAGCTACCTCGTAGCTCATCCGCAGTTGACTAGAATTCGAATACCGCTGACAAGGGGGTCGCCCTCACCCCCACGCTGCCGCATTTTCTGAGACAAGGTCATATACCAGTTGGTAACCTAGGATAGGCCCTTCAGGCTCTAGTCATGGTACGGGCTGGTTTGTGTGTGTTTAATGAGCAATCAATAAACAAGCATAAATCAACTTGGTTGCGTTGTCACTCCCAGCGCTCTCTCTCTCTTCAACTTGCTCCCGCTATATCCTGTTTCGTCACCAATCCTAATATACTCTTGCAGGGGTAGTCATGAACCTGAACCTCGTTCCATACCTCATCCTTTGGAAACTGTCTCGACGTGGAGCTTGGGAAACTCATCTTCCTGGGCAACTCCAGAGCAGTTACCACTTTGGACTATTGCCCCTCCAATACATGTGTGGGTCTGCCAGCGACGTCTCGCTTGCCAGGTTACTTGCTGGAAAATGATAAGCCAACACCAGACAAGGAGTCCCGTATCTTCGTGATGCTTGGGTCCGCCAGTGACGTCCCACTCGTCAAGTAGTCACAAGAACGGACGCCCCCAAACATGATACTGTAACTCTCAGTTTGGTACTTTGGTCTGCCAACGATGTCCCGCTCGCCAGCGACGTCCCGCTCGCAAAGCCACTAGAATGAAGGCCAGTAGTCCAGGCTGCCTACCCTTTCCAACATCCAGCACCATACTTTCCATCAGGCCGTGCCTACCCCTTTTTGGACTTCCACTATCTGCCTATCTAATCTGTCACCCCTCTTATGCCTCACTATAGGGCTGGGCGGGAGAATGCAGCCAAGCAGGGGCTAGCTCTGGCTGGAGTCCTGGAGAGTAGAGATCCAGGTGTCAGTCAGGTATACACCTGGAAGAAGGAGGAAGATGCTCGCTAGAGGAGATCAGCCACCAGCTCATCCAATTTGTTGCAGAGCCTTCTTTGGCACGTGCCCTGTGCCGTGTCACCACTTCCGCTGATGCCACCAAAAAAGCCAACCTCCTTCACACGGCCAGCCAGCACCGACAAAGTAGTCGGACGCCTAAGCATTACACCAGGGTACACCCCTATGTGTATGCCAACCCGACCAGCTCTAACCAGTGCACCTCCCAAGGCCCAGCGCCATGTTATTGAAGTGGCCAAACTTACTTTACACAACAGACCCCAAGAACAACCCCATAAGAGCAGTGACCATTGCTTCTCAGTCGCCGGGGGGGGGATCCTTGCCGCCACCCACCAGCAGCCGTACCCAGTAAGGTGCAAGTCAAAGTCACACAATAGTTGTGAAAGGGGACAGGAATCATAATCATAGTCTGACAGCAGTGAAGTCATCATTAACAGTAACTCACATGACTTAAGTTTTGACCATGAGGCAAGTGAAACTGTTGCAAGGAGCAGAGGAAATGATTCAGAAGGTATTTATCACAATTTTCACGTAGACAACAGTCCTCGTGAGTCTGTTTATGTAACCATAACAGGCCGTAGAATTAGGAAACCTTTTAAGTTTCAGTGAAGGGTAGTGGTGTGTTCTTTACAAGCATTTTTAACTAATGTTGTTGCTTACAAGTTATAATGATTGTGTATATAACGAAAGCAGTTTATAAACTTAGTGGAGCAAATGTCAGGGAAGAGAAGTGTAGTGAATGGTTATGTGGTATATACGAAATTGAGAGGTGCTTTCAAGATAAGAGTTGGCAGCAATGAGGAGGCAGTTGATGATGTTACTTGGTATGGTAAATATGTATAGTACTAAAGAGTGTTGCACATAATGTAATGAAAGAAAGACATGAATAAAACTCTTGTAAACCACTCACATCAAATATCTGTTGCTGCTCGTCTATGGTGAACAGATTGGGCACCTCCCCGGAGCTGAGCAGAGTGTCTACATCTTCCAGAAACCGCTCCTCCTTAATCTGGTTCTCAGTCATCAGGAACGTGGTACTCCTGCCCTCACCACCACACTGCTTCAGCACTCTCTTCAAGTCATCATGCCATTCATGAGCACCTGTGCCATGAGACAGTCTCTATACCACTGTTACTGACAGCTCTCTATAACTGCTAGATTCCTACTCATAAATGAAAATGATAGCCTTTTTGAAACTAACTTGCTTCCTCTAGTTTCTTTAACCCTTTCATGCCCAATGTAGAAAATTGTTTGCATGCTGAACATGAAGGTTATATTTGAATGGTTCTGTACACTGCGAGGATCAGTGTCTAATGATCTTCTCTGGAGGTAACTGATTCGTAACTTGTGCTGCTACACTGACTGGTTCATATCACTGATCACCAAACACAAAGCTTACTGCTTACTCGTTGTGATAACGAAACAAGTTCTTTGCCTGCTTAAGTACAGTAAACCTCAAGAAATCTTATTTGCAGCATCAGAAACCATAAATTAATATTGAAATGAAAGGGTTACCTATTTCATTCAATGTATAAGAGTTGAAATTCACTTGAATGTAAAACTTAATTTAAAGGGCTAACATTAATATTTTTACAAAATTATTAAATATCTAAAAATTCAGCTTAGACAAGACTTAGGAAGTAATTATCCTTCTTTTTACGACATCAGCACTTACGGAGCCTATATGGTGACTCATGTGGTAGCCTATGGTGATGCTTGTAAGAGAGTAGGATGAGAAAATGCATACATACTCTAGGTGCAAAGTCTGGTACTGCAGTTAAGCATTTAAAATGCAAAGCAGGATTTCTGATGGGGTGAGACTGCCATTTAAGTGAAGTCTTAGTGAGGTCATGTCACACATAGTTTGTCTACTAGTGTATGAACCTGGCTGTCTCCATAAACTGTTAGCTGTTGCTGAATGGTTGCTCTTTTTTAAAGGAATTTTTGGCAAGGACATGGAATTTGGACCACACATGATACTGTATTTATTAACATTGGTATTGTGTTCCTGCCTTTCTAGAGGATATCTTCTTATCTTCTGCTCCTCCCCCCCCCCCTTTTTCAGGTATTGAAGATTAAAGAAGCAGATGCCTTGAGTGATGGTTGACAGACTGTTCACATATAAAAATGACCTGAAGGTTTAAGATGAATAGCTAATAGCAGGGACAGCACTCTGTTTACTGTTCACAGTAAAGTGAGCACTTTTGAGGCCCAAGTTACATTTACCTTTCAACCATTTCTTATCATTTAACCACCTTTTTAAATAAATATTCCCATGTAAGTAATAAACAGTGTGTCTTTTCCACAACATTCGGAAGTTAACGTCTACAGCTAAAAGAAAATATATTTGACTATTACTCCAAATAAGAGGGCTTTCAAAAGTGCTCACTTTACAGTGAATAGCTTAAAGTCATTCTATCAAAACATCCCATCCTGCATAGACGACAACACCACTACCAAATTACAACAAGCATTTCCATTTATCTCCGTGACCACCGTAATAATTTATTTTACCCAAGCTATTTCACTGGCACTTAGGTTGACAAATGGATCCATGACTCATGAGTAAGTCTATTTTTTTTGTTTGGTTTACAGGAGCTACCTTTCTCTTTCACAAGCAACCACTGAGCACCTGCTATGCTCCATGTATTGTTACCATATGCCTTGGTGATCTCTGGCTGGAAGAATCTGTAGCCAGTTATGGCAGTCGCCAGTCTGGTCAACGACTGCCTGCCAGAGCCTCCCACTCCAACCAACAGGCCATTGCCGCCTGGTATTGCCAGGATACGGCAAATGCGCGACAGATGCTCCAAGGCATACCTGCAAAGGGTCAGATTGCAGTCACATGCTTGCTGAACACATCCAGACATTACCAACCTTTCCTCCTAATACTAACACCTTTTTTTTACATTTTTTCAGTGCAGGCTGTAATCAATCAGAGGATTTTATTTAGAAAGTACCTCTTAATAATATTGCAAAGCACGATACAACACTCCATAATATTGAAACATACACAAGGATGATAGTGGTGAACTGATGCAATAAGGGAGTTTCTGACTGCCCAGACATGATTGTTCACTGTGTTAGCTAGACCCTCATTGGTGAGCAGCCACAACAGGAAAGTAGACTGTTCAGCATTCTGATGCATAAACCAGCAAGCAAACTGTACTGTCAGGGTTGTGAAGGTGGAAAGGATGTTGACAATTTATATGCAACATGTTCTACAAAATGCGACAATCAACATCATACTCCGTTATAATACTAACTCTTACAGCAAAATGGTTTTCAAAGCCCTTGTCCACCTATATGGTTTACACGGGTCTTCCTTGTCCCACATCATGTTTGTTGACTTTGAATGTGTCATTTTCATCCAACTGTCAGTAGACCACACTAAATAAACTGTGATCTCGGTAAACACGTGGTACAGTCTTGTACCCTTCCTGCAGTTTCCATCCACCAATTCATACAAAAAAATATCATGTCACTGAGTTCAGCCCATGTAAAACGATCCACATTGATGTTCCACAGTTAACAGCATGCACCACACTTGCAAATAAACACCATAGCTGTGTGCAGCAGCTGGAAAAACTTTATTCGGAATTTGCTTACTCACTATAATTTTGTGGTCCATAGTCATTTAAGGATACATTTGCTCCTCATGGTTGTTTAGTAAAAATTTTACTATTTTTTTATTTCTTTGCAGTTTGTGAAACCACTATAGGATTCATGGTGTGTTTGAAATGCAAACAGTTTTAAATACAGAAGTGTAGGTAGCAGAAATGTTTTACGGCACCCCTGGAAAAGGACTTGTCTCGTTTCAAGTCCTGTTACAGCTGCAATTTTCAGCTGCATAGTTTGTATGTATTGCACATTTCACCTTGAAAATACCATATTCAGAACATGGTGTACAAATTTTCCGCCCAGAGTCACATTATGAGTGTTTTAGTGAGGCTGATGTTTGATTAAATATTATTTTCTTGAACTTTTACAGTTTCAGTTTTGGAAATAGATTTTGCACACTCACAAAACATGAAGTTTGTAGTTTAAATATCTATCATAAGTTACAATATTACTGCAATAATTTGCAGTAAATTTATAAGCTGCATGTAGTACTTGTATTAAATGAAGATCATAATACAAAGAAGAAGTAAATCAGAATCTGTATGTTGTAGGCCTCCCCACCATCAAGCAGGGTTAAGAACACGGATGAAAGGAGGCTGGCACTAAATGAAGCAGGATGCTGTCCTACCTGAAGAGATACACCTGTCGACTGAGCCAGCCTGAAGAATGGATAAGTTAAGGGATCTGATAGGTGTGGAATGAAGATGGGGGTGGAAACAGAAGTGGCTCGAGAAAACTTTCTATGCCACTGCAGTGTGCCCCTTACTTCCCATATGAGACTTCCAGTTCAAAAATTTGCCATCCATTGTGACCTGCAATCATATTTGAGACCTGAACAGTAGCAGGGTAATGACTAAACAGTGAGCCAGCCACAGACCAAAGAATAAATATTGAATAAAAAATACACCAAGTTTGATAGTATGAATGTTTCACTACAAAGTTTTTATAGCCTGTACACTGTAAAGTGAGCACTTTTTAAGGCTGTGCTTAAAAGTTCCTTTCATTGTACTTGTATCCTTTCGCAAATTGTTAATATAAAAATTGTCATTTGACTAATAAACACAGAGTACCTATACATTTAATAGCTCTCAAAAATTAATTTCTGAGACTGCAATAAAATATAAATAGAATACCATTTTTTGGTTATTATGCTTACTGGTAAGGACTTAAAAGTGTTCACTTTACCATGAATAGCCTTAAGTGAGATGTGACCATGTTTTACTGTAACGCCACCTATAGCCTGTTATAAATTGTTTTCCTTGTATAAACTTTTTGTGGTTAATTGAGAACTTTCAAAAGTTTTGATCAGTTTCTAATTTCTGCTAAGAGTGTATCCATCCACCTCATACATAACTAAACATTATTATAAACCTTTTGACATGAAATCATCCATTAAATGAGTTACAATGTGAAATATTTAGAAACAGTGATGTGCTATCATTATGCCCAGTCTTACTGTTCTGTCTATTAAACAGAAAGAAACCACAGAAATAGGCATTAAGTTTAAACAAATGTACATTTAATATAGAAAAATACCATTCATAGTTCATTGGCTACATTACAGTAAAAAAGTTGATCAGTATTAACATTATAAAATATATGAGTTTAGGCAGGGATTTTTTTCAACGTTGGTTTCAAAATAGTTAACGATTTGCAAACATCTTATATTAAAACAATTTAAACTGCATGCAGGATTTTTTTAGAACAAATGTTATAATCTGGGGTTTNAATACCATTCATAGTTCATTGGCTACATTACAGTAAAAAAGTTGATCAGTATTAACATTATAAAATATATGAGTTTAGGCAGGGATTTTTTTCAACGTTGGTTTCAAAATAGTTAACAAATTGCAAACATCTTATATTAAAACAATTTAAACTGCATGCAGGATTTTTTTAGAACAAATGTTATAATCTGGGGTTTGTCAAAATTCAGCCAAAGGGCTTCTTCTTCTCAGAAACTAACACATGACGCAAATTTCATAAAATGGTGACTGTCATGAGAAAGTCTGGTTCACTTATTATCTATCAACAATAAGTGCAAAGGATCTTCTGTATGTACAACTTCTTCACATAGACTGGTATTTGCATAAACTTTTCTTTTGAAATAAAACATGGTAACTAAAATTTCAAAACGAAATATGCTTCATAAACAAAGAACATAAAGTCATCATTTTAAAATTTTCCCTGGATAATTAAAAAAAAAAGTAATTTTGGGAACCATTTTTATAGTAATGCGATGAAACACAGGTTGATGGAGGGTTGCAAAAGAGAAAATTTGGGAAAACAATTTTAATTACAGAACAAAATTTGTTCCACCTTTCCTTGATTTTTTCTCTGTAAGACTGTTTTACCAGCCTTGCTACATGAACTATATACATAACATATAGCATAACTACTAACATTGCCTGGGTATAAGAAGGCAATGAAAGAAACACAACCCCTTTTTGGAGTTTTGGGCTCAATGGCGTCTGAAGATACACGACCCTGTTTGAGGGGTATCCGACCCAATGGGGGCCAAGAGTCAATTTTGGCCTACACAGTATTTTAAGTTGGGTACTGAAGGACGTCTCTGCCAAATTTGGATCGTATCCATCCAACGGTGTAAAATTGAGATACACTACCTCATTTTAGGGGTTTTGGAGGTTTTGGGCCCAACAGTGAGCTGAAACCCATTTTGGCAAACTCAGTATTTTAAGTTGGGTACTGGAAGGCATCCCTACCAAATTTGGTCCAGATCTGCAGAATGATGTAGAATTGAGATACATGACCATGATTGAGGGGTTTTGGGAGTTTTGTGACCAGTGGGGGGCAAGAGCCTATTTTGGTCTCCACAGCATTTTAAGTTGGGCACTGAAGTGTAGCCCTGCCAAATTTGGTCCATATATGTCAAACAATGTAAAATTGAGATACACCCCTGTTTTGGGGGTTTCGGGGCCAATGGACGGTCAGAGCCCATTTGGTCTACACAGTATTTAAAGTTGGGTACCGAAGGGAATACCTGCCAAATTTGATTCCGATCTGTCAAATATAGGACTGTACAGACAACAAATATACTTACATAATTACATGCATTCATACATAAAAACTTTGGCTTTTATTTATATAGATTAGTAATGCTATAAAACTGATAAAGGAATCATGAGGGAAGGAGTGAAAAAACTCATCTGTGTGCCTTCTGGGATAAAAGAAGACATAATTTCATCCTATTCATTCATGTCTGTAATAAAATCAAATTTTTGAAAACAAACTTTTAAC
>NQII01000581.1:1267274-1333137 GCA_002778355.1 Clitarchus hookeri | reverse complement strand
AAAATTTCTACAATGCAGTTTGTGTGATAGACCCCTTTTGTAGGCACCCCTGCAATAAATACCACTTATGTCAGAACATAAAATAATATTCTACAACAAAGAATAGATGAAGCAAATACCATGCAGTTTTAAATTACAACATTCTAATAATTGTGATACGGAATGTTGTATCACCCACCCAACCACAAAATATCCTCCCACCATACCTATACCACATGCACCATTTTTTCAGCATCATTTCAGTAGTGCAAAATATGATCTCTATTAAGAAAAAGATAAAACGAAAACTCTATTTCCATAACTTTCAAAACTTTACCTGAATAGTACAATATCCATTTTGACCTTCGATGTAGCATTGTACTTTTCCAAAGCCTCAGAGGCAAAGCTATGGAAGTCTTCAATGTCTAAAACTTCTTCGTATTTCTTTTCTTCATCATATGCATCAACATCCATGTATGTTCCGAAAAACAGGCTCTGCAGTGACTCTTCCACTACCTACACAGAAGCAAGAACATACAAAATCTGAACTCTGAACTTACTGGGTCATAAATCTCTGTAATGTGTGCAACAAAAAAGAATTTTCCTACTGTCAGATTCACACGAACTGCCTGCTGTAAGCATTATTATTGAATGAATAGAACTCAGGTTCCTCAGCAAGGTGTTCAAATCAACTCAATGGTAACAAACACTAAAAAAAGAAAGAAAACAAAAGTCTAAATCCACAGCTGGTTGAATCACTATCCTATCCTAAACCAGGTGTTTGATGAATGAGGCTTTTCATTTGGGAAGTAAAGCAGGCATTACTGTGGTGCAGGTAGTAGTTATCTGTGAGTACTTCTAGTCTCCCTTCCTTTCTGTTTTTATTCCACCTCTACTCCACACTCCCTCATCACATCCATTCTTCTGGCTAGTTGAGAAAGATAATATCTGCCTTTAAGTAAAGCAGCCAGTTCCCCTGAACGTCAGCCACCACCTGTCAAGTTGTACTAACTGAACCTGCTTCAAACAGGAAGCAGGTAATGTTTGTTTATCATCAAAAAACACTTTAACGAATATTACCTCTTGAGTTATACTGGTAAAACCTATTTACAAATCTAAGAGATACCAACTCCCTTGTAATTTATTTTGTTCCCAATAAAGAGAGTAGAAATTAAATAAACTTAAAGAGCTGACTAGCATGCCTGAGATGTATATGCCTACCATACAATTGGAAGCAGGTGGTATGCAACACTAAGAATGCTGATGACAAGGTTAAATAAACTAACAGTGATAAATGGACCTAGAATAGGTAGCCAGTTGCCACAACGTACACAGAAGTGACAAAAGTCATGGGATAGCAATATGCAAATATACAGATGGCAGTAGTATGGCGTACAAAATGTATAAATGGGCAGTGCATTGGTTGGGCTTTCATTAGTAGTCAAGCGATTCATGTGAAAAGGTTTCTGACGTGATTATGGCCACACAACGGGAATTAACAGACTTTGAACGCGGAATGGTAGTTGGAGCTAGACGCATGGGACATTCCATTTCGGAAATGGTTAGGGAAATCAACATTCCGAGATCCACAGTGTCAAGAGTGTGCCGAGAATACCTAATTTCAGGCATAACCTCCCACCATGGACAACGCAGTGGCCAAAAGTTTGCACTTAATGACAGAGACCAACGATGTGTACGCAGATTGGTTAGTGTTAACAGACAAGCGACATTGCGTGAAATAACCGTAGGAATCAATGTAGGACGTAAGACGGACGTGTCTGTTAGGACAGGGCGGCGAACTTTGGCTGTACTGGGCTATGCCAGCAGAAGACCGACTCGAGTGCCTTTACTAACAGCATGACATCGCTGGCAGCGCCTCTCCTGGGCTCATGACCATATCGACCCTAGACGACTGGAAACCGTGGCTTGGTCAGATGAGTCCCAATTTCAGTTGGTAAGAGCTGTTGGTAGCATTCGAGTGTGGCGCAGACCCCACAAATCCATGGAACCAAGTTGTCAACAAGGAACTGTGCAAGCTGGTGGTGGCTCCATAATGGTGTGGGCTGTTTTTACATGGAATGGACTGGGTCCTCTGGTCCAACTGAACCGATCATTGACTGGAAAGGGTTATGTTCAGCTACTTGGAGACCACTTGCAGCCATTCATGGACTTCATGTACCCAAACAACGATGGAATTTTTATGGATGACAATGCGCCATGTCACCGGGCCACAACTGTTTGCGATTGGTTTGAAGAACATTCTAGACAATTCCAGCTAATGATTTGGCCACCAAGATCTTCCAACATGAATCCCATAGAACATTTATGGTACATAATCGAGAAGTCAGTTCGTGCACAAACTCCTGCACCGGCAACACTTTCGCAATTATGGACGTCTATAGAGGCAGCATGGCTCAATATTTCTGCCGGGGACATCCAACGACTTGTTGAGTCCATGCCACGTCGAGTTGCTGCACTTCGCCGGGCAAAAGGAGGTCCGACATGATATTAGGAGGTATCCCATGACTTTTGTCGCCTCAGTGTGTGTGCATCCAACTTTGCTTAATCATTTGCACTGTCTTAGTAACCTCTTCTAAAACTGACTATGAGTAAGATAAGGTAAGTAGTGTCAAGATCAAAGTACTGTAGAATCTTCCTCTGCTGCAGCAGGATGCTGGCTGTGTAGGCCTGAATGTTCACAAAGTTATATAATTTAAGAGAAAATAGTAATTCCTGTAGTAGCTGCTTGCTTAATTTTCAGCACTACCTGGCCATTTGTTGTGCCTTGCTGCTCATCCTACTTGGAGGATACCCACCTTAACGTGTAAGTTTATCACTATCCATCTAGCCACCTCCCCCTGCTTTTTGTGCTTGAAAAAAGCCAGACAAAGAGAAAGAGTAAATCGCATTAAGAATCTAAAAGAATAAAGCAGGTACATTTCAAAAGGGTTGGGTAGAAAGATTTACAATTATGGATTAATTCTGAGGTGAAAAGAGAATGAGACTCCTTTGGACTAGTTTATAAACTTATCATCTCTCAATGTATGGTGGATACAAAAGTGACTGTAGATGTTATGGTAAAGTGTGCAGCTTCTGCTCAAAAATGTTGAAACCAGACGGATAATTTTTAGGTTTACATTTAGTGCAGGTCCAGTTAACTGAAAAGGGTTCACTGCGTGTAGGGGGAGTGTATGCTATTCTCCTTAGACGTACTGTTACATCTTATAATTTGGCAATACTCCAGCCAGATCAAATGATGAGTTTCTTGAACACAGCTCTCTTTTCCCTGATGGGAGCCTGCCAACCTCAAGAAGACTGTGTAGAACATGAGCTGACCACAACCAACCCTGATCCTTGGCCACCCAATATGTGGTTCTTTCTGCTGCAATACTTGGTGTACTAGCTCGACACAAAAGCAGTTCACTTGCAATTCATTGTAGTCTTCCCCCCTCCCTCCAGAACAGGGGAGAAACCGTACTAACCTCCCAACATGGCAATCCAGGTTCGATTCCAAGTGGGGTTCCTCGTAAGCGGTTGACTGGAAGGTTTACTAAAGTTACTTCCTTAACCCTCAATCCTGTATTTCACCGCTGCTCCACCTTGAATTCACTTCATTCCTATGAGCACTACAGACCTCTAAGAAAAGTGTTTCTCCAGATCTCTCCACTTCAACTCTCCAAAGTACTGAAAGAAGAAGATGCTGTTAGTCCTTTAAATTATACCATTTCGTACCTGTCAGGACTTTATTCATACCAAAGGCCAACATGCCAACCATCTCAACTTCACTGTCATCATACCTCCTCTCATAAGTAGCCCAGACCCAACCTCAGCCCAACAGCACTTTGAGAGCACCCACGGATCCCAAGGGGCCATCACCAAAGTCAGTGTGGGGAGAGAAGGGAAGGGACAGTGCAAGAATCCATTATTGGTGCCGGGGAGGGTTAGTGATCAGGTAGCAAACAATGTCAACACCAAATGTGATAAAACAATTATGACTTATAAACAATAGCAAACTCTTCATGCAAGCACACAGATGCTAGGTGACATCACAAAAGTCAAGACAAAAGCATTATCCATTTCAACATAATTTTTCCGCGATTAATATTGAACTTTCTTGTGTATTAACATGGTGGTTTTGTGTATGTCTACAATGGTCAGAATATTCTGAGGAACCTCCTTCCTGCCATAACATTCACCGGTCTGGAAGCAGCCATGGAGAGTGCCAAACATCCACAAGCATCATTATTTGCAAGTAACAGACATGCAGCTAGCGCCACTAACCCAGTACTCATGTACAGTAATTAGCTTTTGCTGGACCATCCATGGTGCCCATGGATGGTCCAACTCAGCAGTCATACAGACCTGGCTGACTCTGTAAAAGTTATCCACTGGCATACCGGTCAGTGGCATTTGCATGCGACAAAGCATTATAATTCCCAATGAGCACAATTCCAGGATTTCCACTTAATGATTATTTTGTGTGTTTAACGAGGGCAGAACATGTGTTTTGTATTTGGAATTTTGTAATCACATGACAAGAATGTGCGATAAATTTCCTGCGTGAAAGTAACATCTTGTGAACATTTTCTCAACCAGTGTCATGTGTTTCCTATCAGTTATGAACATGCAGCATGTTCCCGACAGCACTGTGATAGGGACAGTGAGTATTCATCCATGTAGCTAAAGCCACAGTTGCCAGTGTCTGCCAGCCACACTGGCCAAAAGCAACCTGCACCCTGATACCACATGTTTCAACTTTTGTTGTCTTCTAGAAGTAGCTGGTGCCCAGGCATTTGCATTTTCACATTTCCGATCTGAACTATATGGCAGATATGGGGCCTGGTCAGGTGTGCAACCCTTGGGTGATGACACTACATACAATATCTCCATAAGGAACATTTTTCTAAACAACTTTCATGGGAACATATGCTATTCTTTCCAAAAATCAAACACCCTAGTGCTGAAACTCAGCTCAGACCACATGACATTGCCCATAAGTATAAGAATTAGGGATGGGTCGGTTCGGTTCTTCGGTTCCAATTTGTACAAGTTCTTGAGGTTTGACTCGGAACCGGTTTTAGATTAACAACTACTCGGTTCTCGTGTCTAAAAAGCAATAAATTTACTGCAAAACTCTGTCCTTACAAAAATAACTACCTCCTGTATAGCCCTCCCTTTTTCCAAAAATAAAGGAAAAAAATTCTAGGGTATGTGCCATACATGAAAAAAAAATTAAGAAGAAGTAGTCGTAAACTGTCCTCTCCCTTCTCTGTCTTTATCACTCAGCCCACCTCTGTAAGCAACACTGCTAGCCGATCGATACATTTCTCCACACCTTATTTGTTTATTTGTTTCCGCCTTATTTGTTTATTTGTTTCCGTGTAAGGCAGAGAATAGCCGAGCCAAGGGGGCTGGAGAAGAGAAGAAGCAACTGTTTTTTTTTAGAGGTGTGGCATTCCAACACAGCAAAAAAAACCAGCAGGTCACTGCATTAAAGAAGCAAATAAAAAAGGAAGCGGGCCACCCACTGGAGTGGTTGACATTCTTTTAATGACCATGGTTTAAAGCCAGGCCACAATTTTTATGCTTTAAGTGCCACTGTGAGTTATTTAGTTAAAGTATTTTCCAAACATATCACAATCACCACCTATTAATGTAAATAAAAGAATAATTTGTTACATATTTACTAATCTTAAATAAATTTAATAGAAGTTTATCTGTATACATTAAATCTTATCTTCACACTTTGTTATTGTTCTATTCTTCGGTAGGTTAAATAAAACATTTAATGAATTTTACCTGCATTGGTTGAATGAAGTTGCAAGTAAAATGCAAGTATTCAAAATGGAACCGAATACTGGAACCGATATTTAAATTGTAGAATCGGTACTGGAACAGGAACTGATATTTTTTGTTATTCGACCCATCCCTAATAAGAATATTTTCTTTCTATATGTACATCTAAAACAAACAAACAAATAGGCAGATTCCTTCAAAGGTGTAGACAGTCCTACTGAGAAAAATTAAACTTTCTGAACCAAGGTAATGCACAAACTTTTTGTAACTTCGCAGCCATCAGAATGGCGACTGGAAATTACAGCTCGGTTTGCTCAATCGGTAGAGACATGAAACGTGAAAGGCGCCAAATAATAATAATAAAATAAAGTCAAGTCTCGGTTGTTACTGTCATAAAATTTAATATTCAAAATAAACAGTTCAAACAGAAGCTTCAAGTAGGCAGAGTCCCGATCAGTCAGTTTCACCAGATGAACAAACAAAGAGCAGCACCACAGTAGTTTACTTATTAATCATGTCACTCAAACTCATTGCAAGAGGAAATTACGCAGGAGGGACATCAGTTCCCTCCTGGTACCTTAGCGGCCTCCCACACCGGCGGAGAAATAATTTAGCAGGATAAAGTTTGCCGGTGTGGGGGATATTTGCCACCTCGACACATCTTCCGCGAGTGCTGGTTGTCTACTGTTTCTCTTTGCTTTGCTTTGATAGCGAGCAGTAGGCACACAGGGTGTAAGTCGCCCCGTGCCTACCCCCACTCCTCGCCCCAAGGTGCCAAAAATGTGACCAAATAAGGGCATGGCGTGGGCCAGAATCCCTTTGAAAGCCTATGCGACCCCCGTCAGAACCACCTCCCATGCCATGCTGAATTGCGTAGTAGTAAAAATATAATCAAACTTCTAGAACAAAAACTGTCTACTGCAGTTGGAAAGCTTCTATCGACAAATGCTGACGTGAATAAAAACTAAGATTTCTGAAAAAGCAAACGTATGACCGATAAACATAACTACCACTGCTATAACTTAGAATCCTGATTAAATATTACAAAGTCTAGCAAAACGAAAGAAAAGTGAACCAAGTATCCGGATAATTATTATTACTGCGTCATTAAAACTTTTTTACACTGGTGGAGAAGGAAGCTGCCACCTGAACACAGCCAACCCACACTGCAAGCGCACCTGTCTTAGAAGCTTGACTGCATCCCGTCCCTTAGACCAACCATTTATCCAGAGGTAGTGAATGCACATTCTGCTCGCACAACAGTGAATCAAACTCTCTCCCCTCCATTGCTATCCCTCCCTCACCTGCCCCAGGCTAAACAGTTATGAATAGGGCTAGCACGGGCCCCTCGTGGCAGTTCTTTTCCACTGCTGTTATGCAGAGCCGCCTAGTAGATAGTACCTGCTCACCGCGCTGTCCAGCTGTCTGCCAAACGTCTTCCAGCAAGATTTGTCTGCAAGACCATCTACCATGCTCTGCACACTAGTCCGTCTCTTTTGAGATACATCCTCTCAGTCTAGGAATACGGAGTCCGTACCACCATGCTGGTACACCTGCGTCAGATGCCTAGAGCTTTGCTTGACAGGGGTCACCCTCGCCCTGCCATTCCCGTACAAGTAACTAACCTTTTTGGCTGTCAGGTTACCTCCGCCCTTTATATTTTTTGGGCACAGGCTGGGTTATATGTGGTTTATTCTCAATAAACACATATAAATCATGCCTCTGATTTTTACCATTCTGTTCATCCTGTTACTACCCAATAATCTGCCATCCTCTCAAGTTCAGACACAATCCGAGACCCAAACCCTCACTACGAAACCTACTCAAAGGAGACTTGGTTACCAATGATAACACCGCTTCTCTGGCTCTCCAGGGAGAAGGCGTAGTGAAGCTTCCCTTCACTCCTTGGGGTACATAAACCCCACAAGATGGAAATGTTACCCGACTCAACTGGGCATCTGGTTACCAGCAATAGCAATGCTTTTGTGGTTATCACAACATCAAAAAGAGGGGCTTGCCACCACGAGATGGAAACACGCTCTCTATTGGGAATTAAACCAATCCCAATGCACTGGCACCACTAGAAAGCCCACTCTTTGCTGTTCCACAATCTAGGCAGCCTTGCTATTCCATTTGATCTTGCCTAAGCCTGAGTGTGTACCTAGCCACATGCCCCACCATACAGCAGGGAGGGCAAAGGCTGAGAGGATAGCTACTGCACGGGTTCATAAATCTGTGGGACAAGGGGTCAACTGTCAAAAANCGGGTTCATAAATCTGTGGGACAAGGGGTCAACTGTCAAAAAGTTTATTCTCCCTTGCGAGAGGAAGCTGCTCGCCTGTGATCCGGTAATGCCACAGCATCCACCATTTGGTAGGCACCAACCAGATCCAGCAGCTCAAGTTCAGCATCNGAGAGCACCCACGGATCCCAAGGGGCCACCACCCCAGTCAGTGTGGGGAGAGAAGGGAAGGGACAGTGCAAGAAGCCATTATTGGTACCGGGGAGGGTTAGTGATCAGGTAGCAAACAACGTCAACACCAAATGTGATAAAACAATAATGACTTATAAACAATAGCAAACTCTTCATGCAAGCACACAGATGCTAGGTGATTGATGTCACAGGGGATATAATCTCAGACCCCTCTTGGCGTTTTCAACAATATTCTATTATAAATTAAACACATCACAAAAGTCAAGACAAAAGCATTATCCATTTCAACATAATTTTTCCGCGATTAATATTGAACTTTCTTGTGTATTAACATAGTGGTTTTGTGTATGTCTACAATGGTCAGAATATTCTGAGGAACCTCCTTCCTGCCATAACATTCACCAGTCTGGAAGCAGCCATGGAGAGTGCCAAACATCCACATGCATCATTATTTGCAAGTAACAGACATGCAGCAAGCGCCACTAACCCAGTAATCATGTACAGTAATTAGCTTTTGCTGGACCATCCATGGTGCCCATGGACGGTCCAACTCAGCAGTCATACAGACCTGGCTGACTCTGTAAAAGTTATCCACTGGCATGCCGGTCAATGGCATTTGCATGCGACAAAGCATTATAATTCCCAATGAGCACAATTCCAGGATTTCCACTTAATGATTATTTTGTGTGTTTAACGAGGGCAGAACATGTGTTTTGTATTTGGAATTTTGTGACCACATGACAAGAATGTGCGATAAATTTCCTTCATGAAAGTAACATCTTGTGAACATTTTCTCAACCAGTGTCATGTGTTTCCTTTCAGTTATGAACATGCAGTGTGTTCCCGACAGCACTGTGATAGGGACAGTGAGTATTCATCCATGTAGCTAAAGCCACAGTTGTCAGTGTCTGCCAGCCACACTGGCCAAAAGCAACATGCACCCTGATACCACATGTTTCAACTTTTGTTGTCTTCTAGAAGTAGCTGGTGCCCAGGCATTTGCATTTTCACNATGCACCCTGATACCACATGTTTCAACTTTTGTTGTCTTCTAGAAGTAGCTGGTGCCCAGGCATTTGCATTTTCACATTTCCGATCTGAACTATATGGCAGATATGGGGCCTGGTCAGGTGTGCAACCCTTGGGTGATGACACTACATTCAATATCTCCATAAGGAACATTTTTCTAAACAACTTTCATGGGAACATATGCTATTCTTTCCAAAAATCAAACACCCTAGTGCTGAAACNAGGAACATTTTTCTAAACAACTTTCATGGGAACATATGCTATTCTTTCCAAAAATCAAACACCCTAGTGCTGAAACGCAGCTCAAACCACATGACATTGCCCATAAGTATAAGAATATTTTCTTTCTATATGTACATCTAAAACAAACAAACAAATAGGCAGATTCCTCCAAAGCTGTAGACAGTCCTACTGAGAAAAATTAAACTTTCTGAACTAAGGTAATGCACAAACTTTGTAACTTCGCAGCCTTCAGAATGGCGACTGGAAATTACAGCTCGGTTTGCTCAATCGGTAGAGACATGAAACGTGAAAGGCGCCAAATAATAATAAAATAAAGTCAAGTCTCGGTTGTTACTGTCATAAAATTTAATATTCAAAATAAAGAGTTCAAACAGAAGCTTCAAGTAGGCAGAGTCCCGATCAGTCAGTTTCACCAGATAAACAAACAAAGAGCAGCACCACAGTAGTTTACTTATTAATCATGTCACTCAAACTCATCGCAAGAGGAAATTACGCAGGAGGGACATCAGTTCCCTCNAAGCCTGAGTGTGTACCTAGCCACATGCCCCACCATACAGCAGGGAGGGCAAAGGCTGAGAGGATAGCTACTGCACTGGTTCATAAATCTGTGGGACAAGGGGTTGACTGTCAAAAAGTTTATTCTCCCTTGCGAGAGGAAGCTGCTAGCCTGTGATCCGGTAATGCCACAGCATCCACCATTTGGTAGGCACCAACCAGATCCAGCAGCTCAAGTTCAGCATCATTCGACTGACCACCAGACTGGTTCGTAGTCCCGAAGATCAGTATCACCATTAATAACCACCCTGCCTAAGCGCCTTCAGAGTTTTGTCAGGCCTGCATCTGCTGCCACCATAAAACAACAAATCATGCTCCCCGGATGTCTGCCATGTGCTAAGCCCACCAGTAACACTACTGCTTCCACATCTACCTGCGCTTCCACTTGATACACTTTCATTTCTGCTACTCCACAAGCTGAGCGGTAAATAATAGAGATTCCGGGGAGGGGCCCCAATCAATGATANACACTTTCATTTCTGCTACTCCACAAGCTGAGCGGTAAATAATAGAGATTCCGGGGAGGGGCCCCAATCAATGATATAGCCCGTGAATGGAGTAACAGCGTTCATGCTCCAAAAGTGGAGAGGCTTGGCATCTACACTAACCCAGGTTACACATCAAACTTTCTTTTNGTAACAGCGTTCATGCTCCAAAAGTGGAGAGGCTTGGCATCTACACTAACCCAGGTTACACATCAAACTTTCTTTTCTTGGCACCCAATTTGGGCACATCCGCGTGCCAAAGAGGAGTTGGGAGACTCTGGGAGCTGCCATGTCAGTTTAGCACCATTTCATCAACTTCAAGGAGTCTTGAAACACCCTGTGGTACCCATTTAAACATGTCAAACAGCCTGACAACCATACCAACAAAGAATTAACTCACACCTGAAGAGAGGTANATGGTACCCATTTAAACATGTCAAACAGCCTGACAACCATACCAACAAAGAATTAACTCACACCTGAAGAGAGGTAAATAAGTGCAAAGCCCCAGATTGTACCAAAAATGGGCAATTCCATGTAAAGTGCACACACTGCTGCAGCAATTTTCACATTACATGCCTGGGTTGGGCCAAAGAAGACATGGAGGTAGAGGGTCTATAATACCATTGTAGTTATTACAGCAAGCGTCGGCTCCATTGTGATTTCCCAGGTTGTGAGGGAGCAAACGTGTCCACATCTCATGTGAACAATGTCTGAGGACATTTCATAATGTATGCCTTGGTTGGGCCGACCGAGTCAAATATCTATGCGGTCTCACATTTATCTGCCATACTTGCAAATCAAACAGACCAGTCACCATAGAGAAAGCTTCACGACCAGTAGAAACCAGGTACACTGTTCAGACCAGTCTCCTGGAATATGCATGGCGCCTGCAAGAGGACCCTAAACAATTCTTACAACCCTGTGTGACCATGCTAAAAAGTGATTTTATCGCATCATGGGAACAGCTCAAGGAGCGGCTCCTGAAATACATTCATGCTGCAAGTTTACACACCTTTCCATCTACTTGCTGTAGTGTGTCGAGAGAGCTGTCAAAACTTTCCTTGAAATGTTCTTGTACACAAGCTCGCAGTAGCTCATACAACCATGCACGGTCGTTATTGTCTATTAGCCGGTCATAGAACACTCTCAGCACTTCATGTATCCAGAGTCTGCAAAAAAAAAAATGAATTCAACAAATTATTGCTACTTCATGTATTGTTAAAAATGAGTGCTGGATACACAATTTGTCTCAAAAGTTCCAAGACTGGCTTTCTGCTGGACAGATAGCACCTATCAGCCACCAATGAACCTCTTACCATTAAACCTCATGTATGTATACACATTTTGTTAGTATTGAATGAATACGTGGTGGGAAGTGAACAAAGAAAATGTACTGTACTATCAGTACGTACAATTTATATCCTTTACAAATATGTAATTTCCAATGCGAAGAGTTTAGTCATATTTTGGAATTAATGTGTCAGGATTGTGCTATAGAGTGGTATCAATATAATATATGACATTTGCTATGATTTTACAAGGGCTTCAATTTTACAAGGCAATTCTCAGGAACCGCGAAGGCTCATAAAATCAGGTCCCGAATTTAAATACAATACTATTACCCTTTTGTTTATTGCCTTGTGGTTATAAATACAACCAAATAGCAATTGAAAACAGTATAAAACTACTTAATGTTTTGTATGAGTTATTAGCATAGATTTTACTATGTAAGAGATCAATAATAAAAAAGAAGTCACATACTTGACAAAGACCTTCTTGTTGTCCACAGAATCTTTCTTGATGAGTGAACAGCCCTGGATGACACGTGAGAAGTCCCGTAAGTTGAAGATGTAGTGTGACTTGGTGGGTGTAGGTCGCAAATTTTCTATGGCCGAGTGGTAGATGTCAAGTGTTGCTTGTACAATCGAAGCAATTGAAGGCATCACATCCGCCACAAAACCATTTCTCTGAAACAAATATGGAAATGAGAAAAAAAAATCTGCTTTTTGTCTTTATAAGAAGCAGAGAACCAGAAATATTTAAGATCATGATAAATGTTTAATGAAGTAATATCATATAATTTCAAATAAAACATGCATAACAAGTCTAAATTTATTTCAGGTAATTTAATCAAGCCAATGTGATATTATCAGCCTTTGCTACCTGATAAGTATATGTACTATTCCTGTATAAACATGTAAAACTGTATTTTATCATAAACACATGTCCTTGATTTCTATGTCTTCAAAAAAAAAATATTTTCTCCTTTCCAAACTTTATAAAATGAACAAAATCATACAAAAATGATAATTTCTACATTTGCATCACTTACATCTGTGTGACATGCCATGGACTATGTCTTTTATCCCTTTCAGCCTCCTCAAATCCTCAACACTTGATTTTTTTTTTTCAACTTTAAGGACACTGAACTGTGTACGAAAAAAATTAGTGCATGGTTTCCCAGTATAATTTGTTCATTGCATTGCCCTCCTTTCTAATGGAATGCCCTCATTTTCCAAAGTCTATGTTTTCCTTTTTTATTACAAGTGCCTGGTAATCTTACCTGCGAAGCACTTAGCTGGCATGCAGTATTTTCATTGGCAGCATGCCTCTTATTAGATTATTTAGAGCAATCCTATCATTTTATGATAAAAGTCTTATTTTAATAAATACTGTAGAATTTAGGGAGTGGTATATTTGTTAAAATTATATAAATGAATAAAGATAAAATGTCAATAAAAATAATTAACTGCACTATTTTCCTTAACTGAGAGCTGACTGTAAATATAATTTTTATATGAAATAAAACCCGACTTTTATTTTGAACAGTTGCACAGTAATAATAATCTGCAATTTTGCAGAGTACAAAACAAGTTACTGATGACAGTGTGCATGATTAAAATGAAAAGGATAGGAAATGCACATGACGCGTAACCTGGAATCTGGTAGTGGTCGAAGATACTCCTCCTAGGAGCCAGGAGGCACAGAGCTCCATTAACAGGGTATTGGGTGGCGGCTTGATGATTCAACACTTGGTCTGGGGAGGTGGAGAAGTATGGGCTGAGTCATTGTCTGTGAAGGAGTGAATCTTGTGGCTGTGCACAGGAGGATGGCAGATGTGAGAGGAAGGTGACCTGGCACGAGACAGAGGCAACGGAAACAGGTATAGTGGTGGTGGGATGACTCCCTGCTACGCAGCTTGCAGAGCCTCAGCAATAGATATTCTCTCAGTCTCTGCCCTCAGCTTGGTGATGGGACATGGGGAAAGGTAAAGACTCAGACTTAAGCACGGATGTTGCAGGAACGATATGGCCTGTGTTTGTTTAGGAGCAAAGAAAGCCAGAGCCTATCTCTGGTGCCGATGCAAGTGGATCAGTCCACTTCCCAAAAGAGGTAGTGGTATCTTCCTTTGATGGTGTTGCCTGATGGTGGTGAGCCTCAGTCCCCATCCCAGTGGTGTCCAGAGAAGTGGCAGTGTCATTAGTAGTGTCATTAGTAGTAGCCAGGCAACTAGCTGAGGTGAGGAACGTTTCCAGCTTCTACCCCTTGAGGAAGGTCAGATGCATCGCTATGCCTACATTCCAACAAGTCCAGGAAAGTGGCATTATTGCTGGTAGCCACGTCTCCTTCAAGAAGGAATCATAGTAGGCCTTGCTTTCCGTCCGAGAGGTGTCCAGAGAAACGGTAGTATTGCTAGTAGCCAGACACCCAGACTGATGTAGAGTGGTTCTCAATGTAAGCTTGGTGTGAACCTGAAGAACTGCAGGATTACAGTTGTGTCCAAGCCCGAGAGGGTGGTGCAACCTTGAGAGGATTGAAGGTGAGCTTTGAGGTAAAAGTCTGGATTTATTTCTAAACCACATATATCCTATGCCCGGGGTACCTGAAGGACAAGACGACATAACTGCCAAGCAAATATACAGCGTGAGCGCGGGGGCAATGGTAGGGCGAGAGCGACACCTGTAGACAAGCAGCTAGGTGACCAGTGTGGGTGTGCCAGCNTGAGTGTGGGGGCAATGGTAGGGCGAGAGCGACACCTGTAGACAAGCAGCTAGGTGACCAGTGTGGGTGTGCCAGCATGGCAAGTGGAATCCCTAGGGCTGTGGTCCAGGGGAGAAAACTCTTAACACGGCATATGGCGGAAGGTCTTGAAGATAACAGTTGCAGGCAAGAGCCAGTTGGCAGTCACATGGACAGCATGGAGACTGAGCAGAAAAGAACTGCCTAGAGTGGGCTGCATAATTTGAATTTATACCTGTCTGGCCAGAGACAAGTGAAGGACGAGAGCAGTATAGGGACAAGAGCTTGCCATCCCTTCTGGATGACTAGGATGCACATTCGGTACCATTGCTTGGAGAGCCATCTGCAAGGGCAGGGTACAACCCACATCTTAAGTCAGGTGTTCATGGGTATGTCAGGGGAGGCATACTGCACTTAAAACATGACCTGTGGTAAGGTAACCACTGTGTTGAATTAGTGGCTCAAACTGGATACTTAATTAATTGTAAAAATATAAAATTGTGCCTGTGCCTACTAAATTCAATATGGCGTTGAACAAGTGTGAATAATCAAAATTCATAATGTTACTTTAGCATTCGACTTAAAAATACAAGCCCAAAAATATATAGGACTTTGTATATTTACTAATATATTTATAAGCTTTTAAAATCCAATATGATGCTGTTCATAGTCACGTAATCATATTTTCTGATGACAAATTCTTATCTGCCTAAAAATTACAAATCTGCAAACACATCATTCAATAAACTTGTTTGTAAAAGTTAAATAAAAATTTATAAAATTAAATACATAACTTTTATTTTATAAAATTATGCTTTGCATATTTGGTAGTTGTGATGTCATAATTAAATTCTCCTTGAAAATACGAGTTCGTAGACATGTCCTCCGATACACCTATGTCTGTAAGTTTTAAAAGTTAAAGTAAAATTAACAAAAATTAATTTAATAACTGTATTTATAAAATTATGCTTTGCAAAATTTATGATTGTAGCGTAAACCTACTTCTCCTTGAAAATAAAGTCTTAAGCTTAAAAGTTAGATAAAAATATATTAAATTAAATATATTACTTTTATTTATGGCCCATTTAATACAAGATGGTGGATGACTCCTGACTCCCCACTCCTCAAAATATTGAAAATGGAGTCACTGAGGCAAATTGAGGAGCAGCACTAATTTTAGCTAAATAAGGCTAATAATGTATCACCTCAAAATCGTATGGATGTTTTAGGAGCTGCCAATATGGTGGAAGTGCAGCTGCAGTGGCAGGAAAACAAGAAATTAATTTATGAGAATCTTCTACTACTATAGAGAGAAAATTCTATGCGTTTTGAGGGGAAATGGAAAATTTGAGGGAAAAACAGTACATTTTAAGGGGAAAATAGATCATTTTGAGAGGAATAAAGGAAAAAAAACAAGATGATGGACAGAAAACAAAATGGTAGGTGGAAACAAGATGGCTGACAGCTCAGTGTCAAGGTCAAACTCAACCCAAGATGGTGGGCGACACCTTGGCCCCCAGCCCTTGAGCTTGAACATACTATTCCTAACTCTCTGTGCTCTGGCAGCATGTTTCTCTTTAGCTTTTATAGCTCTTCCCGCCATCTGCATTTACCTGTGCTGCATATTTATCAAACCACCAACTACATGTATGTAGCAGCTCAAACACAACTCACAGAAAATAAATGCAGCATGCAGCTGTGAACAAACAAGAAAAGGAATTGAATATTTTGTTATTTTTCATCAGGTTAAAAAGCCAGACATTTTTGAGCTCCATGAAAAGACAGTGGGATGCACAAAAAAATGCTTAAAATGAGGACATATTCTCCTTTTGCAGGACATCTGGCAAACCTACTCGCAGGTATGTTTTTTAGAGCACACAAAACAGCATTAGCCAGGTAGCGATCCATACAATGTTTAATTTTTCCCTTTTCAATCACCTTTAGGGCAATAAGCAGGAGGTTGGTGAAGATGCGATTCATGCTCTCATCAGAGAATGGGTTGATAGAGTACATGTTGAAGTGGGAGAGGAACCTCACGCAGATCTCTTGCCTACTTCCGCCAGGAAGTCCCATTGCAGCCACAAACATCATGTCAAACAAGAAGATCTTTGACATGTCCTTCAGGTCATACCTTTAACACCAAAAAGCAGTTTTCTTTCATAGATAGTGGTGAGATAAAAACAGTATCAAACTAGTATCATATGTAAAAATAAGTGGCTATTGATATAAGCAGTAGAACCTAAATCTACTTATCTAACAGCCACCAAAATGTTGCAGCTACGTAAAAGTAATAACACATTAAGATATAATACGTTAAACATGAGTAATATGGCACCTCACATTTCAAAATTTTCAAGTAAAGAGCAACATTTCAAATATAATTTAATTTCACTTTAAATACTTAAGTAAGTTAATAAGCAAAAGAGAATGTTTTTTTTTTCAGAGAGCATTTCCTAATTGATTATTTTGTATAAAACAGCAAAATATATAACAAATTTACAAAAAAAATTTTTTTAGTAACAATATGTGTAATGTTTGTACATTCCAGAAGTAATGACTTAAACAATTTATCACACTAATTTGTTAATAGATAAAAGATAAAAGGTGACACATTCATAATGCTGACATGTGTGTCAGTCATATGTGATATTACAGCATGGTGTTAGCTTATTATGCCCAATTCAAAACCAGAATCTGATGAATTGTGAAATTTCTGACATAATAACATAATGCTCCACAAGACAGTTGATGAAACATATGTATTTATCTCTAAGTGCCCAAGGTGAAAAAAAAACTTTTATGTTCATATGAATATGAAATACACATTTTTTACAACATGGAAATGGAATCAATTACAGGAAAGTTGGTATCTCATCATAGCTTGTATTTTAGTTTCAACATATTGATGCTAGTCATACCAAATTTGTATTTTCTTAAAAAAAATGTGTGTGTGTAAATACATACTATTTATACAGTAGAATCCCGATAATTCGTATTGTCAAGAGACTGAATGTTAAATATGAATTATCGAGATATTCAAATTAGCTGGATTACCAATAATCGGGAGCAAAAAAAGAAAAAATACATAACAAGATTAATGCAAATTTGCATTAATATGTAATGATAAATGCATGGCTACATATTATGTATATGTATGTATATATAAATCAATAATTACATCAATAAAAAAACATCAAAAATTTACGTTTAAAAAAAATTGTTAATTTTCTTTTGGTGCAAGCCTTGCAGACAGATATTGCGATGGCTTTGTCAAGCATGTTCATAGCAGAAAATACTTCATCGCCAACGTCCAATTTCGCTAAGAAATGGCGCACGTTGTTGATGTATTGTTTAGCCACTTTAGGTTTAATTGTCTGCACATCATCTTCGTCATCACGTTCATCATCAATGTCCTGAGATGGAGCCAAAATTTTGTCATCAGTTAGAATCCCCGCTACCGCTAGGCCATCGTCAAAATGTTATAGAATTTTCTTCATTTTGAGGAAGACAATTCCAATTCACAGGGCATTCTAAGTCTTGTTCAGTAACTGCTGATGAAAGTTCCACCTTCGTGAATCCACAAGCACGAAAACAGTTTTTTATTGTGCTTTCGCTAACACTTTGCCNTACAAATTTGCATTAATATGTAATGATAAATGCATGGCTACATATTATGTATATGTATGTATATATAAATCAATAATTACATCAATAAAAAAACATCAAAAATTTACGTTTAAAAAAAATAGTTAATTTTCTTTTGGTGCAAGCCTTGCAGACAGGTATTGCGATGGCTTTGTCAAGCATGTTCATAGCAGAAAATACTTCATCGCCAACGTCCAATTTCGCTAAGAAATGGCGCACGTTGTTGATGTATTGTTTAGCCACTTTAGGTTTAATTGTCTGCACATCATCTTCGTCATCACGTTCACCATCAATGTCCTGAGATGGAGCCAAAATTTTGTCATCAGTTAGAATCCCCGCTACCGCTAGGCCATCGTCAAAATGGACGAAATCTTCAAACGTTATAGAATTTTCTTCATTTTGAGGAAGACGATTCCAATTCACAGGGCATTCTAAGTCTTGTTCAGTAACTGCTGATGAAAGTTCCACCTTCGTGAATCCACAAGCACGAAAACAGTTTTTTATTGTGCTTTCGCTAACACTTTGCCACGCCTTGTGAGCAATGTTCATGGCTGAAAATATGGTGATTTTATCCTCCTTCCCATCCTTGATGCTGTCAAGGAGTTACATCACTACTTCCTTGCGGTAAAAGGTTTTGAACGTTATAATTATGCCCTGGTCTAGAGGCTGCAGCTTAGAAGTAGTGTTGGCAGGCAAAANGGCTGAAAATAAGGTAATTGTATGATCCTTCCCATCCTTGATGCTGTCAAGGAGTTACATCACTACTTCCTTGCGGTAAAAGGTTTTGAACGTTATAATTATGCCCTGGTCTAGAGGCTGCAGCTTAGAAGTAGTGTTGGCAGGCAAAAACACAACATTAACATGACTGAGCGGTGGGGTATTGTTGTGGGCCGTACAATTATCCTTTAAAAGTGGAATTTTTCGCTGCCTTTTCTCCATATCAGCATTCACTGATTGTATCCATTCCTTGAATAATTCGCCCGTCATCTACACTTTTTTGTTTGCACGATAGGTCATCGGAAAAGTTTTTATGTTTTTAAACATCTTGGTTTAGCTGATTTGCCTATCATGAGCTGTCTTAATTTCTCAGATCCATCCATGTTGGCGGTCAACAATATGGTTACACGTTCTTTACTATTTTTTCCGCCACGACACTATTCTTCCTTAAAACACATTGATCAGTCGGGGAGACACTTATAAAATAACCCCATCTCATCTGCATTAAAAATGTTGTTGGGCTCATAAGAATTGATTATTTCTCCCAATTCGTCTTTCCACTCATAACAAACGTCGGCCGATACACTCGCACTTTCCCCAGTAAACTTCTTAAATTTTGTGCTGTGCCTTTATTTAAACCTATCAAACCAACCATAACTCGCACGAAAGTCTTTAATTCCCATTTTTTCTGCGAAAACGTTTGCTTTTTCTCTTAAAATGTTTCCTCCAACTGGTACATTCGAATTCCGTGCTTGCGCAAACCACTTTTTAAAATTCTCTTCTAGTTGTGGATACTCACCAGTCTTAAAGCGCTTTACTTTGCTGTCCGATGTCTGGGAGGCGATTTTGTCCTTGTTCTTCAGAATTGATGTTATTGTGGAAGGAGGAACGTTATAACGTTTGGACACGTCAATTTGTTTATCACCACCCGCCACGGCGTTAATGATTAATTTTTTTTTTCTATAATGGAAAGACACTTATTAGCTCTTTTCGGAGGCATGGCTAAGACCAAACTGACTAACTTTTCACTCGCTCTGCNCTCGCACGAAAGTCTTTAATTCCCATTTTTTCTGCGAAAACGTTTGCTTTTTCTCTTAAAATGTTTCCTCCAACAGATACATTCAAATTCCGTGCTTGCGCAAACCACTTTTTAAAATTCTCTTGTAGTTGTGGATACTCACCAGTCTTAAAGCGCTTTACTTTGCTGTCCGATGTCTGGGAGGCGATTTTGTCCTTGTTCTTCAGAATTGATGTTATTGTGGAAGGATGAACGTTATAACGTTTGGACACGTCAATTTGTTTATCACCACCCGCCACGGCGTTAATGATTAATTTTTTTTTTCTATAATGGAAAGACACTTATTAGCTCTTTTTGGAGGCATGGCTAAGACCAAACTGACTAACTTTTCACTCGCTCTGCTTCTTCCTACCCTCTCATAACCATAGACCGGACAGCAAGGCGCCTCTTAGTTCTGAGAATCACAGACACATCGCTTCACAGCCTACTCGGCATCATTACCTACCCTTCAAACCCTCCTACGTCCCTCAGTACCCTTCCGGTCTTTTTTACTCTGCCCGAATTGCATAAATCTAGAANTCTAGAGCTGGTGTACAGTGTAGGGTTAAAAACATTACGAGTTAACAATATTTTTAAGTTGGAAATAAGAATTACAAGACGTTTTAATTGAGCTCGAGCACCAAAATAAATACGTATTATCAAGGGGACCGGAATGCATTGTTTTTTTTAAGAATTAAAGGGATTTTCTCAAGGGACTGGCAAATTTGCATGAATTTGCGGGATATACGAATAATCTGGATGCGAAATATCGGGATTTCACTGTATATATGTGTACATACTATACATATATGTGTCTATACTATAAATGTGTACTATTTATATATGTGTGTATATAACTTTCACTGCATGTTCCATATGCCCTTAGGCCAGTATCAGTTAGCTGACACAAATTGTGGGAGTAAATGGCTGCTGCAGTTATGTGCTGCAGTGTTGAGTGGGTGAGGTGAACCTTACATTTAACCAGCACATTTACATAAATTGATGCTCAACATATCACTTCTTAATGCCTACATGTTTGCAAAAGTCAATATTGAAAAATCCAACAAAAGGCAATTGCATGTAACAATTTTCACCACTTTTGTAGGCAAATATTTTTTTAAGTGAGATGCATTGCTGTTGAGCTATCTCTGAATAAGTGAATTTGTAAATTTTCTTGCTATGCAAGTCATCTTGCTAAAGGAATGTGTAAAAGCAAAGAAAAGGCATGTTAAATACTAATCTTCAACACTGCGTTTGGCTAAATTATTATAGAAGCTTCCTTACAATTACACAAGCTTCCTAACGGCAGTTAACAAGAACGTGCTAAGTTGCAACAAAACAAGCCTGTGTGGCCTTTTAAAGATTGCTGAAAAGAGATAAAATGGCATGGCACTTTTCCAAATAAACACACAAGCAATGTTGTTAATTTTGCACACGTGAGACTGAAACCACAATACCATACTACACAGCAATTGCAGAAAATCTTTTTGCACAAACATACTGCTTACCATAACACATTATTAATACATGCTACAACCCTAAACTTCAGGCTATACTTTATTGCTACCCGACTTTCTTTATTGCAGTCAACAGCATTTTTCACTATTATCTTCCTTTTGTAAATTTTAAACACAACTTACAGCACACGTAAGTTTATTTTGTCCAAAAATTAGCACAGCCCAACCAAATTCTACAATGATCAATATAATTCAAACAAAAGGCAATACAATATAGTTAAATTTTTAAAGAACCAACAGTGAATTCACAAACAGTAGGATTGTGGAAATATTTGGTATAGCGAAACAAAAAATAAAAATTGCTCCTTTAATTCTGTTTTGGAAAGAAATTTGGTAGCCAAAAGCTACACCAAAACTAAAATTCTAGATTTTGATGAATATTCTGGTGTTTAATGAATGTTCATTTAGTGCAACAGCAAAGATAATTGTTGTCTCTAAAGCATCTTCTTTGTTTTCATTATTTTATATCTAAAATAACTACATCAAATAGAAATTTTAATATAGGCAAGAACCCTTGCAGTAAATACTCCATTTTTTACATTTTTTTGGTTTGGTTTTGCAACAAATTTTTTATAATGAATCACTTGCTAAAATTTTACGAAATTAGTTAAATTTTTATTAAAGCTGAGCTCTTATGAAATTATTTTCCATTTTCGTTTTAGTTTCACAAAAGTTCATAAAAAAATTTTATTTTTGTTTCGTGCAAAAAATGTGTTATTCGTACAACCCTAATAAACAGTCAGGAGTAGCGTACCAATGACCATGGTCAAACAGCTGTCTGAGCAGCTCCAGAGGAGGCTGGGCACCATAAATCTCCTTGGCTGGCATGTTGATATCATCCAGGAATATGATGCACTTCTTATCCTGTGGTGGACCATACATGCCTTTCCTGTGCTTGTGCAGTTTGGACAGAATCAGCTCCTATAGTGCAGACAGAACATACACACACACACACACACACACAAACCAAAGTCAGATGGAACAAAGGTATAAAAAACACACACTAACTTCTTAGACAAACTATGTAATCTGCTCACTATAATCCATTATATATTTTCTGTTCCTGTAAAACCATTTTTACCAAACGCCTTTGTAAGCTATATTACCTTCCCCTTATCTGGTAAGCATTACGCCTTGCTTTGACCAGAAATTCTTGAAATATTTAATGCAATTTTTTTAGGGAAAAATTATAAAACTGAATTAACAGAAAGTAGTCTTTTCACATCCTGTGGGAGTGGTAACTAACACAACTAGTGTAGTTCCCAGTCTGCTGGTAAATATCACAAAAGTAGAAAACCAGTTCTTTGCAAGGGTGGCGAATGCCATTACAATCATCAGGCTTGCTGCAATATCTCCCACTCCACTCTTACCTAACACTGCTCAAGCCAGAGCACGGCACCTGTTGCATTCCCACCCCTTCAAAAGAAGCTATGTAAGTGGAGGCTGCTTACTAAGTGCACCATCTCCCCAATNTGAACCATCTCCCCAGCATGCAATAACTGCCAGAGTATCCACTCCTTTCCTAAAGCAGCTTTTCTACGATGCAAGATACATGCAAAAACCCATGCAAGATGGCCCTCTCATACTAAATCTCATGCGTGAATATCTCGTGCAAGGCAGATCTCGTGCAAAAGCAGAAACTAGGGCATGTCCTATTTTTAGGAGAGTTTTGCATGAAATGAGTAACTCTACTGATCATTCTCTGCTAGACATGTGACCACCTATACATCAACCAGAGAGGTAGGAGAAGAGCAGAGAATATAGCTGTGTGAAGAGGAATTCAGTGAAATATATTCACTGAGAAGAACTCTTGAAAATTTGGTTTTGTAAATGGAGTTTAGTAAGAATGTGTTGCGAGAATGTTGGAGGAATAAAATAAATATATTGTTCTATTTAGTAGTGACTAACTGTGCCCGCGGTTCCGCTCGCGTGGACTACAGAATTATTGTTTAGGTTTATCTTTAAATAAAGTGGNCATGCAATAACTGCCAGAGTATCCACTCCTTTCCTAAAGCAGCTTTTCTACGATGCAAGATACATGCAAAAACCCATACAAGATGGCACTCTCATACTAAATCTCATGCGTGAATATCTCGTGTAAGGCAGATCTCGTGCAAAAGCAGAAGCTAGGGCATGTCCTATTTATAGGAGAGTTTTGCATGAAATGAGTAACTCTACTGGTCATTCTCTGCTAGACATGTGACCACCTATACATCAACCAGAGAGGTAGGAGAAGAACAGAGAATATAGCTGTGTGAAGAGGAATTCAGTGAAATATATTCACTGAGAAGAACTCCTGAAAATTTGGTTTTGTAAATGGAGTTTAGTAAGAATGTGTTGCGAGAATGTTGGAGGAATAAAAGAAATATAGTGTTCTATTTAGTAGTGACTATAATAGCTGTGTCCGCGGCTCCGCTCGTGTGGACTACAGAATTATTGTTTAGGTTTATCTTTAAATAAAGTGGATCCTGGCCACCAGCAACTCCCTCACAACACTCCATATGTGAGCTAACGAGGTGGGGGAAGTTATTGTCCACCACAGGACCAGTTGTGACCAGCCAGGTGACCAACCAGATCACAACACACTAGTACCGAAGACAACAATTAAATGAAATATATTTTTTGGTTGGGCATAAACTGAACACCAAAGTTGAAATTTAAAACATCTAATTCTGTGCTAGAAAAAAAAAATCATCTTGTAATCGAATTTTATGCAGCTGTTTTTAATAAGCTTTAAACTACACATTAAACACATTAAAACCAAAATAAAGCAACAATTTCTTGGTTTACTCTTTATGTCTGCACCCTTATTTTTTAAAGACCTNATATTTTTTGGTTGGGCATAAACTGAACACCGAAGTTGAAATTTAAAACATCTAATTCTGTGCTAGAAAAAAAAAAATCTTGTAATCAAATTTTATGCAGCTGTTTTTAATAAGCTTTAAACTTGTGTAATTTTGGTTTTATAAGCAACAATTTCTTGGTTTACTCTTTATGTCTGCACCCTTATTTTTTAAAGACCTAAAATAGGTTTTTGAAAAACATGCATAGTCCACACCCAACTTCTACAGCAAGTGATACAATCTTGGCCACCCCAGGAAGATAATAAGAGAAAGTTGTAGTTGCTCTCCAGGCTTTGACCTTGAGTTGCTGTATCTCTGTCCCTTCTTCTCTTTGCCACCTCCCCTCTTTTAGCTGCTAGCATGATCAATACTTTTCTCCACACCTTACACCTCCATGTCATTCATTCATTCCTTTTATGTTTACCAGGGAAGAAAAGTCATCAACATTCTTTTGACCTCTATATATGCCTGACTGATGTGTTTGCAGACAAACTTTAACGAGACGTGGTTCCTCTCAGCACACTGATGGTATAAAATCACAGAGAAGGGCAGGAAGTGAAATGAGGCATTTCACAGGTTGTCTGTCTTCACTCATCACAATCTTGTGCTGTTTTTGTTAAAATTTCAAAGTTCTGCCTTTCTCATGCCTACAACAAGTCTTCCCTTTTCCCCTTCATCGTAAAGGTGGGTCACAGAGTATCCACCTGTTACTTCGTATCTGATGCCCACTTGTAACAGGTACTGTAAACGAATACACTGTCAAACTATCAGATACACTTAATGTCAGTTAACATTTGCCACTATTGTGTCTGCAGTTCCACGTACCCCCCAAATACAATTTCAATTATATTCTTAGTTTAGATTTGGCAACTGCACAGTTAAAGTATTTTCATTAAAAAAAATTATAAGAGGATAATTTATAACTTAGTTTTCGTTTAAACAATTTAAATATTGCAAGCTCTTTATCCTCTCTAAAAAATGTTTGCACAAATTAAGTATTTTTTCTGCCCTCGTAATTATTGATACTTTATTTCACTGTACATAGGTACTTGTTAATGCATGTACCTGATAATGTGTACCTGACAACGTGCACAGACAAGACTGNTATTTCACTGTACATAGGTACTTGTTAATGCATGTACCTGATAATGTGTACCTGACAACGTGCACAGACAAGACTGTATGAGATACTGGTGTAGTAGCTATATCGACGTACTTGGGAATTCCTGTATCTGATACCGAAAGTATCAGATACAATTCTGTATCAGTATCAGTTTAGAACAAATACAGAAAAAAAAATGTAACATCCCATTTCTACTTCAGCGTGTCAAAAGTGGTAGATACATTATCTCACAGATGCTGCATCTGCTTCCCCTTCACTGCCCAACCTTTTCCACATTTCTAAACATTTGGTTGAGAGGGGCTGCTAGGGAAGAAGTGTGTTGTAGGTAGAATGGATGAGCTCGAGATGTGGTGATGTCACCGCAGTGTTGCCGGCTGAGCAGCTNTATTTCACTGTACATAGGTACTTGTTAATGCATGTACCTGATAATGTGTACCTGACAACGTGCACAGACAAGACTGCACGAGATACTGGTGTAGTAGCTATATCGACGTACTTGGGAATTCCTGTATCTGATACTGAAAGTATCAGATACAATTCTGTATCAGTATCAGTTTGGAACAAATACAGAAAAAAAAATGTAACAACCCATCTCTACTTCAGCGTGTCAAAAGTGGTAGATACATTATCTCACAGATGCTGCATCTGCTTCCCCTTCACTGCCCAACCTTTTCCACATTTCTAAACATTTGGTTGAGAGGGGCTGCTAGGANCTGCATCTGCTTCCCCTTCACTGCCCAACCTTTTCCACATTTCTAAACATTTGGTTGAGAGGGGCTGCTAGGAAAGAAGTGTGTTGTAGGTAGAATGGATGAGCTCGAGATGTGGTGATGTCACCGCAGTGTTGCCGGCTGAGCAGCTATTGCACGGTTGCTAGTTTTGTGCGCCAGCCAGCTCTGGCCTACGCTGCTGACAGGCGGCACACACACACAGCAGCATGTTACAGCAAGACTTAACGTTTTTATGCAATATTCTATCATCATAGTATGTGAAAACCACAATAAACATTTNAGCATGTTACAGCAAGACTTAACGTTTTTATGCAATATTCTATCATCATAGTATGTGAAAACCACAATAAACATTTTATTTCATGCAAAACATAATGTTAGATATTGATTTTTTTTACTGAATGTATTGCATAATGTCTACACCCCGTTTTTTTTAATGTGTTCAAATAAGTGCAAGTACATACTGTAATTTGAAATAATGTTCTTAAATTGTAACTAAAAAATTTTACCATCATTTACTACCACTCAAGCATAAATAATGAATTAAAATTTTCCAGTTGGCAAAAATTATATGACCCTTTAATCTTTTGGAAATAAAAGTTGAAACGATAAATAAGCATGTGTTTTAACTGATATTGTAAAATGCTGACTCTACTGCCATTAAAAATTCTTTTTCAAGTTTGTAAGTGTGCTTAAAAAATTGAGTTGTGGCTGTGTCAGGGACAGGCCATTGATTTTGCATGAATACATACACATTACCAGGTAATGTTTACTTTGGGATATGAGAATAAAAAGAAAGTAAGAAACTGGTTACTTGGCTTTTATGGCTTAAATCAACAGCTCTGGGACTTTTGTTTGACACCAAAATCAGCACGCTAGTACATTGGAGTCGCGAGATATACTGCCCAAAAATTATTGCCCTTGCCCAAAATTATTTCCAGTCACAGTGCGCTCCTACCCACGCCTCATGTATGCGTGGCACCAACTCAAGGTCTTGCTTGCATCATAGTCATATATATACCCTATGCTATTGAACATGACCACATTATTTCAATCGTGATATTAGTCACAAAGTTATAGTGTTTAAATGGATCACCCTGCAAACATAACATGTTCATTTCCATCCTGGTACCCTATGTGTCTGTCTGATTTTAAAGATGTACTCACATCAAAATATATGCGCTTCATTTATACAAACCAAATGTTCTTTATTCATATGGCTGAAATAAACATTAAATTAGTAAAAGAAGCAACTCTTTATTGGTCATGGCAAAATTCAAAAATAGTATATACAACATTCAATTTGTTGGTCAAGAATAACTGCTACAGACAAAAGAACAATAAACTGTTTTAATGGTATAGCTAACACAATTCTCAAAGAACATGAGAAGGTTGTGTTAAACTACCTGTTTAGTGACCCATGACATTAATGTACATGATATTTCAGCTGCCAGAATCCAGAGGCAGGATTAAGCACCACCTAAAACACAATACAGTACACAACAGAGTGTCTACCTGCAACTGATTGGCTGTTGTCTGGACAGTGAGGGTGGTAAATGCTGGAAAATATGTTTGTAATGACATTCCTCGCATCATCTTGTTCTGGGTGTAGAAACTCTTTCCTGTGCCTGTGTCCCCAATAAGTAGCATGGGATAGTAGTGTTTTAGGTGAAGATCCATTATGTACTGGTACCTGCAACATCAACCATAAAGCACTAAATAATATTTGGCAAGATGGTGGGAAATAGTTTACTGGGTTATTAATTTAACTACAGTAAATCTTAAAACTGAAAAATTAGTTGGTACTTGCAAATAGACACACACATAAGTATTGGGTTGTCGTCTTTTGCCATGAGAAGATGATATGCCCAATAAAATATTGTGATCACCCATCCACGTGAAAAAATGTGTAATCTGATAATACATTGATGCGTCATGAGCGACGTCATTCTCTCATCTAGCCTCGCCACAGCCACGGCCCCCTCCTAAGAAGAGCCGTTACGCCGTTCATACCACAGCATGTCTTGAAGCTCAGGGTTGGCTTGCCCTGCTGTTGCCACCTGCTGCGCTGCAACCTTCTTTGCGTCACGTCGCCGTTCTCTACCTTTCCAGCCTTCAGGCGCTTGAGGGGAAGTAGCTGCCAGCCTCGGCCGCCTACGGCCATCTCCGCCGGCTCACTGCTGCGGCTCTCTCTAAGTCTTTTCTCTCTGCGTTTTCTCTCTCACCACACCCTGCAACCCCCGTGCTAGCCTTGTGCGCTGCGTATAAATAGAACTCGCAGTCCTCAGTTCGAGTCTGTCTCGCGCCAGTCATCTGCAGAACGTCACTCTGCCCGAGGCACACTGGGAGGCTGTCTCGCACCAGTCTAGTTGCAGAACGTCATGCTACCCAAGAGCTGTCAGACATCGCATCTACTTTCGCAGGACACCACTCTGACCAAGAATNGTTGCAGAACGTCATGCTACCCAAGAGCTGTCAGACATCGCATCTACTTTCGCAGGACACCACTCTGACCAAGAATCAACCAACTTCTTCAAGTCATCACTGCCATTTGCAGCACTGTCGCGCGTTCTACTCTGCATGACTCTGCCTCGCTGCCCGCCAGCACACCAAAGCCTGCCATGCTTCCAGCTACCTCGTAGCTCATTCGCAGTTGACTAGAGTTTGAGTACTGCTGACTTGAGGTCACCNGCCTGCCATGCTTCCAGCTACCTCGTAGCTCATTCGCAGTTGACTAGAGTTTGAGTACTGCTGACTTGAGGTCACCCTCACCACCCACACTGCCGTATCTTCCGAGACTAGGTCAATTACCGGTTGGCAACCTAGGATCGGCCCTTCAGGCCCTAGTCAGGTGTTTAATGAGCAATCAATAAACAGACATAAATCTGATTTGATTGAGTTGTCTCTTCCAGCACTCTATGCTTTCTTCATCTTTCTCCCGCTATTTTCTATTTTGTCACCCATCCTATTATTACTCTTGCAAAGATATTAACGAGCCAGAACCTCGTTCCCTACCTCACCCTTTGGGAACTGTCTTGAAGTGCAGCTTAGGAAGCTTGTCTTCCTGGGCAACACCGGAGCAGTTGTCATCTTGGACTATTGCCCCTCCAGTACGTGCCTGGGTATGCCAGCGATGTCTCGCTCGCCAGGTCACTTGCTGGAAACGATAGGCCAACCCCTGAAAATAGCACCATTTCTACATGATGCTTGGGTCTGCCAGAGACATCTTGCTCGCCAAGTAGCCATGAGAACGGATGCCCCTAAACCTGATACTGTAACACTCAGTTTGGTACTTGGGTCTGCCAGCGACATCCCGCTCGCAAAGCCACTAGGCTGAAGACCAGTAGTCCAGGCTACCTACCCTACCCCACAGCCAGCACCCTACTCTCCATCAGGTCGTGTCTACCCCTTTCTGGCCATCCACTATCTGCCTATCTGGGCTATCACCGCTCCCCACCTGCTCTTATGCCTCACCATAGGGCCGGGCAGGGCAAAGCTGCTAATCAGGGGCTAGCTCAGGCTGGAATCCTGAAGAGTAGTGGTTCAGGTATCAACGAGATATACTCCTGGAAGGAGGAGGCTGTTCGCCAGAGAGGGTCCATATCCAGCATGTCTAGCTCAACCTTGAACCTCGTCTGGCACATGCCACATGCAATTTCTCTGCTGCCTCCAACGCCGCCGAAGAAGCTGCCTAACTTCACTCGGCCCACTAATATTGCTAGAGCGGTCAGACCACTTAACATCACACCTACCTATACCCCTACCAGGGTACCCACTCGCCCAACGCTCGCAAGTGCGCCTCCTATGACAATGCTATATTATACAAGTGGGCAAACCCAGCAACATAGGCCCCAAGAAAAACCCCGTATGAGTGGCAACCACTGCTTCACCATCGCCTGGGGANCTTCTAATGTTTTCATTTTTTATATTTATTGAAATTAGTACTTGGCAAAATATAATTAAATACAGTACATACCTATCAGCAAACATAAAATGAAGACAGCATCATGACTAAAAGGAGTTTTCATTCTGTATGTATATGAAAGTACATTGCTGGACAATAAAAATAGTGCACACAGAAGGATGCTTCGTATGGTACTGAAACTTTAGTAGAAATACATATGAGTAATACACATGATCACAAAAACAGAGCAGTAGGACAATTACATATGGATCTGTGGTACACCATCTGATCATCTTAAATTGTGTGTTGCATTCCCTCGCACTGCAATACATGCTGCAACATGGTTTGGCATGGAGTCCAGTAGATGCAGGATGTTGTCCTGAGGCAGAATGACCCACAATTGTTGGATAGTGTGTTCCAAATCCCAGTTACTATGGCACTGCAGCAGCTGGTGTTTCAATTAGTCCCACACATGCTCAATTGGGGACATGTCAGGACAGCGGACAGGCCATGGTAATGTTTGGACATAACAGAGGCAGTCCTGGGCAACCCGTGCTGTGTGCGATCGAAAATTAACCTGCTGAAATATTGCACTGGAATCCTGGCCAGAAATTGGAGCACATGGGTGCGTACGATCTCATCCACATGCGCATGCATTAATGCCGGCCATGGGGTAAGTGTGCCGTCCGATAGCAAAACTGCGATTATGGCATTCACCAAGGGCCCTCCACACCTCGGTGCAATGATCAGATCCCATAATGAAGCGACACTCATTACTAAACACTAGTGATGGGCGAGTTTGATTTTTACAGCTTTGAATCAAGTCAAACTGTATGAAATTCAAAATGAGTCGAGTCAAGTCAAGTTCCGTATCAAATTTTTGAGTTAAAATAGAGTTTACAACATAAATGTAAATGAGTACATATGTAAATAGGTGTAACACCTACCTCTTATAACTTCCACGCCCTCTTATAGTCACGGTTTNATGTAAATGAGTACATATGTAAATAGGTGTAACACCTACCTCTTATAACTTCCACGCCCTCTTATAGTCACGGTTTACAAAGAAAAAAGTTTGAGGCTAGTTTCTACCAATAAGAATAATTTTTTGCATAGATAAGTGATTCACAGCACTGCTTTTTCACTCCCACAGACAAGTGAATGACTATTGTAGGAACGATAATGCTGGCCGCGTGATTCTGATAGGAAAAAAAGATAACTATTACAAGGGTTGAGCGGGAAGGTAGCTTACAGGATAGTCTGTCAGCAACCACAGGGTGAGTGGACAAGCAGTCCACATCTCAACTTTTTTTAATAGTTGGTCTTTTATTTCATACATAGCAGTAATTACATTATAAAATNACAAGCAGTCCACATCTCAACTTTTTTTAATAGTTGGTCTTTTATTTCATACATAGCAGTAATTACATTATAAAATAATAACAATTTTGCCATACCTATGCATTTTTCTGCCATGAGAGAGAGAATTTTCATTTTTAAATACTCTGTATGGTTGTATGTATTTGTGTCATGCTGAAACTGCCTGTCAACCTTGACAGTTTCCGGTCATGCTATCTGTCGTCCGGGGTCACAGAGGTAACAAGAGGAAGTGTTTTGCCGGGAGGTAAAATGGCTGAAGTCATTAATATAATGCCCACGGTCAATACTGGTACTTGAACTTCTTGAGGTCGATGACAATTGTACTGAGTGCTTCACAATCTCATTGCAATAGCTTGTGTGTTATTGTTCATCACCGGGTTTTATTGCAGCTGAACATCACAAACATCAACCAAGTGTCAACGCATTTAGCCGAGTTATAAGTTTATTCCGGCGCAACTTTAGCAGTTTGGAAATGTAAAATTATTGATTCGCAAAACACAAAAAGTAATTGTTAGGTTTGAATATTTGTTTGTTTAAAACCTAAAAGCACCGTAACTCAACTTGCACGTTCAGTAGCTCGATGTGTGCTTAACAAAAACTGCACTCAAATGATGAGTCGATCTTTGTTGGTTCGACTAGACTCAATTTTACGAGTCTCGACCCATCACTACTATAAAATGTGTGGCATTCCACATTGCTCTGGCCTGTCACCACTGATGCAGAGTTGATGGCAGGATGCATAATGGGCACTGGGATCGCAGATTTGCCTTCGCAAGGCGTCTGGAAATGGTTCGCGGATACAGAGGAGCCTATCATGGACTACGTCCCCGTGGAATCCCTCCACGTCTTGTGCACAACCCATCAATCCTTAGACTGGTAGTCTACCTCATCCATCCTGAGCCAGTCTTCTGTGTGTGGGTGCCTTCATGTATCCACTGTTACCAACAGCATCGGACAGTACGGTCTGAACAATCCACATGGTGAGCTATATGGGGATACGACCACCCTGCGGTTTTCAGCCCGATTAGGAGTCCTCTCTCAAAGTCCGTCAATTGCGTAAAGCGATGTCTTTTGCATCTTCCCAGCATTCCTCTTCACTCTGTATGCTTGTTTGGTATCATCTGGTGTTTCTCGCATTAATGAGGCTTTGACTACATGCCAGTGTCTACAAATTGCTGGTCAGTGCTTGCAGAGCCACTGCCAGGTGTGTTCAAATGCAAACGCACTAATATGAGATCATGTGCATACCAACCCGTACTCTAATTTTATCGCTTCATGGTTGTCGGTATTATGAAAATTTTCGTTGTTTGGCAATGTACAATTCCATAAATGAATATAAATGTAAAACTCAGCCAATTTGAATAGGCTTTTGCGAATTTGCTGATGTTGACCAAATCTGATATTCTGCCTATGTATGAGCCGCAAATAATTTTCTGCTGATTTGACAAACATAAAATGTTGCTGGTGGTTCTGGGTTATTCTTCAGCCCATAAAATGTATGTTTTGCCTTTGTGAACACTGAAAGTTTTCCCATGTAAGGAAGAGCTTTCATCACCAGTACACAGGCATCTAGGAGATGAAAGCAACAGTGAAAAAGATGCTCAACTTTCACTGTTTTTCAAACAGAGTTTCTAGTTTTTGTCCTAAGTTCCACCCTGCTGTGAGATAATCTACCAGCTTGTCATTGATGAGGGTCAGAGTCTCAAGGGGAAAGTAAGAAGTGGAACTGTTTTCACAGCTGCATCTGTAAATGAAAGGTGACAGCAAGAGGGTGAGGGACCATGGGAAGATAATGCAGATTTCCTGTCTCAAAACATTTTTGTAACTTTACCTTTCTTTTCTTAACCTGTTTGGGCTGTGACATATTGCACGCACCCTCACAGCAAACCAGATGTTGATGTCTGGATGGAGATCAAGTCTGCATGCATTACTTGTCAACATGCAATAGTTTTTATTCTGGTCCCTGGAAAAACTATCCATATAGGTTACAATGTATTTCAGTTTTAACTAGGGTTCATACAAAAATTTTTTTCATCATGTATTTCAGTTATAAAATGCTTTCCCACAGGTTATTAAGATTATAAAGAATGCTACGTATGTAAATTTTGTACATCAGTATTGCATATTATTTCAAGACAAGTGTGCATGTGAAGTTTCACTTCTACAGTGACCATATCAAAGTGTTCCCTTCAGATTCTTTATAACAAGGTTGTACTGTATTTACAAGATCATTAGTAAAATTGTCATGTCAAAAATTAATTCTGTGATGGGTGTTTACTTTAATCTTCCTGTTCACATAAACAAATTCTTTATACTAACCCAAATGTGTAGCAAAGCACCCAAGCACAAAACATCAATCATGCAAGCAACATTAATCCTGTCTATTGCAGAAACTATGCATGATATATAAAAACAATCCACCATATTTTTTCAAGTCTATCACTTGACTGTCAAAGCAACAAAACATGTGAACAACCTTGCACAAGCTTACTGTTTTCTGTGTTCAAAAACAAGTATTTTTTATGAACATAGACAGAGAGAGGTATTATTTTTATTTTTGTCTTTACTTGAACTCGCAAGGTTCATTGCATTGCTGTATTNGAACATAGACAGAGAGAGGTATTATTTTTATTTTTGTCTTTACTTGAACGCGCAAGGTTCATTGCATTGCTGTATTTACTTTTTGGACACTGTAAACTAAAAAAGCTAAAAATTTATTTTAATTGCACTGCACTTCAACCATATCATTGTTTAAGTACAATAGCAAGCTAATTCAAATCAAATACATATAAGCAAAAACCTTTTTCCACACATTGGCGAATCGACGTTACAGAATTTGCATACCTTTTCCCAATTCAATTGGCACAATTTTGTGAATTGGCACAGCTCTATATAAATAGGTGTTCAAGTTTATTACATTCCACCGATGCCGTCTGATATGGACAGGTGCTGTCCTACATGGAAATGTTCACTCCTTACACCCCTGAAAAGCCTTGCGTACTGCTGGGTGATAATACCTAGCCTTCTATAGCTTATGTGAGCTTTTTTGTCGATCTTGGTGGTGTCTGGGAATGTGGGGCATGTATAAGAAGCTGTGGGTGATATGTCCAGGACTGCAATGGTGAGTTTCGGACATGGATCAGGCTTATTATTTGGCAAAGTTAGGAATACTAATGCTGTCACAAAAGTTGCTACAGACAGCATTGGTGGATTGGAGACCTTACTTTGTCCATATCCATACGCTAGTGCTAGACAGTTTCTTCGGGTGGATTTTGGCGATAGCATGATGAACTCTTCTTTGCTATGAACTGTAGATCAGAGGTAATGCTACAAATCTAGAGCNTGGATTTTGGCGATAGCATGATGAACTCTTCTTTGCTATGAACTGTAGATCAGAGGTAATGCTACAAATCTAGAGCTATGTTCATACGTTGAGTTAATTATACTTGGGAGTTTGACAAATTCTTACATGTACCATGTCCTGTGTTCAATTTGGACCTGGTAATATACAGTATGTGAATGTACATGCAAGTCATGGCAGGCTCCATCAATAAGGCAGCAGTAGATAGGATTGCAGGAAAAACATTAGAGAAAAGTAGAGAACAGAAGANATGGCAGGCTCCATCAATAAGGCAGCAGTAGATAGGATTGCAGGAAAAACATTAGAGAAAAGTAGAGAACAGAAGAATCACACCTTTATTTAAAGTGAGTGTTTTGCACAACTGCTGTCATGCTGTTCCAAGTTTATAGATGTCCCAGTTTTTGCCAATATTAGCGTAGATGGCATTTGACAAATCCACCATGAACTAACTATCAGCAGATGAGACACAGTGGAGTATAGTCAATGAATGACCAGAAGCATTGTACCTCTAGTGAGGTAACAAACTCTCAAAAGTTTTGAGCTACCACAAGTTTATCGAGTGGGCTTTCCAAGGATGGAGCTGAGGATCAGATAAACTTTGCTAAAAAGTGACATGAACCAGCATCACTGTGTAACACACAGAGACTAAGATCATCATCTGTTACTTTGGTTGTGCATGCTATTCCAACTCCTCCTTTCACCAGCCGTTAAGGTTCACCTTTCCTTCCAATTTTATGCAGAGGAGGGCATGCATGTGTACAGGTAGTGTCCAGTGGAACACATCTGTCACTACTCTAGTATGCACAACACAAACACACAGAAGAGGATGCATGTGCATCTATAGTGGTTAGTATAAGGTGAGGCTATGATTGTTAGCTGCGAACTGAACTGTGTATTGTGGTACAGCCTACATACAGGCAACTCACTTGCCTGATTTGTTGCCTACTTAGTGCAATACAATTATATTTTTGAGTTAGGAGCATAAGATACGAAAATGTGGCTCCCCTCCATTAAAATGCAAATAATCTACCAAGTTTCTGATTTTAAAATTGTCTATTATGATAAATAGGAGACCAGTCACTGGTCATAGTAAACATGTATAATTATAGAGCCATTTGGTAAATAATAAATTGAGCTGAAAATTGTTTAATGATTTCCAAGAAATCCACAACAATGACACAGAACAAATGAATGGCAGTATCTGAGGTAAGGTTTATGTGGGGAAAAAAAAANCCAAGAAATCCACAACAATGACACAGAACAAATGAATGGCAGTATCTGAGGTAAGGTTTATGTGGGGAAAAAAAAACCACATTATGACGAAATTCAACATTAGTAAACTTATGGCGATATATATATAAGAATAGCACAAAACANAAAAAAAAACCACATTATGACGAAATTCAACATTAGTAAACTTATGGCGATATATATATAAGAATAGCACAAAACAATATGTTACCCTCACAAGTCAAAATTAGAAATCAAAAAACTTCAGTAAAATAACTTTATAAGAACTATGTTACCATATATCAGCTAACTCCTAAATAATTTAAATTCTCCAACCTAAACTTAATAACCCAAAAACATGCTACTTGGAGAATTTAAAAAAAATTATATGTATTCTCACTTCAAAGTGTCAATGGTTGGAATAATAATCTCTTGGATGCTGAAAGTCTCCTTGATGTCTGCAGACTTCAGTACCTCAGGCCAGTACTTCCAGACGCCTTTTTGCTTGAAAACATAAAAGTAGTCATGAATCAGTCCTTCAGATGGCAGCGGAACATCTACTTTATCCAAGCTCTCTGGCAGTGGATAATCCGGATTAGTCCCTGTGTGAAAGTAAGTATAAGACTTTGAGCATACAGTGATGTAAACACTTATCTTGGAAAGACAATAAATCTACAAAAAATCCTGAAGAAATTGGTTCCTGCCTAAAGGCAGCTCACCAATATGAATAGCAACTTGATAATATCAGAGATTTTTCCTTTACATAATATTATAATTTCCATAATGTCATTCACAAAATAGTTTGGAATGCATATATTATTTTACTTTAAACAAATCCCACCTCTCCACATGTCACGGTAGAATTCGTCGAACGCATGACGGCCGTCAGCATCCAGCATGCCGCCCAGCCCCCACACTCCGGCAAACATGAATGCTGCCTGCATCCAGGAGCGCATATGTTTGGTTCCACCACCATTCTCCTTAGCTGCATCCTTCAGCAACATGTCCACCAAGAGCATTGTCGACCTAGCACAAGACCAGCAACACAGGTAACCACACAAACACTCAGAAAACTACAAGTTACTGAGATCCCAAGTAAACAGAGGAAGTGTGTCATTCCTAAATGTAAGTTAATGTTACACAAGTATGTCAGTTGTATCCTTAGAGAAGCCTACTAGCTGTCACAAGTAGGTACCCCATTTCTGCCCTTGAAAAATTGACACCTTGCAGTTGGTGGTAGTACGGGCTCTGAGGTGGCATCAAACCACATAACACTACAGGTGGGCAGGTTAATTTATATATGCCGACTGCTTAGCATTGGCTGTGGCCCAGGGGTATGTATGATCTTCCTTGGGCACTGGCCCTTTACAGGGGTTACGTTTCCCAGGTTTGGTTGGAGGAACAAGAGCTAGGTCATGGGTTTCAAAAGCTGAGCTACCAACTAATGATGTTCCCGCTGATCTTTCCCTTTAAGCATATTTGTCTTTTCACATTTCTCTGAGCATTAGATTTCTGATACCGGTTTTCATCTTCTCTCCAGATCCTGCTGCATGGACAAGGATATAATTTTTTCTCTTATAAGATTTACACTTACGAAAAGCATTATCACGATCAGCCATTAAAGCTTTAATTTCCTGGGTCATCCACGGTGCTAGTGGACGAGAAACCCTCTTTGTTTGTTTCGGAATGTGCTTATCAATAATTTTGTATAATAAGGTGTTCACATAATTAACCTTGTCATCAACTGAATGCAAATAATCTATGTCACTCCACTGTACTTCAGAAGCATCGTTAATAAATTGTGGCATGTCAATCCTTTTCAGATCTCTGTAGGTGATAATTTTCTGTAAAAATTTTGGCTTATGAAGTGAGTAAGTTACATGTATGAGGTCGTGATGAGATAAACCGGCGCACTGATTTGTCCACAGTGTAGGACTTTGTCAGCTTTTGACGTGAATATAAGATCAAGCAGAGTGTCCGCGTTATTAGTATGGCGGGTGGCTTCAAGAGAGCAATATGCTAGATTATATGAGGAGAAAAGATGAGTAAGGAGCAATGTTTGAAGATTCTGTTAAGAAGTCGGTGTTGAAATCACCCATGGTCAATACATTATCATAACATCATAACTAGGAAGTATCACAAATAGGTTGTTTTTGATGTCATCCATGGACCATATCTTAGGGGGTTTGTAAATAACGTAAATCAATAATTTTTGTGTAGAAATGTTTAATTCAAGAAATAAATACTCAGGTTTTGCACAGTAAGGACTAGGAGAGCTGCATATAGTTTTAACTGTAATATCATAATGCACATAAACTCCCACGCCCCACCCTGTTTACCATGTTGATTAACTCTGTATAAATTATAACCCGGCAAGTCAACAAGCGAAGATGGGAGACTCTCCTTAAGCCATGTTTCCAACACCAATATTGCATGAAAATGTAGAGGACTAAAAATTACTCTAAACTCGTCAATGTGGCAGAGTAGTGACTGGCTGTTAACATGTGCCACGTGGAAAGCTCTAGAATTGCAAGCTAGCCTATGAGAGAGTATAGCACTGGTGGTTGCTGGGCCAGACATGGTGACAAGCTGACCCCATTACTAGTGAGACTGTTGGCAGGAGGTCCGGAGGAAGTACCGTTAGCTGCGGGAAGTGTGACTGGCGAGTCGCACTGTGTTGTAGCGAGGGACGAGGGAGGGGGAGATGAGCGACTGAAAGGACAGTCTTCACTGGTCACAGGTAGAGTGCACAATTCTTGGAAAAACTTTGTAGTGGGGCTCAGTAGTGTTACCAACTTGCTTTTACTATCGTTGATCATGGATTCAAAAAATTAAGTTAATTATTATAACTAGGTGCGGAAGACCTACCATTGTATTCCATATAACAAAGATGCAGGGTGACTGTAGCGATGTGCATACAAGGACTTGAGAACACACACACGCACACACATGCACACAAGCTTATGCGCATAATTAAACACAATGAAATTCTAGCACATTGCAGGCACCGGTAGATGGATTTGTTGAGTGTTAACAAGTTCCCGCATAATGGATAAGTAAATATGGCGGTTCGCATGCAGAACAACAATTCTCCCATCTGTATCTAACAGCTGCATGGACCAAATTTTTCTTTTGCGAATTTCAAAATGCGCTGTCTGTCCACCATCAGCGATTCAGTTATGACGATGGGCGTGCTCTTCAGGGCTCTTTTAGCATGGAGTACCATGGAACGAAACTGGTAACTCACAAATTTCACAATGAACTGTCTTCTGCCTTCTTTGACAGCCTGGGCAGCAGATCTGTTTGGCTTGCTTATTCTGTGAGCCCGGTCGATGACACTTTGTTCGATGTTGATGTCCAGCATTTCTTTCATTATTTTGAGAACCGCATCGGTCACATTTTCACCTGATTTTTTGGCAACCCCATGGAAAAGAAGACGGTTCCGTCTGCTGTACTGTTTGAGCTCGTAAATTCGCTCATCCTGGTGCAAAACACAGTCGGAAACAGCTGCTAGTTCTTTACGTATGGTATTAAGTTGTTTCTGGAAGTTAACAGAGAAGGTGGCGACTTCTTCTTGCATTCTGTGAATGTCTTGACTGTTTGTTGATGTAGGTCGCTCCTGCACAACAGAAGCGAGGCGATCCTGTAGCTCCCTTAGTTGTTGGCATACCTGCTGCTCGAACTCTTCCAGCCGCTTCGAAACTTTCCTGTGCATCATGGCAGGCTCAGATAACCTTACAGTTTTTGTTGACTGTTCACAACATGAAACCGACTGGAGTAATACGTTTAATGGCAGCGGAAGTAATTCACTTACCTAAAACATACACTTTTAATATTAAATGACTACGAGTGAAAGGCCAGAATTATATTTTTTATCAGAGCTACCCGAGCGCGTGCTACTCCCTCTCCGCCATCTTGCGATGGGCCAGGGTTGCAGGAAGTATCAGCTAGTACAACCATCTTCTTTCCGCCGCAGCAGTGCGGCCAGACTGCACATGAAAAGGGGGTGCTGGTGGTGGTGGGTGGCTTGTCTGGCCAGCGCGCGTGCACTCAGGGAAGTATGTTTGTGCAGGAAGTATCGATACTCGCTTGTTAGGGGCAACATTCTCTCGCCTACATTTCCCTGGCTGGCTACACTGATATCTGGTAGAACTGTAGGGTTAGCCAGAAAATCTCAGCAGTGAGGTTAATGGTCCCAGGAGTGACATGCATCAGAATATACAGAGGAAATTGTGACCATTGAACGGTACATCAAAACACAGTGGTCACAAGAAAGTGTCTTCTGGTAAAGTAAGGTTTCAATTGCATTGATATTGAGATAACTTATAGAAAATTAACAAGTATAGCAAACTGTCTTATCTAATGAAATTCTGGAGAATATCTAAATATTATCTAGGATTCATATCCACTTTATATGCACCTAAGAACAAAGTAGTGAAAGAATGAGGAAGTTAAAGACAATAAATTAGGGTTGGCCATTCGTTTTTAGTTCTCCACTTCGGACAAAAGGAAGGGTGCTGGCAAGCATGAAGCAGTGGTAGTAAGAAGGATTGATACAAGTTGGTGAAGGCAGTGTCCAAATCAGTATGCAAAATAGAAGTATTAGTGTTACTTGGCATAGAGGCACACATTAAATTTGTGTATTACTTTTAATAATTTTTCCACTGCATTTGCCAGAGTGCACAATAAACAGTCCTGCTGGATCAGTACTGAAATGCATAATTTTCTGTGCACTGGTCGAACGTGGCATAGTTTTCACTTTGTTATATTGTCAACAGTCAACTGTTTTCTGAAAGGAAAATTCTACTTTGTATGTTGTTCCAATATTATGTCAGAAGTATACTATGTACAATGGCAGACTCGTATTTTGCTCAGACCACAGGGTTTACAACTTACACTGAGTCTCTTGGGGTGTTAGGGCCAGGTTCAACCCATGATGTATGTGTTTCTTCACTTTTGGCTTGGTGGAGGTTGGATTTATGCCACAGCTGGAAGATGGGCATCTGTTTGGATGCAATCTAACAGCCTCATACTGTTTGTTGCTGGTCAACTCAGTGTTACTTGTCTTCAATACCTATGGGTTTTGACTGGCTCAGCTCTAGGTGTATCCATCTACAAGAGAGATACCAGGGTAGTGATAAGAGCTTGAGGGAGATTTCCTTTTTTTCTGCTTACTACTTAACAGTGTAATAATTTATAAGATTCACACTATGGTGCTTTCTTTATTTACGCATGTAGAACTTGAGAATAACAGATTTAAAAAGGGACTACGATTTTGCGTGGGAAAAATGGACACCATCGTGATTATGTGCCTATGACATCAATCTACAGACATGTTATTGTTGCTCATTTACATGCAGATGCCATAGCAGATTACATGTGAGTTTGGAATTTGTATTATGATTTGCTACTTCGGTGGATTTTAATTATGGCACTGTCACCACAAACCTATAAATGGTGCATTGTTCCATTTTGCAAAAAAAACAATGAAATGTACTCTGGATAATATATTTGTAAATATCCTATTGAGTGAAAAAAAACAAAGCATGAAGTGTGTGTGAACACAGTAAAAGCCATGCAGTGCTCAGCAATTANCTACTTCGGTGGATTTTAATTATGGCACTGTCACCACAAACCTATAAATGGTGCATTGTTCCATTTTGCAAAAAAAAAAAATGAAATGTACTCTGGATAATATATTTGTAAATATCCTATTGAGTGAAAAAAAACAAAGCATGAAGTGTGTGTGAACACAGTAAAAGCCATGCAACACTCGGCAATTGGTGACAAAAGTACAAGTTTTGTGTGTTAAATTCATTTTAGTGTCATCTAAGTTCTCTAACTCTAATTGCTTTGGCATAATTCTCAACACATTTACGTTATTTTTAAAGGTAGTATATGTATGACCAATGGGACATTGCTGTTTCATTTCACAAGAACTGTAACAGTTATGAACATATTTTCGTACTTTGTTATATGAAATAATGAAAAAACATAATTTTTTACACCAACATAGAAATGCTAATAATGTCTTCTTACACAATTGCTTTGCATTTTTGAGGGTATAAACATTTACTTCAGCCTACTTTAGATGCTCAAAACACTTCCAGATTAATAAAACCTTATCATGCTAATTCAGTTGATATTGGCTTAATTTATCCCTAGTTTAATTTCCAAGGGTAGTATCAGTGAGAGATAAAAGAGTGGCCTGTAAGGAAAAGAAACCATAAGAATACTTTTAGTACATAAATTTCCTCTGGCACTGTGAATGAAAAAGTGAATAATTATACCCTCACAACAAAATGCTGAATTCAGGATACTGTGTAATCTCCTTAAATCGCAACTCTTACATCCCAATACCACATACTCTGCTTATTTAGCATGGAAAACTTCGGAAACCATTTCCATGTACTTTATATTAGCTGCTTGAGAACAAAATTAGAATTCATATTTTTTTACTGTTTTAGGTAGTATATGTGATCCATTTTCAGTGTCAATGATTTTCTGGCGACATCTTTAGTCTTTTATAGCAGAAGCAAATACTGTATTTATAGCAGTCCTGCTAGGTTCACTAACAAAAGTTGTTTCCAATATGTCTACCGAATCCTGTGCTAGCTTATATGGTATTTACTTTAACTTACCAGTGCATTGATGTACCAAGTAAAGCAAAAGGTAGATATGCAATTAAAACCAATTATTTCTTAGTATCTTTTAATTTTCCCACAGCACATGCAAGTCTGGTCCAGACATGAACAACTCACCTAACGAGGTTCAAGCTACCAGCACACACAGATTGGTGGCAATGCTTGTGGATGAACTCGAGGCTCGGAGGAACCAGCCAGTCAAACATGTCCTCCAGCAAGACCTTGCACTCTTCCAANGTACTTTGTTATATGAAATAATGAAAAAACATAATTTTTTACACCAACATAGAAATGCTAATAATGTCTTCTTACAAAATTGCTTTGTATTTTTGAGGGTATAAACACTTCCTTCAGCCTACTTTAGATGCTCAAAACACTTGCAAATTAATAAAACCTTATCATGCTAATTCAGTTGATATTGGCTTAATTTATCCCTAGTTTAATTTCCAAGGGTAGTATCAGTGAGAGATAAAAGAGTGGCCTGTAAGGAAAAGAAACCATAAGAATACTTTTAGTACATAAATTTCCTCTGGCACTGTGAATGAAAAAGTGAATAATTATACCCTCACAACAAAATGCTGAATTCAGGATACTGTGTAATCTCCTTAAATCGCAACTCTTACATCCCAATACCACATACTCTGCTTATTTAGCATGGAAAACTTCGGAAACCATTTCCATGTACTTTATATTAGCTGCTTGAGAACAAAATTAGAATTCATATTTTTTTACTGTTTTAGGTAGTATATGTGATCCATTTTCAGTGTCAATGATTTTCTGGCGACATCTTTAGTCTTTTATAGCAGAAGCAAATACTGTATTTATAGCAGTCCTGCTAGGTTCACTAACAAAAGTGGTTTCCAATATGTCTACCGAATCCTGTGCTAGCTTATATGGTATTTACTTTAACTTACCAGTGCATTGATGTACCAAGTAAAGCAAAAGGTAGATATGCAATTAAAACCAATTATTTCTTAGTATCTTTTAATTTTCCCACAGCACATGCAAGTCTGGTCCAGACATGAACAACTCACCTAACAAGGTTCAAGCTACCAGCACACACAGATTGGTGGCAATACTTGTGGATGAACTCGAGGCTCGGAGGAACCAGCCAGTCAAACATGTCCTCCAGCAAGACCTTGCACTCTTCCAANACTTGTGGATGAACTCGAGGCTCGGAGGAACCAGCCAGTCAAACATGTCCTCCAGCAAGACCTTGCACTCTTCCAACCACGATGGGTCCAACTGTGACATCCAGGAGATCACAAACGGCTTCCAGCCCAATGCCTCTGGCTCAAAGTAGATCATCCCACAGCGGGAGACTGTGGCCGGAGATGCCTGCAGCAAACTTTTGTAACACCTCTGCAAAGCATGGGACGAGTTAAATACAGCCAGAGTGAAACATACCTGCAGCAAGTCCATCACTTCAAATATCATGGACATGGCTGGAGTGAGTGCGATGATCTCTCCGGAGTTGAGACACAGCTTCTTGTTGTCATCCAACACAGTGTTCATGTTCTCTATCCACAATGCATCCACCGGGCCGTCAAACACCACCCACTTGCGGCCACTGTCCTCTGACGTTGCAAACCTCCTGTGTTGTCAATAATTCAGTGACAATGCTGCATATTTAACAGTACTGGCACTCAACAGTAACAACCTATCAGCTGAGCGAAAAAATAGTACCACCTGTGCGATAAAGATAGGTGCAGTGTTGCTTTATTCAGTTGTTTGTGTAGATTACGAATATGCCAACTCGGAATTCAAAATTGGTAGCTTTTATTTGTTCTTTGTTGAAAAACTTACAAAAAAAAANATTACGAATATGCCAACTCGGAATTCAAAATTGGTAGCTTTTATTTGTTCTTTGTTGAAAAACTTACAAAAAAAAATTAAAAATTTACCATAGTTTTTGGTTTTTTATTGTAAAAGTTATCAATAAACTGAAAAAAAAGCTGCGTGGTCAAATACTAAACACGAAATGAACTAAAACTACAAATAATATTTATGAAAAAAATTGGTTTATTTGTAAGATTAAACCAATGATTAAATCCTTATGGCCAAACCTGGATAACATTGCACTGCTAATGAGCTTAAAATGCATCATATTTTATTTTATAAAAATTCCTATAGTTCAATATAATTTAATAACTATTTAAGTATAACAATTACAGTAGAATCCTGTTACAACACTTCTCAAGGGACCCAAGCAATGTCAGCCCTATATATGGGAAAACTTTATAAGAGGGTAATTTTGTATAGAAAAACATGTTTGTGTACCAAGAGTAGGCAGCTTATTAAGTAGAAAAATGTTATAACAGGGTTCCACTGTATTATCAGAAACACGTCATACATTATTGTTAACAGATATGGATTTTCAGCACAGGTACGTATTTCAGTTTGTAACTAACAACATTCTTGTTCATAGTAATCATCATATTCCTAGTAGTTGTCACCATTGCCATCACCATCTACGCTATCTTTGTATTCTGCAGTCATGTCTTTTGTATCACACGAGCAGCTGCAGAGGTCAGTGCACAGGAGATGGACGGAGCATGGACATGATCCTAGTTGAAAGGGTTTGCATTTGGTGCAAGATACCATCTCCAGTACTTCCTCATGAGCTGGTAGATTTCCAAGCCAAATAATGTCAACGTGGCCACTGATATTACACCAGCCATGTTTCCATAGCCGGAAGCCATCTAAAAGTATATCGGCGATCTCCGTCATATAGCAAGCAGCCTGGTAGTTTGCTCTACTCGCATAATAATATTAAATGACAAGGAGGTAAGAGTTCTCACATAACATTATCTCTTTAGAGAAGTATAAATCATATCACATTGTAATGTATAGTGGTTCGTTATAACAAACTCATTTTTATTTTGACGTCTTTTAACCTGCAATGTTTGTTTTAAACACTATTATATTTGGTTTATTTACATTTTAAAGTAATATTAATTTCAACCCCTACAGTTTGTTTACAATAATTTTTAAAGTCACTAAATATTTATTTTGTAAACCCCTCATCCATTTTAATTTATTTTATTTTTATTTATGACTATACGGTATTATATATTTTAACTTAGAAATCTTAAATAGAGAATTTGTATTAAGTTTTTATCTTCTTAAATTAATTTTGTAATTTTTAAAGAGTATTGTTTTTTACTTTTGTTTTAATTGTATTTTATTTTCTCGTTATTTTCTTTTTTGCTTCACCGGAAGTAGGATTTTACATTTGTGCCTAGGATAGAGACAGTTGCCGGAAGTAGTTTGCTTCCGGATGGGACCTTTGAAATTACGACCGAGATATTTTCGCCATGATTTTGATCTGTAAAATCGCCGGCTCCATCCTAAATTAGTAAAGAGCTGTAGGCCCTAGAAGTTACAGTTTAGGTAGGAGAATCCAGCCACGAGAAGAAGAGGGCAGAGATTCGTAGGCCTACTGATTATTTGATTATTTTTGGAGTTGTTCCAGTCGGCATTTGACGCGGCGGCGCTTAGCGACATGTGCCATAACGAGCGTGAGAACACGCATCTCCAGCCAGGTGACGCCAACTCTTTATTTGAGCCGGAGGGGCTCATCCATGTAATTTTTGGAACATTATTTTGATAAACTACTGTATGAACTTTCGAAATAATAAGGATTTTAAAGATTTAGATTTGGATTTAATATGTAGATATGGCAAACCAGAGGTACGCCGCTTTATGGATTGAGCTAGTGCCAGGGCGGAATATTAAATGAACCCTGTGGACATTACTTATGTTGAGAACGAGTGAGAAGAGAACATAAGAGATTTTTAGTAGGAGAAAACTTAAATTTTGTTAATATTAAACTCTTTTCAATCATTAAGATTCAATTTGTCATTTGGAGTATTTGAATTAACTCAGTAAGTTCAGTTACGTGAGACAACCTTTAAATAAAGTTTTCCGATGGTAATTTTTCAGTACTAATTGAAGTGAAACAACATTAATTTAGAATTTTTAATATATTTTTTTTTTTTATCTTAAATTATTATTTAAGGATAGTGGGGACTTGAAATAATTACACTCCAACTTAAACCGATTTTAATTTTCTTTTCTACGCACACAATTACCAAAATATTTTCAGTCAGCACATAAATTTTAATTTTCTGGTCAGACAATTTAAGTACAAATGACAGATAATTAATTTTTAAAAAAAATTTTGCATCATCACATACTAATTTTGTTTTCTTTCCATTATTTAATATATTTTCTAACATCATACTTACAATTGGAATTTTATTTCTGCAAGATAAAGTATTTATTTTCCTTCCCTGCAATTGTTGGTACCAGTGCAGTTTGTATGTATGTTTTATTAAGCACAGCTAGCCGAGTACAGCTTCACTGGTTCGCATATCAAATGGTAAGAATAAAAGTGTTGACTTCCAAGAGAAATGATAGTGAAATAATAAATAGTTTTCTCCCCACCTATCTCCTCACACAAAACATGTAATATTTTCTCTCTCACAACAAACAAAACATAATTGTGCCCCCAGTTCTCATCACAATTGACATTACTGGTTTCTTCCCTGCTGTACATTTGACATAAAAACTGCTCGAGGTTGGCATTTAGGGGCTCACTAACTGTCCATACTTTACAGAGGACTTTGAAGGATTGAATGTAATGAGTTATAATTATAATGGTCATTAGTTTCTTTGGCATTCCCTTGCCTTTTCCATAGAAGGCTGAAACACTGTTACAGCATTTGAAGCTATGAATGCCATTAGAGCTTTCATGAAATCATCACTATTACATATATCTGGTAATTTAAGACATAGCTTGCATACTACATATTTAAGAGAAACAATTCTATCTTTTCCATACTGGCCTATTTTGGCATAAAGTTGGAATTTGATTTGATGAATAAATTCTCTCCAAGATCAATAATACGAGGGTTATTCGGATAAGGTCCGAATCGCCACAGCTAATCGAATGTCACCCAAACATTGTAACGCGCATGCGCACAGACTCCCAGTATGCCTTGCTCGTCAAACGATGCCATTTGCATTGGTATTGTTGCAGTGTACTGTTTACAGTGTCAGTTCAAAATGTTTAAAACAATTCATCAGCCTGCTGACTGCGAAATTTGGTCAGTGATTCGGTTTTTGACAGCAAGGAACATTTCAGCAGCGGAAGTTCATCGACAGATAAGTCAAGTGTATGGCCCCAATGCGATGAGTGACAGCAAAGTGCGTAAGTGGGTGAGAGCTTTCAAGGACGGACGGGAAAATGTCCATGATGAACCGCGATCAGGCCGACCATCAGTGATCACAGAAGATTTGGTCAAAGCCGTGGACGAAAAGATTCGTGAAGACCGGCGATTCACAATTTCAACTTTAGCATTGGAATTTCCGAATGTGGGTAGAACAACTTTGCACAAAATTGTCTCTGAAAATTTGCAATTTCACAAATTGTGCGCACGTTGGGTTCCCAGGCTGCTTACTGAGGAACACCAAATGAAAAGAATGGCTTGTGCTCTTGATTTTTTGGACCAATATCATAAGGAAGGTGATCAATTTTTAGAGAAGATTGTCACAGGGGACGAGACGTGGGTTTCTCACATGACCACAGAGTCTAAACGTCAGTCAATGGAACGGCGTCACCCAACATCACCAGTCAAAGTCAAGGCCAAGCGGACAATCTCAACACGCAAGGTTATGGCAACCGTATTTTGGGATAGACATGGAGTCTTGTTAGTCGAGTTTATGCAGCAAGGGACAACAATCAATGCAGCAGCTTACTACGCTACCCTGACTAAACTTCGACATGCGATATGGAATAAGCGACTTGGCCTTCTGACGTGTGGAGTTTTGTTGCTGTGTGACAATGCCAGAACCCATTCTGCCATTCAAACCCAAAATCTGATCAGATATTTTGTATGGGAACAGATTGACGACCCACCGTACAGTCCAGACTTGGCGCCGAGCGATTTTCACAAACTCCTTTAGGTAGGCAAGCGCTTCGCCACAGATGACGAGGTGAAAGAAGCAGTTACAGACTGGTTATCCTCACAGGCGGCAGACGTCTATGACTTAGGCATACAAAAGCTTGTAGAATGTTATGATAAATGTTTAAACAAATATGGAAACTATGTAGAAAAATAGAAAAACATGTAAGGAATTAAATAAAAAAAGTTTTTTGAAAAAATCTGTGATGGTTTATGTTTTATAAGAAATCGGACCTTACTTTCCGAATAACCCTCGTAGAAGCAAGTAATGAAAATGCTGTGCTGCATCAGCTGCTCTTCTTTCCATGTTCAACTACTGACCAGTGCAAACAATAATGTTGTACTGTTAACAGTCTTGATTCCAGGTGAAGAGTCAAGTAATTCACAGTATTCCACAAATTCTCTATACCTATAAATGTCACAAATCTAATGCCCTTGAAGCAAATTAACAGTTGAATCAAAGCTTGAGCCTTTTAAATTATTTCTTTAAAAAGCAGTTCATAGTTTATAGAAACATGGTTATCAGAAATAAACATTTTACATTGCTAAACATAATTCCTAACTGCAGTTTTCCCATTAAAACCAATTTTTTTTTAAACTTATAACTTAAAATGAGCTAAAGTGCGGTACATACCTGAAAGCAGCAGCCACAACACCGTCAATCCACTTGTGAGAAACAGGGTCGAAATGACCATACAATTGGCTCATAGTAATTGATTTTGGGTTTATTACTTGGTATTCTACAGGCTGTTCGCTGTGGCCCTTCTTGTGCATCTTTGTCAAAGTGTCTGCTAAGACCTACAGAAAAATATGTTCACAAGCACATCAACAACAGACAGGACATACATTGCCGGTATATAATGAAATATGGTTCCAAGATATTTACAATTTTGAAGAAAACATGAACTAATTTGTATGCTTTATGCGAATAAGTATTAAAATTTTTAATTGTGGAACTCCTAGAGATGGTTTTTTTGAGAGGAATAAATAAAAAAAATATGCATGTGGACAAACAATGCATGTGGGATTGTCCCTAGAACTTGTTCGTAGTAAGTTAAAAAATAGAGAACCAGTTTAACACTGATTAAATGTAGCTTCCAGAAAGGCAATCTCCCTGTTTGTATAACGGGAGCTTGCTTTAGGTGAAAGCCATATATTGTGCTGCCTTAAATGTTTAAATTTGTGACACACTTTCTCTGATGCTGCAATCAAAGGGTATCTAAGATGATGGCAGCATCAGAGAAAGAGTGGCTCAACTTGAGGGTTTACAGGCAACATGTGTAAGCTTCTTGTTCCAAGTGCACGTAACCACCAGAAATTAATGATGAACTTTGTGACAGCCCAAATGAGGTGAAGAAAAGCTGAGAGGCTAATTATAAAGACCCCAGCTGGTACTATAAAAAAAAAAAGATGGATGTGGGAAAATGACACTTCAAAAAACTATCCCTGCAGATTCTATTAAAACTGTTCTAATAGGAAATTCCTCTGGGCTGTATAGAGTAAACAATGGGTGCCGGAAAATGACAAAAATGGTAACGATGCACTGAAGTTCCATGGTATTGCTAACACTCATCTGAAGGGAAGTTCATCTAGACTGTAAACAATAAATGATGGGTGCAGGAAATTATAAAAAAAAAAGAACAATGCATTAAGGTTCTACTGTAAGTAAACATGTGTTGCATTAAAGTTCTTACAACTCATTAGCACCTGTTTTTACAACAAAAGCTCAAACCAGACCACATACAAGCCTTACACAAAATAAATCAAATATTGTTTTTTTTTTTTTTTTTTCAGGCAACAGTACTGGAAGTTTCTCGCATGATGTAATATACATTTCACTTCCTTTTAATCTGCTTACTTTGAGGGCAGAAGACTTTCCTGAAAATGGCAGTCCAACCAACATGAAACCATGCCGTATAATCATCATCTCGTACATCTGGATCACTTTGATCTTGAATGACTCAGTGTAATGGATTTTCAGTTTTGCACATGTCTGAAACATAATTTGTGCTAAAAAANCACTTTGATCTTGAATGACTCAGTGTAATGGATTTTCAGTTTTGCACATGTCTGAAACATAATTTGTGCTAAAAAAAGTCTTATAAGTAAATGCAGTTGCTACAACAGAGTGCTGATTATGCACAAATTTAATAAGCATACTAACAGNAAAAAAGTCTTATAAGTAAATGCAGTTGCTACAACAGAGTGCTGATTATGCACAAATTTAATAAGCATACTAACAGCTTAAACATGTTTAGTTAATCACTACTACTATAGTTGTTGAGAAAAATGTCAATGTGATTACAGACATGCCATGTTAATATCACATTTAGTTGGCAATAGCAGTTATGGTGAAAAAGAGCATTGTTTATTTTACTACTAAAAATCTAATATATTCACATTTTGCTAAGCATGAAAGTTCTTGACTGTACAAACATAATAATATGTTTAGCTTAAAATATTATTCACCAAACAATGGAAAACATTTTGGAAAAGGATCACAAATAACATTTAATTATAAAGTTTTACCATAAAAAACAAAAAAATTAAAACTGGAAATATCAGTCTCACAAGATGTAATAAAAATGTAGTTTTACACCTTGTGATGAATACGTTGTTATATACTGCTATAACTTAACCTAACATAGCATAGGCATCTGGTGCTACATTTCAATACTCAGTATATCACCCACTGGCATGATTGCCTCACACAATATGGGTTACTGACCAATATCTCCCCTCCTCCCACAACAAGAGAAGATGAGATGAGTCCAAATGATTAAGTAGGCCAAGGGTGCATGGGGTTTTCTTAACATGGATAGCCATCCCCACTCTGCCAGAGCTGTACGAGTGTGATGCACGCAAAAGGGGTTGGTAGTGGGTGGTCGTCCAGCCATACTCGCTTGTTTCACATTAAAGGTTGGTTCATGCGGGCAGTATTGGCTCTCGGTTAGAGAAAAAGCACGTTTGCTTCTTCTTTCCATGACTTTCAGTTATGTGTAGGCACATCCTGTAGTGTTGTGAGGGTATCTCAGTGGTGGGGGTAAAAGTCATGTATGCATCATGTGTGGAAGAGTAACATGAAACCTCAAAAACTGATGTGAANTCTCAGTGGTGGGGGTAAAAGTCATGTATGCATCATGTGTGGAAGAGTAACATGAAACCTCAAAAACTGATGTGAATATACAGGATCTGCATTCATAAAAAGTAGATACATACATGGTGTACATCTACAAGTTTGGAAAACAAAAATGATAAATGATAAACACACCTCCATCACAACATCCAGTAACAGACTGTAGTTGCCAGTGGGCAGGTCAATACCAGGGAACAGATCCGAGATGATTCCCTGAAACAGTGGCAAATCATGGCAAAGGAACTTGGGCATGTTCACATCTGTGATGGAGCGCAGCAAAATGACGTCCTCCTCCTCATCAGGGAACTTGAGCCTCATGTTGCCCGCTGCTGCCAGCACCATCTTAACTGACCTCATACCTGCACAACATTCACCACGGAGACTCATGTCAGTTCATAATTTAATATTTATGTACTTTTCTTTGTAAGAGGCCAGAAAAAATTTCTACAAAGAAAATTGATTACAGAAATATGTGAGACTGTTTTCAAGGATAGAAAGTCAGGGCAGAAGAGTTTAATGTGAACATTTTCTGTAGTCTTAATGGCAACAAAAACATTTCAATGCACAGTCAGGAAGGTCAGGTAACTGATACCTTCCAGTGCCATGTTCAAGTAACCAGTATAAAGTAACTAGCAGTTAAATTTTTTTTTTTTTAATTTGTTTGTTATGATCTGTATCTACAGTTACAAGACAGAAAAGTCAAAATTAGAGTCAAAATCTGAAAACAATNAAATTTGTTTGTTATGATCTGTATCTACAGTTACAAGACAGAAAAGTCAAAATTAGAGTCAAAATCTGAAAACAATTTATGTACATACTAGTTATATTATGTCTGGGCAGCAAAACTGACCATAATTGTAGTGGCTCTGGGAGGACAGCTGCTCTGAACACAACCTGTATGTAGTCACTATCTTGATGGCGAGATTCCTGGCATCAACAAAGCCATTGGAGTACAGAAAGATTTCAGCAATCAATATGTAATCAGGAGCCATCATTGCCACTGTGCGAAACAGCACCTAGATGAAATACAAACATGCTCGTACAGCATTCAACACTGAATTATAAGTTCTGATGCTATAAAATCTGACAGATAAATAATTAAAAAGGTGGTTGTGTTCACTAAGGAACTATGTTTCTATTGAATTAATGTATGCTTCATTTTGTACACAACATATTCTCAGTTTGTTAGGCACAACATACACAAACAAGTAACTCAAATATGTAAACATGGATCATATCATCGTAGTTAATAAATTTTCATGGCACCAACAACAGAAAGAAATGTATGCAGGAAATGAATATTGGTTTAACTTCTATATTGACTATTGAAAAATCAAGGAGCAGTGAATGCTGGTTTCCTTGTGTGCTGTTTTAAAAATTCTAAAGGTACACTGTATTTCAGAAAAATTGCAAACAGTGTTCAATGATATTGAGATAAAATTTTTTTTTTNAAAATTCTAAAGGTACACTGTATTTCAGAAAAATTGCAAACAGTGTTCAATGATATTGAGATAAAATTTTTTTTTTACAAGGTAATATACACTGTTCGACATGGATACCATTACACCCTCTTTCCTTATGAGAAACTTTATNAAAATTCTAAAGGTACACTGTATTTCAGAAAAATTGCAAACAGTGTTCAATGATATTGAGATAAAATTTTTTTTTTTTACAAGGTAATATACACTGTTCGACATGGATACCATTACACCCTCTTTCCTTATGAGAAACTTTATTCTCAGTGGTGGGGGTAAAAGTCATGTATGCATCATGTGTGGAAGAGTAACATGAAACCTCAAAAACTGATGTGAACATACAGGATCTGCATTCATAAAAAGTAGATACATACATGGTGTACATCTGCAAGTTTGGAAAACAAACATTTAAATGATAAACACACCTCCATCACAACATCCAGTAACAGACTGTAGTTGCCAGTGGGCAGGTCAATACCAGGGAACAGATCCGAGATGATTCCCTGAAACAGTGGCAAATCATGGCAAAGGAACTTGGGCATGTTCACGTCTGTGATGGAGCGCAGCAAAATTACGTCCTCCTCCTCATCAGGGAACTTGAGCCTCATGTTGCCCGCTGCAGCCAGCACCATCTTAACTGACCTCATACCTGCACAACATTCACCACGGAGACTCATGTCAGTTCATAATTTAATATTTATGTACTTTTCTTTGTAAGAGGTCAGAAAAAATTTCTACAAAGAAAATTGATTACAGAAATATGTGAGACTGTTTTCAAGGATAGAAAGTCAGGGCAGAAGAGTTTAATGTGAACATTTTCTGTAGTCTTAATGGCAACAAAAACATTTCAATGTACAGTCAGGAAGGTCAGGTAACTGATAACTTCCAGTGCCATGTTCAAGTAACCAGTATAAAGTAACTAGCAGTTAATTTTTTTAAAAATTTGTTTGTTATGATCTGTATCTACAGTTACAAGACAGAAAAGTCAAAATTAGAGTCAAAATCTGAAAACAATTTTTTTTTTTTACAAGGTAATATACACTGTTCGACATGGATACCATTACACCCTCTTTCCTTATGAGAAACTTTATTAAAACATCGCAGGCTGATAGATGACAGTACAAATTAGAAGTGATGAGTCTTTCACCCATAGAGGGCACGTTGTTTAGTATCCACAAAGTATGCATTTATTATGGGATAGGGCCTCCTCTTGCTGCTATGCATGCAGCGATGCGACAAGGCATTCCATCACGCAGGTAACGTAGTGTCCTGTGGCACATACCACCATGCTTCCTGCAAATGCATATGTAGATCAGCCAGTGTTTGGGCAAGTGGTTGACGGTGGTGCAAACATCACCCCATCATATCCCGTAAGTTTTCATTAGAGGACAAATCAGGATACCTGGCAGGTCAAGAATGCGAGTGATGTGGGAACAAGTATTATCTTGCTGCATGATAGCATTGGGTATGCTGCACAAAAATTGAGAAAATGAGGCTGCAGAACCTCATTGCTGTCTCCGTGCCTTCAACAACCATGAGATGTGACCTTGAGTTATAATTGATGGTACCCCATACCATAATAAGTGGTTTACAGGACATATGGTGCTCATGAATCAGCACAGGATTTTTGCGCTGCCCACTGTCGCACCAAACCCTGCTGCGACCATTATCTGCATTAAGATTGAAATGGAATTCACCCTAGCTGGCTACCTAACTTGTACCAAGATGGCTAACTTATCTTTCAAAAAATTTACTCCAAAACTGACGAATGACAAGAAGGCTAGTTCAAACTCATTCATCATGCCACTTAAAAACTAGCACAGAACTATACTTGGCCTTTTATAAAAAACATAATGCAAGAATGGAAAACCATATAAATATGTGGCCAAAATAAAATACAGTTGAAAAAAGAAAAATTAAAATTATCTGCTTAGACAAATAACATCTTTAAGAAAATAAATATTAATTTACATAAAAACTAACTCACATGAATAATATTATGACTGATAAACATAAAAAGAATTACATATCATTAAATATTCAGTTTAGGCTCAAAATATATTGTTACAACCAAGACCTTGATTAATGTGGTAAGTGTTCAGACAAACATGAGCTCAATATTCTTCTGTGCAAGCCAAATGCTGTGCAGCATTATGGTAAAGTGAGACACACCTTTAAGTTGTCGGGCAGCTCTGAACGGCCAGCATATCCTGGGTTCATGGTGATGCAGACAAAGCAAGCAGGGTTCAGTACCAGCTCTGTGCCCTCCAACATGAACGTCTTCACGCCAGACTTCACAGCCTGAGTGACACACAGGATCTGTTGTGCCACCACAGACAGGACCTCCAACTCAATACGGTTGAACTCATCAAAGCAGGCCCATGCTCCAGACGACGATAGGCCTTTGAAGAACTGTACAACCCATGCTTAAAGAGCATAAACAGCATTGAGACATCATACTGTTATAGTTGGTGCAAGAAGTATGCATTCTTTTGTGAATGAACTGCCCACATTCTTTTATATTATTACACTTATTACATTAGCATCGCCATGAAAAAGACAACAATACCGCAAAACAAAGCCCCATTACATATGACAGTCTCGCATGCAAACAAGTGCTGCCAACCCTACACCATTCACAAACTGTAGTATTGCTGGCAACATCTACATACATAACACTCCTCCCCCCTTACACAACAAAGTCCTTGGACCAAAAGGGTTTAATTTTTAGTCCAAGGTCTTATTGTAACATGGCCACTTGGAGATGCTTGTGGCAACACAATGGGACTCGCAGCATCACTGGAACTGTCCTGCGAACAAGACTGCACTGTGGTTGTCGGGAACCCCTTAAACCCCCCACTTCCATCATGTGAGTATGATGGTGCAGTTAGAGCTAAGAATCCTTTTAACCCCTCACCTCCTTCAGGCAGAGACTCCTCTATTGATTGCTGAGGACCTATGAAAGGTACTGGTTGCCACTGCTCCACAGATGTCTGTAGCGTAGCATCTCCAAACGAGCCCGCATGTCTTCGGCGATGCTGATCAATATGGTTGACAACGCATCCAAAGTCCATCTGTCATCAGCACCTTGTACGACATTGGTCCTATCACCTCAATCACTACTGCAGATAACACCTTTGGACTCCTTCCCATACTCTTAGCGTAAACTGAGTCCAGTGGGGCAAACACCCTCTTGCTTGTCTCTTTCATCTCTTCTGAAAAATCTGGATGAATATGGTCAAGACATGTTCGGAGTCTACGGCCCATTAGCAGCTCTGCAGGACTAGCTGATGTAACAGAACTTGGTGCAACATGTTGGGCCAACAGCAGCCTGGCCAGCCGTCTTGCTAAATCACCACCGCACATTTTCTTCAACGTACTTTTCATGGTTTATATCATATGCTCTGCTTGTCCGTTTAATGATGGATGATAGGGAGCCACTTTAATCAGTTGGATACCATAGTTCTTTGAAAATTCCTGTAACAAAGCAGAGCTAAACGTGCTGTCATTGTCGCTAACCACTTGTCAGGTAGCTCATGTGTGACAAACAGACTGCGAAGAACCCAAATAACACTTGAAGAATCAGCAGATTTGACTAGTGCAACTTCCAATCATTTAGAATAAGAATCGACAATGATCAGGATGATTAAAAAAGTCTCTATGTAATCACGACCATGGCCTCCTCGTCCACTGTGACCCTTTCAATGTCATTATCTATGCCTGGCCACCATATATAAATGCGTGCAAGGGCCTTGGTTCGCACAATGCCTTGATGTGAGTCATGTAGTGTGTCCACTATGTGCTTCTGTACCACCTTTGGAACAACTACTCGTGTCCCCCCACAAAACAAAACCATGGTACGTTGACAGCTTATGTTGGCACCTGCAAAATGCCAGGTAAATCTCTTCTAATTTGTTAGCAGGCCAGCTCTTCCACAACCAATTTCGTACTCTTGACAAAACAGGGTCTTTCTGCATCATGTCTGCAACTTCATCTGCTTGAAGTAGAGGCGTATATAGTGCTTCCAACAACAAAACTTCCTGGGGTGGTGGCACTTCAAGGTTAGAAACATTTTGGGAAAGGCAGCTGACCCCATCGGCATGTGGAATACTGGGACCAAGTTTGTAATGCAGCTCAAAATCATTTTCACTTAACGTGATGCTCCAGCATAACATACTAGTAGAGATTATGTTGGGAGTTGGCTTAACGGTTGTGAACAGACCCAATAACAGCTTGTGGTCAGTCCTGATTTCGAAATGTCTTCCGTACAAGTAGTCATGGAATTTCTTCACACCTGCTATAATATTCAAGGCTTCCCGGTCTATTTAAGCATATTTACGCTGAGTAGGGGACATTGTCTTTGAATAAAAGCTAATATGTACTTCCTCTGCCTCAATAGGTTGGCTTAATACAACCCCAATGCCGTACGGTGATGCATCACAAGTAAGAACAAGTGGTTTCAATGGATCATAGTGGGCCAACAATGAGTCTGATGATAACAGGTTTTTGGTGGCTGCAAAACTCTTGTCATTCTCGTCTGTCCATTCCCATTTTGCTGCTTTATCCAGAAGCCGGTGAAGAGGTTCTGCCACTGATGCATTACTGGGCAGGAAAAAATGATAAAAGTTCAGTAACCCTAGATAAACTTGCAATTCTTCTCGGGTCCTAGATGTAAGTGCTTCCTGAATGGCACAGACCTTGTCAGATAATGGTTGAATACCATACTGGCCAACAACAAAGCCCAGAAAAGTAACTGATGAGGCTCTCAGAATACACTTTTCCTTCTTCACATGAATGCCAGCAGCCCTGAAACATTGAAACACTTCATGCAGAATAGCAACTAGATCTTCCATGGATTCTGCCTTAATCAGAATATCATCAAAATAGGGTACAACACCATCGAGTCCTGCTAAAAGATCCTCCATAAAATTTTGGAATTTCCCTGGAGCTACACACACTCCAAACTGCTACCGGTTTACTTTAAAAGCACCCTTGTTGTACCAACAGTTTCTGCCATTGCAGTTCCCCCCATCTACATAAAGCTGCTGAAATGCTTATGCCAAATCAATTTTTGCAAAACAACGACCTCCATTAAGTTTTACTAACAACTGAGTCACAGATGGAACAGGATAAAGATCTTCTTTAAGAGCTTTGTTAAGTGTGCTCTTGTAGTCTCCACAGATGTGTACATCCCCATTTGCCTTCAGAACAGGTACGATGGGCGTAGCCCAGTCTGAACTTGTGACAGGTGTATACACACCCTGTCTTACCAACTTTTCAAGCTCCTTTTCTATTGATGGCAGTAATGCAAACGAAACAGATCTGGCTTTTAACCGTATTGGTCTCACTGTTGCATTTAGCTTAAACGTTACAGGCACACTCTTAAATCAACCCAAACCTTCACTATAAAGTCCTTAAACTCTCTTATTAGGTCTGCTATAACATCAGATACCTGCAAGATCCCCTATACTCTTATAACAAAAAAGTCCATACAGTTCCGCCCCAGCAATAAACGGTGCCTTCCCTTAGAAACTACCAGAGGCAGGTTGCACTTGTATGGACCATAAACAACTGGCACATTACAAGATCCCAAGGTCTCTATCACATTGTGGCTGTAATCTTGCAAAATAAAAATAATTTTAACAAATTTCCGTGCATTGTGGGGAAATATTATCTTAAAGGTGGCCTCATCAACTATGGATAATCCTGCCCCAGTGTCTAGCTCCATAGATATGGGTGTATTGTTCATGACTACTAGTGTATGCATATCCCCAGCTCCACTAGACTGAACGGACTGCACATGGAACACGTCCAGCTCATCCGACTCAACCTCCACAACATTAACATTGGATCTCATGTCAACTTGGAATTTCTTTCCACTACACACTCGCTCAATAAGTTCCCTTTTCTTGCAGAAGTGGCATTCAACATTCCTAAACCTGCACGAGATACATGCATGAAGACCACCACAACCTAGACAAGGTGATATTCCCACCTCACAGGTGTACTTCCTAGTTTAGGCTTTTGTGTAACAACATTGGTTTCACTTGTTATTAGCGCTTGTGCATTGCTGGTTAAGTGACAAACATGATCAGTACTCACCACTTGCGAGCTTGATTCCCTGATGTATCTCGTGTGCAGTAGGGCTGCTTCTGCAGCTAAAACCTTCTCCTGTGTCTGAGGGAAGGTGAATGAAGCCTCTGATAACAACCGCTGCTGAACTGCTTCATCCCGCATTCCACAAACTAAACCTGTCTTGCAGGATTAAGTGTTCAAATTTGTGCCAAAATTGCAATGCTCTGCCAAGCGACATAAATCGTCTATATACTCAGCTACACTTTCATTCTCTTTCTGGTTCCATCTGTGGGATTTCAAACGTTGATAAATCTCCGAAGACCATGGTGAGAAGTGATTCTTCAGTAATGCCAATATTTCCTCAAAACTTTTTGTAACGAGGGAAGCAGGTGAAACTAGCAATCTTACAACCACATAAGTTTTTAGTCCACATACACTAAGTAGGACAGCAGGTTATTTACCAGCATCGGTCACATTGCTTGCTTTCAAATAGAAGTTAAGACATTCTGCATAAGAATCCCAACCGTGCGAATTTGATACATCAAGCTCCTCAATATTTCCAAGCAGACCCAACATCTTGAAACACACAACACAATGAAAACAGCTAGCCTACAATTTACAAATCATCGAAGAATATGTCACCATTGCAATGTTATGCAATTAACGTGGCGATTTATCAAATCCCATCCTTGTTGCCAGATTTTGTGAATGAACTACCCACATTCTTTTCTATTATCACGCTGTTATTTACATTAGCACTGCCATGAAAAAGACACCAATAACACAAAACAAAGTCCCATTACATGTGACAGTACTCACATGCAAACAAGTGCTACCAACCCTACACCATTCACAAACACTAGTATTGCTGGTAATATCTACATATATAACAGCCTGGCATGACACCTACATAAGGCCATAATTATAAGAGCAAATCCCCGATTTTATAACCTCAAATTTTACTGCAGTAGAAACTTTACAACATTCTCAAGATAGGAACAATCAAAATATCACAAAAATTTAAGAAAAAATAAAAAACTGTATGCAAAAATTTAAGAAGCTGCAATCGAAGTTCATTAAAATTAGATGTTTTTGTTGCAAACAGCAACAAAATATACGGGTTATGTCACTATCATCAAATGGTAGCCCATAAACTGTAAAACAAAAAAAAGTTTGACAAAAATTCGGTAAAACCTTTGTCCAAACCACTCCCAGTATATGCATGTGTTAAGTTAGAAAGCATGCAACTCATGACATTGGAAAGAGAAGCTGTCTCAAGTACTCCTCTCTCCCTTGCTCCGCAACCTTATCAGAGTGCAGCTATGCTTGATATTGCACACACGGCAACTGTGTTAGCCACACTCAAATTTACAAGTACCAATTTTACGAGTGTTGCAATTAAATCAAGGTTTCACATTTGTGTAATGTTTTCAAACTTGTACTGCACACCTTGCCCATAGTGATGTAGCTGAGGCCGTCAGAGCAATTGAAGACAATGCACTGCACAGCAATGGCCTTGGCCAGGTCCTTGATGGTCTCTGTCTTGCCAGTGCCGGCCGGGCCCTCTGGCGCCCCATTCAGGTGTAGATGGTAGGCTCCAATGAGCGTGCGATAGCAGCGGTCCGTGAGCGGAGTGATGACCAGTCTAGGCGAGTTGCCCAAGTACTCGTAGAAGTATGGCACAGTTGCATTGACTATCCGCACCATCACATCATCCTCCCAATAGTATCTACCACAATACAACGTGCATTAAAAATGTTGACTATACATGAAAATGTAACAAATATTTCACAAATGAAAACTAAACTTCATGCAACTACAGAAAAACATCAATATAAATATTCCATAAAACCATGATAAGAAATTTTTTTTTTAAATTAATTTTTTTTAATGTATTGATGGGTGTAAAAATTTATAATAAACAATATATACAATTTCATTAAATCACAATTTGTAGCACAAATTCTACTGCTAGGGTCGAGTTGAGTTGAGAGATTTAGGTGGCTCTTAACAATGAGGTCTTGAGAGCCGATGAGGGTAAAATGAGGTGAGAATGGAGTAGCGCTGGAATGCAAGGGCAGGGGAAACGGGAGATCCTCGAAAAAACCCACCAACCATCAGCATCGTCTGGCACGATTACCACTTATTATCTGGAGTGACCCAGCCGTGAATTCAACTCGGTTCACCTTGGTGGGAGGCGAGCATTCTAACCGCTCAGCCATCGCGGCTTCCATGTCTGCTAGGAAGATAACACCTATCCATAAGCAACATGAAATTTTAAGAGAATTACTGAAGCACCTTGAAGAGAGAGTGCCATTAGAGAATATACTCAGTGCTTTAGTCTATGATATATGCTGGTATAAGCTGTATACCATATGCTTAGCCTTGCTCATTGTAATATGCATTGTGCATATTTGGGTATACCTTCTGTTTTTTTTTGGTATAATTATTTATTATTTTATTTTTTACATCACTTTGATTAATTTATAAAAATAAACACATTATAATAACATTATAAAACATATATCAATCTGCCCATTTGAAAAACTGATCTCTGGCTCAGATCTGGACAGATATATGTCAGATCTGGACATATCTGAACAGATCTGCATGAATTTGGTTTTTAATGCACCAGATCTGTACATGGCTGGCCAGATCGGTGAACAGCTGGGCCAGATCTGTTCATGGCAGGGTCAGATCTGTGCATCGCTGGCACATATATGCAAATGGCTGGCCAAATATGGAATGTCATCTGTGTTCATAATAAGTGTGATGTCATACTGATTCGTTAAAACTGTTTGTTTCAAGTACATAACTGTAAATATCACCATCAGAAATGTCAAAAAACTCACCTGGTGTGTTTGCTAATGAATCACTTGTTTGCAATTGATCAAAGTAAGAATACATTCCACAGTTTTCAAATAAATGTTTTATGTACTGTTTCAAGAAAACAGCACGAACATACCAAGAGGTTGGTCTGAATCACATACCACACAGTGTACATTATTATGATATCCTTGAATAACATCTAGATATGAAAAGCAAACTGAGCAGTAGTTGTGATAGACATTCAACACATCAGACAGACCAACCCGACGATTGATGCGTATGGTGAGAAAGAATAGCAAACTTTTTTAAATATCTAAGTGATCNCATCAGACAGACCAACCCGACGATTGATGCGTATGGTGAGAAAGAATAGCAAACTTTTTTAAATATCTAAGTGATCTTCCACTGGGCTAAATATTGCCAAAAAATTATTTTCAATAATTATAAAAGTGTATATACAAACAAGCAAGCATATATCTGATATCATAAATGCCTATGGTTATTTTAATGTGGACATTTTCAAGTGTTGGTGCACCTGTCTTCCTGTCTTGTCGTTACCATTNTAAATGCCTATGGTTATTTTAATGTGGACATTTTCAAGTGTTGGTGCACCTGTCTTCCTGTCTTGTCGTTACCATTTTGCTGTGTTGCTGTAGCAGTGTAGGTTAAGGGAATTCTGTAGTGAATTTTTAAATTGTGATAATCTTTTTATCTTAGATAGTTATGCATTAATTTGTTGAACGTGATCAGGACAATTCTGTAGTATTTTACTTACTATTTCTATAGGACGTTCTCACACCCTCATTAGACAAAGAAGGTAGCAACACAGCATTCTGTTGGAAAATGGGAAAAAAAATCAACAATAATTTTACAGCAAGATCCTGTCGAAGTCAGGTAAAGCGGGACTCACAATCAGATGTCACGTCCATCAGTTGCCTGTCCGTCCGGCAGTCACATGATCTTCAACCAATCGCAGAGCTACTTTTTTTTCTATCCATCAATCCGTCAAATATTTCTCAAACTTTAGCTTTTGACATACCAACGGATGTGCCACTGCCTTCTGATGACATTCCATAGACGTGAATCCGTACTTTGAAATAAAATGAAAGGCAGTCAGTCTGTGTTTATTATCTTTGGTGATNGTGAATCCGTACTTTGAAATAAAATGAAAGGCAGTCAGTCTGTGTTTATTATCTTTGGTGATAAATTCAGGAATTGAAAATGTAAACAATAATTCAGTATAAATTCTTATCACGTAAAAAAATTATCTCCCAAAATATTTTTTTCTTGAAAATATATTTCCACCCAAAATATACCTCCAACTAAAGAAAGATCACAATATTAAATTGTCGCAATGAAATTTTGCTGTACAGAAGGATTGACGGACGAAAGATTGTTCTGAATCGCTTTCAACTGACGGACGAAAAAACAGACGGATGACTGACTGACGGACGGACGATTGACGGGTGTGATGGATGGTTGCGAGTCCAGCTTAAGTATTCTGTTATTCAATATAATACAACAGAGTTAAGTTAATAAACTTTTATAATATTCCTAATATTAATCTGAACAGTGTTTTTAATCTAATAGTAACACATAGACTTTTCCGGAGTTAATCAGTAAAATCTGTTAATAGTGTTGCTTGCTGTACACAAAAAAAAGCAAGGAACAGCTAGGGTGAACTCACTGACTTACCGCAACTGGAATTGTTGAGTTTTGCTATGTTCTTTGCATGTTACCATAAAAGTGATAATAATGGATTTAGATTTACCTTGCATTGTCCACATAGTTTTAGCATCAAAATTACATTAACAGTTAAAGATGTAGCACATTTTATTTTATTTGTACACCATACAAAGTGAAACTGATATGATGTTAGGCCTACGTGGTTCTTGGCAATTTAGCATGCAAATCACTTTATTAGACACAGTATCGATTGCTGTGTCTCTCTTATTAACAAAGATGCTTATTAAAACACAATCTATATTAAACGAGACTATACGATGTACATTAGAATCTTCATTATGTTTTCTAATGGCATGACATCAAATGTTGTTATGGCCAAAGCCACCAACAACTTCATGGACTCCCGTTTGTGTAATTCTTACTGTAATATTGGCAGATGATAATCAGATTTGGAATTTAAGCTAACATCTATTTGGAAAAATAATTCATCATTATGAAAGTGCATAGTGTCCAGGCGGGCCACACAAGCAACTTTAAGTTCTATAGTTCGGCAGTTTGATATAGTCCATCTCATATATGAAGGCCGCATTCTTGACAGTTGACGATCGCTGCACCAATGTTTACTTTTAGTTTACGTATCCATTCGCCATCAACTGGTGCGTCAAGTGAAGGCTCTGATGCGATGAGTCAGCGCTACCAGGAGGTGCTGCTTCGTGCGGCAATTGGTGAACTACTTGGGTGGTGCGGCAGGCAACTAGAGAGGCCTCGGGAAAGTGTAGTGTCGTTCGTAAACGGTGTATACAAAATATATGTTACTTTAAAAATTATGCAGAGCTCGCGAAAAATAAAACTATTGGTATCTGTTCGAAATCTGTTAGCATGGAAGCTTTCTTCTCTGGCTGGTTATGCTTCGGGAAAAATCTGATAGGTAGCATGCACATCCTGTCCAGAGCGAAGTCTGAGCTTCTTATTTTGCTCAATAGATAGCGTATTTTTGAAGTTGACTGTTCTATTACCGGCTCAGAATGACATGAATTTGAAATATATTTCTTTAAATTATTACAAAAAATAATTCAACAATATTATGTAATATTTCTATATGCTTTTGGAATTAATATCAAGCACATAATGAAAGCGGGGTTGAAAAGGGGCGATTAAGACGTGAAAAAAGGATTTGAAATTGCGTTCCACTTGGATACGGATAGTTTTAACGTGCCTTTAATTTTGAACACCTATACATTTCTACTTTAGCACAAAGTTTAGTTTCTAACACTAAAAACCGCTGTTTTATGACCACGTACAATAAAATGTATTAATTAACCTAGGAACTCTTTCTTATTGCGCGTATTTTCGGCTGGTCTAACGTGCGTCGGCAGTGCACTCAGAATAGCCAACGCAACATTAAATTTTGTTCGTTCGTGCATTAGCTGATACAGGATTTTGTAAATGGCACGTTTTTTGTTTTGAATACATAAATTTGCCACTCACCGACTGTCAGAATCTGGCCAACTTGTATGAAATGAAGCATACCTTCCCTGTTATTCACTCATCTCAATAAGTTTAAAAGCTGGCAAAGCCAAGCTTTTAATTGTAAGTAGTGTGGTAATTGATATAAACATTCTAATTTTGCTAATTCATTCAAAACTCTTTATATACATGTCAGCTGTTTCCAAACATTCAATTATAGCTATGTACCATATCTTGGTTTGTTGTGTGAGAACAGTAGGCCTACTCTACTCACAGCAGTTCCCGAACTGATCACACGTAACGCATATAGTAAGTGTAGGGACTTCCGGACGACACGTGTCGCCCATTAACGTATGCCGAAGTCAAGCCGAGGTGAGGTAGCACTTGCCGCCCGAGGGCCTCCTCCTCCCACCCCCCTAGCAAGCACCGTGAAATTTGTAAACGCCGAGAAATGACGAGATAGTGGGGCGTATTTCCACACGTCAAAAACACGCACCCAGAATAAGCTGACAGCGTATGGCAGGGGCAAC
>NQII01000581.1:1204182-1267192 GCA_002778355.1 Clitarchus hookeri | reverse complement strand
TCCCCCCTCCCCCAACAAGAGAGACACATGTAGGAAGCGAGGGAGAGAGCCAAGAGAGAATATAAGCCTCTTTGCGGAGAGGGTGGGACTTCAGTGGATCAGTTGGTCAGTTGTTATCACCGCACAGAGAATCAGTCGGTCAGTCATATCGGGGCAGTCGGAAGCTGCGATACTCCGCGCCAAGAGAGTAAGTCAGTGCAACAGTTACCAAGGCCGGGATATTGGAACCTGGCCACGTCCGTCAGCCGCATCAGTCAGTCGCAACATTAAGGGGTCAGTCATATCAGGACGCGAAATGCAGGGCAGAATAAGACACAGTTACCAGAGTTATGTCGGACGAGTAGTATCGCCACACCGGGACGCGTACAGCGACAGGTATTGGGAGCCGGGAGCGCGGAGTCAGCCGGGCGAGAATCACAACATTAAAGGGTCAGCCATATCGGGACGCGAAACGCGAGGCGCAGGGCAGAAGCAGTTAGACAGTTACCAGAGTCACATCGGACTAGTAGTATCACCACGCCGCGACGCGAGTCAGTCAGTCAGTTACAGCGCACCGAGAAGGCGGAGTCGAGTGGTNGGTGAGCTTCAACGAGAAGTGCCAAGTCAAGAGGAAGCCAGCTGAGTGCAGCACACCAACAACAGCCAGTCTGAGGGCCTATAACAGGGGCCATCTAGCTCACCAGATCTCATCAACTGCCAGAACGTATCCGGACCATCCAGTTCACCATATCTCAACTGCCAGAACAACTATCCCGCAACCACAAGTACAGATAAGTAACAACGGCATCACTCAGGGACCTGTCCTGACACCTAATGCCCCCACAGCGTCGGAAACGTTAGCCAGAACAGAGTAACCAGCCCTTCAGAGCAAAACTCGCAGGGTCGATAGCGTATGAGTAAATTCTCGGCACAAGGTGCTGGGAAAGTATGTATAAACTCCCGGAAAAGTTCCGGGAATGTATGAATGAATTCCCGTTAAATAAACTGGCACAAAACCCTAAGTTGTGATGAAGTCATTGTTTGATACCCTCAACCTTCAAGGCACCTTATAGTCTGTGCCATTTAACATTCTGTAGACCCTATGAACCATTCTGTACACCACAGGTGGGGAGTAGCATCACTTAATTCAATAAAATACATAGGCCTAGTTCAATAAATAAATCCAATCAAATAGTTTCTTTAAAATAAACCTTATCTAGTTAATTTTGGAACAACTTCAGTTTTACCAGTGAACTTTTTTGGGACCAGATCTGACCAATTTCAGATTTGGCCAGATGTCATTTTTTAACTGGCCAGATAAAAAATTATTCATTCATGTGGGTGTTTTGTTGGCCATCTAAGAACTTCCATGTAACAAACTATATTATAATGAACTGTATGTGGAACTTCATTAGTATAACTAACACCAATCTATGTCACAACCAAACTACAAGATGTCTGGAGTGCTAGTGCACCACTAATGATAAGTTGCAGTTTGTTTCATTTAAGAAAGGAGATATCTTGTGTCCATCCTCAGTGTATAAACTATTTAATATTTCTATATATTTTCTTCATTACTTCTTGCTTTTCTTCTCATGTAGCATTATATCAATCAGTCTTTAACACTAAATACATTTTAAGGCAGTTTTTCCATCTTTAATTTTGCAGCAACACAACATTCACAAGTTGTAAATTGAGTGCAACAATAACATGTCCAAGACCACAAGGCTACACAATTTCTAGCTTCACTCTAGCAGCCTATTCTCACCAAAACTTCATGTAGTTTGTTTCATTTGAGACACACAGCACTAGTGCAAGCTATCAAAATATTTGTTTGATGTGGCCTTAAGAGTGTAATAACAGTATGCACACGTTATGTAGTGTGGGTATAGGCTACGTCTGGCATTTGTTGTGCCTTGACTTATAATATACTCTGTGAAAATTTTGGGACCACAGCACTNAGGCTACGTCTGGCATTTGTTGTGCCTTGACTTATAATATACTCTGTGAAAATTTTGGGACCACAGCACTGAATGTGCTAACAAATCAACTGCAGGACATACACCTCTCCACTCATGATGTGTTACGGTTTCCCATTGTGATGTCAGAAACCGGTGTTTGTTGGCATTGGCCACAGGTATCTTATCTGGTAGTGTCAGTAACAGCTGTTGTCCACAGTCGACTCATGCCCACTACTTCTCTCTCATAATGGTTTTGGGCAGGAGTGTTATATTCTGTTTTGCACAAGTTGAGGCAACTAATGGTGGTACATAGCCCAAAACCAACAGGACCTGCACAAGTTTCCTGCACAAGTTTCCTCCACAGATAAGTTAAATGATTTAAAGCATTAATGGAAAATTGCAGAAGAGTCACCTCAGCTGAGCTAGCCACTTGAAGTCCGCAACCGAGTGCACGCCCTGTGAATGCAGCTNAAGCTCCAACGAGGGGGTGCCATGTCGAGCTAGTGGGATTAGTCCAGTGCAGCCCGTAGCCGATAAGGACGAGTGGGGTCGCGCCCGGGGTCCCTCGCCGGGACGTGGTAGGGAAGTAATCAGTCAATTACAACCCTACGCCGGGAACAGAGCGAGTGGTGAGCTTCAACGAGAAGTGCCAAGTCAAGAGGAAGCCAGCTGAGTGCAGCACACCAACAACAGCCAGTCTGAGGGCCTATAACAGGGGCCATCTAGCTCACCAGATCTCATCAACTGCCAGAACGTATCCGGACCATCCAGTTCACCATATCNGAGGGCCTATAACAGGGGCCATCTAGCTCACCAGATCTCATCAACTGCCAGAACGTATCCGGACCATCCAGTTCACCATATCTCAACTGCCAGAACAACTATCCCGCAACCACAAGTACAGATAAGTAACAACGGCATCACTCAGGGACCTGTCCTGTCACCTAATGCCCCCACAGCGTCGGAAACGTTAGCCAGAACAGTGTAACCAGCCCTTCAGACCAGAACTCGCAGGGGGTTAAAGTATAAGTAAATTCTCAGCACAAGGTGCTGGGAAAGTATGTATAAACTCCTGGAAAAGTTCCGGGAATGTATGAATGAATTCCCGTTAAATAAACTGGCACAAAACCCTAAGTTGTGATGAAGTCATTGTTTGATACCCTCAACCTTTAAGGCACCTTATAGTCTGTGCCATTTAACATTCTGTAGACCCTATGAACCATTCTGTACACCACAGGTGGGGAGTAGCATCACTTAATTCAATAAAATACATAGGCCTAGTTCGATAAATAAATCCAATCAAATAGTTTCTTTAAAATAAAACTTATCTAGTTAATTTTGGAACAACTTCAGTTTTACCAGTGAACTTTTTTGGGACCAGATCTGACCAATTTCAGATTTGGCCAGATGTCATTTTTTAACTGGCCAGATAAAAAATTATTCATTCATGTGGGTGTTTTGTTGGCCATCTAAGAACTTCCATGTAACAAACTATATTATAATGAACTGTATGTGGAACTTCATTAGTATAACTAACACCAATCTATGTCACAACCAAACTACAAGATGTCTGGAGTGCTAGTGCACCACTAATGTTAAGTTGCAGTTTGTTTAATTTAAGAAAGGAGATATCTTGTGTCCATCCTCAGTGTATAAACTATTTAATATTTCTATATATTTTCTTCATTACTTCTTGCTTTTCTTCTCATGTAGCATTATATCAATCAGTCTTTAACACTAAATACATTTTAAGGCAGTTTTTCCATCTTTAATTTTGCAGCAACACAACATTCACAAGTTGTAAATTGAGTGCAACAATAACATGTCCAAGACCACAAGGCTACACAATTTCTAGCTTCACTCTAGCAGCCTATTCTCACCAAAACTTCATGTAGTTTGTTTCATTTGAGACACACAGCACTAGTGCAAGCTATCAAAATATTTGTTTTATGTGGCTTTAAAAGTGTAATAACAGTATGCACACGTTATTTATTGTTGGTATAGGCTACGTCTGGCATTTGTTGTGCCTTGACTTATAATATACTCTGTGAAAATTTTGGGACCACAGCACTGAATGTACTAATAAATCAACTGCAGGACATACACCTCTCCACTCATGATGTGTTACGGTTTCCCATTGTGAGGTCAGAAACCGGTGTTTGTTGGCATTGGCCACAGGTATCTTATCTGGTAGTTTCAGTAACAGCTGTTGTCCACAGTCGACTCATGCCCACTACTTATCTCTCATAATGGTTTTGGGCAGGAGTGTTATATTCTGTTTTGCCCAAGTTGAGGCAACTAATGGTGGTACATAGCCCAAAACCAACAGGACCTGCACAAGCTTCCTCCACAGATAAGTTAAATGATGTAAAGCATTCATGGAGAATTGCAGAAGAGTCACCTCAGCTGAGCTAGCCACTTGAAGTCCGCAACCGAGTGCACGCCCTGTGAATGCAGCTCNAATTGCAGAAGAGTCACCTCAGCTGAGCTAGCCACTTGAAGTCCGCAACCGAGTGCACGCCCTGTGAATGCAGCTCTTTCACTACGTCCTTGGCATGCACATCAAGGATGACCAGTGCACCCAGTGTGATGCGCGCCTGTTTGCTGAGCTTCCCATGTACCAGAGTGACCGTCTTGCTCAGCTGGTGCTGCATGCACACACAAACACACCATGCATGTAAATAATATCAACAGTATATTTGTTGTTCTGAGATACACCAAGTGAAAATATGTACACTGTTCCTGCTTTCAAGCAGACTCAACCACATCAACAACATGGATGAGAGGAGACTGGCACTAANAAAATATGTACACTGTTCCTGCTTTCAAGCAGACTCAACCACATCAACAACATGGATGAGAGGAGACTGGCACTAACTAGAGTCAGTTTCCTTACCTGATGGACATACTTATTATCTGACCAGCCCAAGGAATGGCTGAGGTGAGGCAAGATGAGATGAGAGTGGAGCAACTGTGGAATGATGAGAGGGAAGGAAAGAGAGTAGTACACCAAGAAAATCCCCACACCACAGCAGTGTTTGCTAGATTCCTTAATTGAAAACCCTGGCTGAAAAATTTGCACCCACCAGGCTCTGGGATAGAACTGAGGACACCCATCAGTGGAAATGTAGTTGGCTGACTACTTATCAAACCATGAGTCTAGGAAAGACCACATATGAGAAATAAATAATACGTACGGAAAGGTGCACCTATAAGTCAGATAACAAACCCAAAAAAACAGTACTTTAATAGGAGCTACCAAGATTTGATGGCATAAAATCTTATGTTATCTACAATGGACTGCAATAATGAGAATGCACTGAGAAAAACCATAGTTATTAAGATCTAACACATTTCCACATGCAAAAATTACGGGTACCTGGGTAATAGCAATGAGCTTATAAGCAATACTGCAGGGTAGGCAGCAAAATTTCTTGCATACAGAAGAAAAAAATATTTATGTTGCAGTACGTATAGTACTTACTAGTACCTGCACTGTACCAAATGGAGGTTTTCTATCTAAGAATGAAACCCTTTGATGTGTACAGGCGTGCAAGCACTCAAATTTTAAACGCAGTTTCACATCAAAACTCAAAACTCGGGCTTGTTTCTTTTCTAGGCTCAAAAACTTGTATCAATAAATTTTAAAATTAGTTTGTCAATGAACNTTATGTTGCAGTACGTATAGTACTTACTAGTACCTGCACTGTACCAAATGGAGGTTTTCTATCTAAGAATGAAACCCTTTGATGTGTACAGGCGTGCAAGCACTCAAATTTTTAACGCAGTTTCACATCAAAACTCAAAACTCGGGCTTGTTTCTTTTCTAGGCTCAAAAACTTGTATCAATAAATTTTAAAATTAGTTTGTCAATGAACATATCCAGAATAGGTAGTAAGACAATTTTTACTGAGTGAACAGTTGGTCAGCAATTTCAGAGTTAATGGTGGGTATAAGAGGGTGGATGTTTTTGAATTCAGTTGTATACCAAACTTTCGGCACTTGTACTAGTTCAACGATTTTGGGGTCAGTAGTCTGTTTATGTTTAAGGTCCATACTGGGTTAACTAAATTAATTTTTTTATTTATTTTGAAAACTACTAAGTTATAAATAGTATTCCTACTTTGTTTTCTTACATTCATCCTTCAGTCTTACGTCCCAATAATAGTTGATGAGAACTCCTGATAATACTTCACCATTTCAGTTCTCTGTGCTTGGATGTTAAAGATACATAGTTGTCAAACAATCATGAAAGAAAGGGTAAGTAAATTGACACCACTCATAAACATAGGAGTTTAACAAATGCCTCTGTGAAAGTCTAAAAATTTAAGTACCACTANTGATTTTTTTATTTATTTTGAAAATTACCAAGCTATAAATAGTATTCCTACTTTGTTTTCTTACATTCATCCTTCAGTCTTATGTCCCAATAATAGTTGAAGAGAACTCCTGATAATACTTCACCATTTCAGTTCTCTGTGCTTGGATGTTAAAGATACATAGTTGTCAAACAATCATGAAAGAAAGGGTTAGTAAATTGACACCACTCATAAACATAGGAGTTTAACAAATGCCTCTGTGAAAGTCTAAAAATTTAAGTACCACTACATTTAGAAACTGTGCGCATAGTTGCAGAACTACACGCAGGTGAATATGTTACTGGCAACTTACTTCCAGCTGGGAGTGGTACTGTCCTAACTGAGCCACTGCTTCTGCACCTGACAGGATGTTGTTGACGTCTGCAGTCCACCGCATCATTGAAACACAGAGCACCACCTGCCCAGGCCAGTGCATCATCCACTGTGCACGAGGTGTACTGGTATAGTCCTCGCTGCTACATTGTATCTCGTGGCGCATGCTTATCTTCATCTGCTCTTCCACCTGACAACCACCAAGAAATCCTGCCACAATTCTACGTAAACTAAATTTAACTTTGTTGGTTTCCATGTCACATGTGAAAACAAATCATTTTTATGCAAACTACTTGAAAAAAATATACTGGTATTTGCAGTTTTTATGGCATATGCTAGAAATATTTCATAAATCTTTATTAGAAGTGCCACAGAGCACAGCGAACACCACATTGAAATATTCCANTACTGGTATAGTCCTCGCTGCTACATTGTATCTCGTGGCGCACGCTTATCTTCATCTGCTCTTCCACCTGACAACCACCAAGAAATCCTGCCACAATTCTACATAAACTAAATTTAACTTTGTTGGTTTCCATGTCACATGTGAAAACAAATCATTTTTATGCCAACTACTTGAAAAAAATATACTGGTATTTGCAGTTTTTATGGCATATGCTAGAAATATTTCATAAATCTTTATTAGAAGTGCCACAGAGCACAGCGAACACCACATTGAAATATTCCAAAAATATACAAACTTATTTCCACCAATATTTTAATATTCACCGTATACGTTTCTTTATGCAACTGGATGTGGATGTGTAATATCACACAGAATCAGCATGGGTACACATGCAGCTGATGCTGCGACATGTTAATAATAATATATTACAAATTTAGGGATGGGTTGGTTCGGTTCTTCGGTTCCAATTTATACCGGTTCTTGAGGTTTGACTCGGAACCGGTTTTACGTTAGCAACAACTACTCTGTTCTTGGTTCTAAAAAGCAATAAATTTACTACAAAACTCTGTCCTTACAAAAATAACTACCTCCTGTATAGCGCTCCCTTTTTCCCAAAAATAAAGAAAAAAAATTCTGAAAAAAAATTAAGGCGTGGTAGTTGTAAACTGTCCTCTCCCTTCTCTGTCTTTATCACTCAGCCCGCCCCCGTAAGCAACACTGCGTGGCATTCCAACACCGCGAAAAAAAACCAGCGTTATTTAGTTAAAGTATTTTCCAAACATATCACAATCACCACCTATTAATGTAAAAAAAAAAAGAATAATTTGTTACATATTTACTAACCTTAAATAAATTTAATACAAGTTTATCTGTATACATTAAATCTTATCTTCAGACTTTGTTATTGTTCTATTCTTCGGCAGGTTAAATAAAACATTTAATGAATTTTACCTGCATTGGTTGAATGAAGTTGCAAGCAAAATGCAAGTATTCAAAATGGAACCGAATACTGGAACCGATATTTAAATTGTAGAATCGGTACCGGAACTGGAACAGATATTTTTTGTTATTCGACCCATCCCTAATTTACAATATTACCAAATTGTCATTTGAAAATGTAAGAATATATGCTACATTCACATTAATTGTTTTGTTGTCCATTTCATAAGATGTTGAATTAAGTTTTATCTATTTAACATAGCACAATTTTACTAATGGTTAGTAATACACCTCACAATTGAATGGCTAAACCATTCCAAACCACATTTTTTTTATTCACGTGTTGTTTTGTACAACCACTCTTTTAAGATTTTCACATGTCTTAAACTGCCGTTCTCACTAGCATTTTGCTACTTAAGTTAATTCTTGCACCTATTATTGTGTACCAATGTTTCACCTAAATCTCTTTAGTTAAAACTTTGTTTTAACCTTGTTACATTACCTTATGTGCACAATGCACCTGTTAACCTATGTTCACATTACACCTAATGTTCTTACTCAGTATTTACCGTGTGTAACTTACCTTTATTCACATTTGTTTATTCGTTATTTGTCAATCTAACGCTATTCATGCTATTCTGTAATCTTTTTTACAACCAGTGCCTTGTCATTTGTAACATGTAACTTTGTGTAATTTTTGCACTAATATTTTTTTTTTTTTTTAACACAAGCCAATAATGTATAGCAATAAAAAATTTTCATGGACACTTACCTCAAAATAAAAAATTGAATGGCTCCTTCCTAACTGTTCTTTTCGGTATTTTGAAGTGTAACCAGCCGATTTTTGTATCCTGTAGCAGCTTCTATTTTTGATGTAACTGGGAGTTGCCAACCAAAAGAGAATTTTCTCACTGCACAATTTTATCACTAGTTTGAGATTTGCACCAGTTAACTTAATTTAACTATGCACACCGTGAGAGAACTTAGTTTCCACAGTGAACTTAGCTACTCCCTTAAGGCTAGGATTCTATGTAATTCTAATATTATATTTTACTTTTTCACTATCTTTGCAACGGGCTGTGAAATCCCACTTAAAGCTTTCAACCTAATCAACTGGGATAACTGTACGTAATCAGGCCTACAACCTAAACTGTACTACAGTCCCGTACCCGAGGGTAGGGATTAGGATCCTTCAGATCCGCACCCATTAAACATACGGTGTTTGGTCATGCTGACCATTTTCACTCCTACACCCTTTGCTTATAATGGTCACATGGGTTAAGCGTGTGGGGGAAACCTGACTTCAAGAGTGAGAGAGAGAGAGAGAAAAAAAGAGAAAGAGAGAGAGAGAGAGAGATAGAGCGAGCGAGACAGAGCAAGCACCAACATTCCAGTTCGCCATCAAGAATCCATATGCTTTCAAGAGGATGTTTGTCCTTCGTGCCTGTGGCTTCGGCTAATGGAAGGGGTGGTTTGACGCCCCACGAGCGACAACATTCTCTCATCTAGCCTCACCACAGCCATGGCCCCCTCCCAAGAAGAGCCGTATCGCTGTACACACCACAGGACACCTTCAAGCCAGGGATGGCTTGCCCAGCTGTTGCCACCTGCTGCGCTGCAACCAGCTTCACATCACGTCGCCACTCTCTACCCCTCCAGCACCTAGCGCGTAAGGGGAATTAGCAGCCACATTTTTTTATCTTCTCTCCTTGGCGTTTTTCTCTCTCTCCACACCCCACAACACCCGCGCTGGCCCTGTGAGCCGAGTATAAATAGGACCCGCAGTCCTCAGTTCGAAGCTCCCTCGCGCCAGTCTACTTGCCAGGTGTTACTCTGCCAGAGAGCACACCCACGGCTGTCTCGCGCCAGTCTATTTGCCCAGTGTTACTCTGCCTGAGAGTACACAGACTGCTGTCTCGTGCCAGTTCAGTAGCACGTCGTTACCCTGCCAGAGAGCCATCAGACATCACGTCTCGCCTTTGCAGAACGTCACGCTGCCTGAACATCAACAGACTTCAAGTCGTCACTGCCTTTCACAGTCCAGTCGAGAGTTGTACTCTACACACCACCACCTTGCTGCCCGCCAGCACGCTGAAACCACCGCGCTTCCAGCTACCTTGTAACTCCCCTACAACTTTCACAAGTATGAGTACCGCTGACTTGGGGTAGTCCTCACCCCCCACGTTGCCGCGTCTTCCACGACTAGGTAATACCATTTGGCAACTTAGGATCAGCCCTTCAGGCCTCAGTCAGGGTATAGGCTGGTTTATGTGTGTTTGATTGAGCAATTAATAAAACAGGCCTAAATGTGACTTGGTTGAGTTGTCTCTTCCAGCACTCTGTATTTCCCAAATCTTGTTTCCGTTATTTCCCGATTGTCATGTGTCCTGGTAGGACTCTTGTAGGGATAGCCACGAGCCAAACCATCGTCTCTTCTCTCCTAGTGATAACTGCTTCAAAATGCAGCTTAGGAAGCTTGCCTTCCTAGGCCCCACTAGAGCAATTGTCCTTTGGACCATCGACCTTCCTGTAAGTGCCTGGGTCTGTCCGCGATGTCCCGCGTGCCAGGTCACCTGGTTGGAAATGATAGGCCAATCCCCAAAGAGTACCGCTCTACGTGACACCTGGGACTGCCCACGACGTCCCGCACGCCAGGGGTAGCCACGGGAGTGGACGCCCTAGCCTTGTACTGCAACCTTCAGTCTGGTACTTGGGTCAGCCTGCGACGTCCCACGTGCCAAGCCACTGGACTGAAGGCCAGTAGAATGGGCCTCCAACCTTACCCCTGACTTCCCCATCCTACACTCCATCAGGCTGTGTCTACCCCTTACTGGCCACCCGCTATCAACCAATCTGGTATACCCCCCCCCCCCTTCTTTATGCCTCATTATACAGCTGGGCAGGGCAAAGCTGGCTGGGGTATTGAGGGAAAACGGTCCAGTTGGCAACCAGGTATTCACCTGGAATAAAGAGGTCAGAGAGGGTCTACCACCAGCTCGTTCAGTTCTACCTACAGCCTTATCTCGCACGTACCACCGTGCAGTACCTCCGCTTACACCAACACAGCCGAAGAAGACGCCTGCCTTCATCCGGCCAATGAACATTACCAGGGTAGTCAGGCCCCTTAGGGTCACACCAGTTTATATCCCAACCAGGGTTCCCACTCTCCCATTGCTCGTCAGCGCACCACCCAAAGCTCTACGCTCTATTATAGAAGTGGCCAAGCCAAGCACCGTAGGCAACAGGAAAAACTCAGTGCAAGCGCCGATCACTACTTCACCATCGCCCAGAAGGATAGGTCTCTCGGCCTTGCCATCCACCTGCCAATCCCACTAAGGATAAGCGACGAGGCGACAAGTGGCCTCTGGCTGTGAGAGCCTTGGTGAGATTTCCAGCTTCCCAACCCTAGCCTGTCCATCCCTGATCCCAGTCACAAACAGTTAACACCACATCTGATAATATGAGATACATGGATTACGCACCACTGGTAAGGGAAACTTTGGGAGAATACATTAAATAACATGGGCTTACCCTACTCCATGAGTCAACATAAACTGAGGGTGCTGTTGAGCAGAGCCTATAAAGGTGTATGTAAACTTTACATACCTGCAGTTATCAGTGTAAAATTTTCAATCACAGTGAATACATGAGCAGGAAATTCTTCACTCTCATTACCAACACTATGACTTNTATCAGTGTAAAATTTTCAATCACAGTGAATACATGAGCAGGAAATTCTTCACTCTCATTACCAACACTATGACTTGTCAAAATTCCTCAACTCATTGGGGTACATACATTAAAATAATAGAATTTTCCTTATAATGCTTTAATAAACTTGAGATAAAGAAACAAATACTGTGTTGTTGCTAGTCATCTTTCTTAAAGTTAAAATATGTTTTTACCCTACAGGAATGTGTAAAACAAGTTAAGTGCTACAACATAGCTGAAGAGGCTCACCTCCTTTCTACCTCAACCTAATACACAGACTACTTCTGCAGTGTCACTTCTCTCTCAATTGCATATACAGTAAAACTCCTATTTTACACTTTTCAAGGGACTAGGAAAAAATGTTGCAAAATGCAGGAAAGTGTAAAAAGAGAGAAAATTATACTGTAAAAACAGACATTGGGACAAAAAAAAAAGTGTTTAAAATGCAGGAAAGTATAAAATCAGGGGGTGTAATACAAGGTTTCCACTGTACAGTATACAGTACAGAGTTAAACATCTTCAATACATACGTTCCTTTGGTGAGAAACTGGCACACAGCACTAGATAAATACTGCATTTTCAATTTGGAAATATATAATTCTACACAGTATTTATAGTCAAATTCTAAATTTAATTTTTAAAATTGAATTATATATTTTAACTGGAAAAATGATACTCCTACGTCACAAAAACACTAAAACATAAAAAAAATAGATATACTTTACTCGTAAGATAAGATGCATCACTGTGAGTACAGTAGTCTTAAGCGAAGCACCCTATGCTGTTATGANTTATACTTTACTCGTAAGATAAGATGCATCACTGTGAGTACAGTAGTCTTAAGCGAAGCACCCTATGCTGTTATGAAGACTGAACTTGACCAAAATTAGAGCAGAAATGTGTTCGCTACCTGCACCAGCCATCGCTCAACATTTCCACGAGCTTTCACAGTAGATATCTTGCTGACCAGATTCACCTCCTCGCCCTCTGAGCTGAACATGGAGTATATGTCCAGATGCTCATCAAACCCCAGCTTGNGCTGACCAGATTCACCTCCTCGCCCTCTGAGCTGAACATGGAGTATATGTCCAGATGCTCATCAAACCCCAGCTTGGCAATGCCCTCAAAACATTTCTTGACGTGTGGCTGCACCCTCAATAGGTCCTTAGTCTCAGACAGGATCTCCAAGATCTCGTCATTTGACAAGAAGAAGAACCTACAAGTCCCAAAAAAAAAAAAAAGTAACACTTATGTTTGATGATTTGAAATTCCTACAAGAAACCAAGACAGAGGTGATATAAATAAGTAACGCAGAATACACAGAATCAGTGGTACTGCATGTCGTATATGTAAGAATATAAAAACTTTTGAATATTTTAGGGTATAATATATAATTCATTATATGTATATATTCACAGATTTTTTTTAATTGGGGCTGTCTAAAAATCACAAACTTTTCACAGAATATTTATACGGAATGGTAAATTAACAAATAACCGCACTATTTTACTGAAATTCAGAAACTGTAGCTATACTGCTTATTTGATACGGACTGATTCTACCTTGGGAAGAATAGCATCTTGCTCTCNTATCAGTGTAAAATTTTCAATCACAGTGAATACATGAGCAGGAAATTCTTCACTCTCATTACCAACACTATGACTTATCAAAATTCCTCAACTCATTGGGGTACATTAAAATAATTGAATTTTCCTTATAATGCTTTTATAAACTTGAGATAAAGAAACAAATACTGTGTTGTTGCTAGTCATCTTTCTTAAAGTTAAAATATGTTTTTACCCTACAGGAATGTGTAAAACAAGTTAAGTGCTACAACATAGCTGAAGAGGCTCACCTCCTTTCTACCTCAACCTAATACACAGACTACTTCTGCAGTGTCACTTCTCTCTCAATTGCATATACAGTAAAACTCCTATTTTACACTTTTCAAGGGACTAGGAAAAAATGTTGCAAAATGCAGGAAAGTGTAAAAAGAGAGAAAATTATACTGTAGAAACAGACATTGGGACCAAAAAAAATTNCATTGGGACAAAAAAAAAAGTGTTTAAAATGCAGGAAAGTATAAAATCAGGGGGTGTAATACAAGGTTTCCACTGTACAGTATACAGTACAGAGTTAAACATCTTCAATACATACGTTCCTTTGGTGAGAAACTGGCACACAGCACTAGATAAATACTGCATTTTCAATTTGGAAATATATAATTCTACACAGTATTTATAATAAAATTCTAAATTTAATTTTTAAAATTGAATTATATATTTTAAATGGAATAAATGATACTCCTACATCACAAAAACACTAAAACATAAAAAAAATAGATATACTTTACTCGTAAGATAAGATGCATCACTGTGAGTACAGTAGTCTTAAGCGAAGCACCCTATGCTGTTATGAAGACTGAACTTGACCAAAATTAGAGCAGAAATGTGTTCGCTACCTGCACCAGCCATCGCTCAACATTTCCACGAGCTTTCACAGTAGATATCTTGCTGACCAGATTCACCTCCTCGCCCTCTGAGCTGAACATGGAGTATATGTCCAGATGCTCATCAAACCCCAGCTTGACGATGCCCTCGAAACATTTCTTGACGTGTGGCTGCACCCTCAATAGGTCCTTAGTCTTAGATAGGATCTCCAAGATCTCGTCATTTGACAAGAAGAAGAACCTACAAGTCCCAAAAAAAAAAAAAGTAACGCTTATGTTCGATGATTTGAAATTTNCAAGAAGAAGAACCTACAAGTCCCAAAAAAAAAAAAAAGTAACACTTATGTTTGATGATTTGAAATTCCTACAAGAAACCAAGACAGAGGTGATATAAATAAGTAACGCAGAATACACAGAATCAGTGGTACTGCATGTCGTATATGTAAGAATATAAAAACTTTTGAATATTTTAGGGTATAATATATAATTAATTATATGTATATATTCACAGATTTTTTTTAATTGGGGCTGTCTAAAAATCACAAACTTTTCACAGAATATTTATACGGAATGGTAAATTAACAAATAACCGCACTATTTTACTGGAATTCAGAAACTGTAGCTATACTGCTTATTTGATACGGACTGATTCTACCTTGGGAAGAATAGCATCTTGCTCTCNGAATTCAGAAACTGTAGCTATACTGCTTATTTGATACGGACTGATTCTACCTTGGGAAGAATAGCATCTTGCTCTCCAAGTAGGCGTTCACTCCATTGCTGATGGTCTCCAGCTTCCGGACACAATCTTCCAGGAGCTCCATTACCTCTTCTGTGCCAGCTGTCAGGAGAACACTTGGTTCCTTGTGTACTGAATGCATTATTCTCTTGTATGCTCCATCAACCTCCTAATGGTTTGTAATCAAGACACAATGAAATAAACCACTCATGATGACACAAAATTTAATAAAAAAAACTAAAATCTAGTCGGTTTAAGGAGACAATGCATACACGATTAATTTATGAAACTGACGTCACATTAATTTGCTAGCAGACAGCAACCATGAAGGCAAGTAAATTAGGTAAATAAATACTAGGCTCATTTGAAACGGTAAGATAAATAAAGGGTTGTGAAATGAAAGTAAACACAATTCAATGGGCTCACGAATTAAATGCTGGCTGTTGTAAATGTCAATAACACAGTTGTAAATTACATTAAAAAAAATTACTATCAAGAGTTAAGAAAGGTTACCTGGAAAAGGGAGCCCTCAGATGGCATCTGAGCGACAATGTCCTCGGAGCAAAATATTGGCAAGAGGTACAGCCACTGGGCCTGCACCTTCCCCCACTCTTCAATGGTCTCGCTCATCTTGACNAGCAAAATATTGGCAAGAGGTACAGCCACTGGGCCTGCACCTTCCCCCACTCTTCAATGGTCTCGCTCATCTTGACTAGTTTCTCGTACCACTCTTTGATCTCAGCTGAAAAGAAGCAACAGGCACTCCTGCTCAACAAAGTACTTTGCAGCTGTGAATTAAGTTCCACTGAGCATCAAAATGATTTTAGTCGGAAACATTAGTTTCACTTCCATAAGGTGCCACCAACAACATTCTTGTCCATGAACCCTGTTCAGCCTCCACCTTAGCTAAGCCACACCGTTGTCAGCCCCCCCACGATGTCAGAACCATTACATTTGAGAGGGCCTGTGAGGTCTGCTGCTGCATGAACAAAGGCAACCCATGCTGCATTCATGCCTGCCTTCGCGAACTGGTTGTGTTCTACCTCTTGGAGCGGCCTCTCAACACGGGGTACTGAAGGCGCATCNTCATGCCTGCCTTCGCGAACTGGTTGTGTTCTACCTCTTGGAGCGGCCTCTCAACACGGGGTACTGAAGGCGCATCCTACTTCTGCAGTGGAGAAATAAGCTCTCTCTCCTCCATTGCTCTCCCTCCCTCATTCATCCCCGGCCGGACAGGTATAAACAGGGCTAGCACAGGACTCTCAGAGCAGTTTGTTTTATGTCTGCCTGGCAGATCTACCTGCTCACCTTGCTGTCCAAAGCTGAACGTCTTCTTCATGAATCGCCCGCAAGACCACCTGCTGTGCTNAGATCTACCTGCTCACCTTGCTGTCCAAAGCTGAACGTCTTCTTCATGAATCGCCCGCAAGACCACCTGCTGTGCTTCATGCATTGACCTGTCTCTCTCGAGACATCTCCTCCCAGTCTAAGGATAGGGAGTCCATACCGCTGTGATCGCACAACCACGCCAAGCATCTAAGACCCCCTTGTCTATCTACCAGAGCTTGCCCAAGTCTTAGCTACTACCTTGCCACATGCCGCACCACAGAGCAGGGAGGGCAAAGACTGAGAAGATGGCCGCTGCTCAGACTTTACGATCTGTGGGGTCAGGGAGTTGACTGTCAAAGGGTCTATACTCTTTTGTGTGAGAAGCTGCCTGTCAGTGGTCTGGTAACACTACAGCAACTTTCACCAGGCAGACACCATCACAGACCTGCAGTACCAGCTCAGTAGGGTCAGTATACCACCCAGGATACTTCTGCATACCAAGGCCAGTATCACCCTTGCCACCAACCCCAACTCAAGCACCATCCAGAGCCCATCAGACCTACTTCAGCTACAGCAGTTAAATGCCAACTAGCATTCTAAAGGCATCTGGCATCAGCTAAGCTTCCTAATACTGCAAATGCCTTGATCCCTAACCATGCTACTAATCACCCCGCTGCCATCTTGGCACTTCCACGGGCTAAAAGACAGTGATAATTACTGAGGAAGCGCCCCAGCCATTAAATTACCCCATGAACGAAGAAACTGCTTCCAAGCCCATATCTCCGTTTTTCAAATTTGTTTCTGAGAAAAAGTACAGTGGTACATGGGTAAATGTGGTATTTCAATCCACTGTAAATTTTTTGTCTTAATTTTTAATACAGACCTCTCTTCACCTCTGTTATGTATTTTTGTTAAAAACTAACTTTTACTATTGACACGTGATGCGTAGTTGCACTATTCTTTTTTTTCTTCAACTCTGTATCATCACGTGCATGTCACGTGCCCCATACAAGATACGAACCCAAACTAGCCGCCAACCAGGCCAGCATTCCGCCTCCTTAGACACGGCGGATGCCCGGAGAGTGGAATGCACTTCAAGAAGGATAGTATTGCAAATCGTACCCGCCTAACAAATTCCCATGAGAAGGGATACCAGTCGGCAACGCAAGTGAGTTGCCCCTAAGCGAGCAGCGGGTACTGCCCACATACAAGGAAACTACCATGTATCCAGCCTTCCCCAACAGATCACAGCCAGTGTCACACCATCTACGAAGGGAGGAGCTACCCTGCCAGAGTCACCCGACAGTCAAAGGAACCAGAGACATCCCCGTCCAGGTGTATAAAAGGCCTTGCATCACCGCAGAACAGCAGTTGATACCAGCAGCTTGCCTTAGCACTTGTCATGCTAAGGCTCTCTTCCTTTTTGTAAGGAATCGCCCACGAGTTCACCAGTAACCAATGCTGAACCTCTTCAAACACATGCTGCAGCCCTGAAGGGTCCTCGTTTCCCCCCTTGACACTTGCCATCAATATGCACCACCCCTATCTCCCCATAAGTCCCTTCAGGACAACCCAACTTCAGTTAGGGTACAAGTTGTTGCTCTTGCTCTTCAGGCATGCTCTTCAAGTAGGCTCTTTAAGCCGACAGGCCCCTTCACCTGTCCTTTGTGTTTATTTTCTCCTTCCGTAAGTTATTCAGTGTATTGATTCAAAGCAGGTGAGTACGGGTCACCGTGTCATGTTCTTGACAGAAAAAAACAAGTCTACGGTCTTGAATGAACTGTTCGTAGTCCTTCGTGGTGTCACCCCACAAAGGAGAGGCAGGGAACCATGGTTTGTAAACCGATTTTCCGACTCTAGCTAGAGTGTTGTGACCTGTCTCCTAACAAGGACTTGACATACGTCACCCAAACACAACAAATTCAACAGCCACCCATACTGTGAACCAGGTACGTAAAAGTACCTGAAGGTACCTGGTGCACACGTACGGTAGAGCCCCCACCACTAGCAAGACACACGACAAAGAGGCTAGCTCACCCTTGTCAGTTAACCCACTTCATCCACCGAGTATAGACCTGCCGGAAGGAGTGCCAGGCCTGACAAGGAGGGATCTATCCCTTCTGGTTCACACTTAGCTAGAGGTATCTTCACTTGCCACACCAGTGTGGATGTGAACTGGTAGAACCTTTGCCCTGTAAATGCAGTTCACTCACAGAAGGGGAAGTAAGTGGAGCGACAGAAGCGACAAAAAAGCAGCTGCTGTCCTCGCAGAGAATCAGTCACTCCATAACGAACCTTCTCCAGCCTCCAGCTGCATAACCCCCCCGGGAATGAGCTCAAGCCGCCCGTCAACTGTCAAGGGCTCACCTCACAGTTCTCCCCCTTAATTTGTTTGGTCCCTTGGTGAGAACCCCCGGAGCTGTTCATCTCGTCGTCTAGTACCTCCGCCTGGGCTTACCCCTGGTACTGGGCATCAAACCTGCAGATGATGCTGGTCCACCTTCACCAGATGCCGACAACGGGCCGGACGCCTGCCTGACCCTACGGAGCCAGCAACACGCCGGAGCCACACAGCTAACACAGACGCCTTCAACCAGCCTGATTAAGAGACCAAACTGTGGACCTCTACAGACGAGTGCTCGACCCACACCAGTAAGATACATCAGAGGTAAGCCAGCGGTCCAGCCGATGCCAGCCAGCATTAAGCCTAACCTAGCCTAGCTAGATTTGCTTACCCATCCGACCCTATTCAAGGGAACAGTTAAGGCCAAGCGCCAGGTCCTGCAGACTCCGTCTCACCAGAGTCTGCACCCCGAGCCTGTGTGTCTGATCAGACCCAAAATTAAAACCTATGAAATGCAGACACGCACTAGTCCTTCAGGCCGACATGCGTCAATGTAGTCAATATAGTGTTACAGTTACTTGAACATAGAATTGCTTGCTTTTCTTTTACAAGCTAGTATGAGCATGACATGCAATCTAAAAAGCAAGCAAGTCTTTTTTACAGTAACTGTATCACCATAATGACTATAGTAAAAGTTAGTTTTTAACAAAAAATACACAGCAAAATTAAACAGAAATATGTATTAAAAATCCAGATTAAAAAAATTTCAGTGGATTTAAATATCACATTTACTTGTGTAAACCAANACAGAAATATGTATTAAAAATCCAGATTAAAAAAATTTCAGTGGATTTAAATATCACATTTACTTGTGTAAACCAATTTTTAAAGTGAAGATGCAGGTCTTACATGGAGATTAAAGATTTAGAGAAAAATTCAGGACTGGAAAATAGTTGGGTTTTTTATAACACAGACTGCTGAACGGTATTACAGTAGAATCTCTATACATCGCTTCTCAGGAGACTGACAAAAAATTTCAATACATGTGGACTTTCAATAAATGTGGTCTTGAANATCTCTATACATCGCTTCTCAGGAGACTGACAAAAAATTTCAATACATGTGGACTTTCAATAAATGTGGTCTTGAAATGTAGATAAATCCAAAATGGGACCACAGAATATGTTCCATGGATGCAAACTTTCAATACATCTTGGTTCAATACATAGAGGTTCCACTGTATTACAATGTAAATAGATATCTGTAACCCTTTTTCATCAGCTGGTGGCAGTAATGCGATGGGTATATTGGTGATATGAATTACTGTCAGCTACGTGATGGGCTGTATTGAACTTCACCATGCTGAGTTGTGCTGGGCCATGCCGAATGGCACAAAGACTATAGAGCGCATTCCTAAACACCACCCACTAACCCCAATTTCCTACTCCTGACTCTCAGTAAAAAGTCCACGTTATAGTCCAAGTGAAATGAGTAAATGATTATGTTTGCAAATATGTTGTACGGGTAACGAGGGCGACGTGGGACTATAGTTTTCAGGCTGGTCCACCAGCTTGTTGATGGACGGCCGGGCAAGTCGCTGCACATAGTAGTGACACAAAAAACTTAAGATGCATGTGGCTGGGTATATGTTGGAAAGTTATTGCTAAACAAGTGAAGAATAATAGGCAGGAGAACAGGTTAAATGGCAGAATTCAAGTTACAAGTTGTGAAATATGAAGAGCAGCACAGGACATGTGTAGTTGCACAAAAATTTGGTACTGAAATAGTATATACGCGATATTTATGCAACCAAAAGAAAAAACTTAAACACACTCCAAATGATAAATTAGCATTTCAGAGGAAGAAATGCAAAAAGAACTTCTTTAAATATCTTGTCCGGTTGCATGTACTGGTGTCTTGCTCAGACTGTACTCATTTAGTTCGACAGTTTTCACTCGTGTTATTGATCACCCATCACAGCCCAGCAAGCAGCTGCACATTATTCTGGAAAGTGAAAGGGCTTAACTCACAAATATCACGGGAGCCAAGTTTATCAAAGAATTTAAGGCTTTTATTTTGAGTACATACAGTAGTTCAAGAATCGGAATAAATGGGTTATCACTTCGCAAGTAGAAAGTTTGGTGTATGGAAACTTCATGCGTGACTGGAGGAAAAATAAAGCAATAGCAGTTGGAGCGCATTTTGTACAAAAAATACATTCTGGCTGGAAATTGAGTAGAAATTGAACAATTACATTACACGTACTAAGAAACATCAGTTTATTAATTATTTATATATAATTTTGGTTAGGTACACCTAAATATTAATGGCTACAACAACAGCAATACTATTTTTATATTGCACTAGTTGAGTTTCTGTTCACAGTTTATGTATGTATGTACGTTGAATAATAAATTAATAAATAGTTGTTTGTGTGTTAGGAAGGAATATATTTAGGTAAGTTAGTGTGCGATTTAAAACTGGACCTGAAAAATGAATTAACTATTGGTGTGTAAGAGTATTTGACAAACTCCGGCACCTTTCTCTTGCAAGCTGACAACCAACTCGTAGATACATACATGGAAAGAAAACTCACCCATTTCCAAATTTCTAGCTTTTAAACAGCAGAAAATATAGGAAACAAGATACATAAAAGCAACGAACCCTTNTCACCCATTTCCAAATTTCTAGCTTTTAAACAGCAGAAAATATAGGAAACAAGATACATAAAAGCAACGAACCCTTGATAATTTAAAGCAGGGAAAACACTCAAAATTAACACAAAACACATGAGAATTCATATCCTTTGTATGAATGCAACCAATAAAATATGCTAACTACTGACAACACTACATTAACATGACACATATTAACAGAAAAATTATGTTTATTAAATGAAATCTTACGAAGATGCGAATGAAAAATATTGAAATTACTGAGGAAATAAAAATAAAAATTGATCTGAAGTCAGAGAAATTTGTACNTCACCCATTTCCAAATTTCTAGCTTTTAAACAGCAGAAAATATAGGAAACAAGATACATAAAAGCAACGAACCCTTAATAATTTAAAGCAGGGAAAACACTCAAAATTAACACAAAACACATGAGAATTCATATCCTTTGTATGAATGCAACCAATAAAATATGCTAACTACTGACAACACTACATTAACATGACACATATTAACAGAAAAATTATGTTTATTAAATGAAATCTTACGTAGATGCGAATGAAAAATATTGAAATTACTGAGGAAATAAAAATAAAAATTGATCTGAAGTCAGAGAAATTTGTACNTAGATGCGAATGAAAAATATTGAAATTACTGAGGAAATAAAAATAAAAATTGATCTGAAGTCAGAGAAATTTGTACTGTAACCGAGTCAGACAAATTAAAATTTAAAATCTATTTGACTATCGCCTCTCTTTTGTGAGCCATATTAAATTTAAAATTACGTGACCAAATAACTGATACTGCAGTTTCTGGCTTCAATAAAACAAAAATTATCATCAGAGTCTCAAATTAATGTGCTGGAAATAATTACACCTCGGATAGCGTGCATGATATAATTTTAAATCTCAGACCTCTGGAAAGTCCTAGGTAGTTAAAACTGTAAAACTTCCAAATAAAATTAATGGTGATAAGTTCCAGAAATAATTTAACTCTTGAGAAACAGAAAATTTCATTGATGTATGATGACAAGATGGTAGCATAAATCTTTAGGAATGCTCATCCTTACGAAATGGAGTCTGCAGCGTCGGTTGAATAAAAACACACTCAAAATCTAAAATCTGGTGTTTCAGAACTCTTTCTTGTCAATGCACATTTATAGAATTTGAGGCGCCTCTCAACACCTCTCCTAAGCTTACGCTGGGCAGTCTTGGCAAAATTTACTGAAAAATCGCTGTACAAAAATTATGGTGGACTGTCTTCCCTCATGTCTGATTTGAGAGTCCTGGGGTTCACACAAAAAGACAATGACCCGGACAAAATATCTAAGATAACATAATATCCTGTTATCACAAACTTAGATCAAAAATAGTAAAAGTTCATTTCTCTGAGGTGCAAAAATAAACTTACATACATACGTTTTAAACAGGCTTTTGCAAATAGAAAATAAGATTACATTAACTTCTACCACTGAATATAAACTGCACTCTGTAGTAAAATTACACTACTTAAGAAAATAAAATTATGAATGAAACTTAAGATAGGTTGTCCTGCAGACACAATTCTAACCAAACTAAATGAAATGTATTTAAACAAAACAAATGTGATAAAATAAAAATATACTGACTCTGTTCAAATGTAAACAAATATACATGTGGGAGGATACTGTATCACCACAACNTGATAAAATAAAAATATACTGACTCTGTTCAAATGTAAACAAATATACATGTGGGAGGATACTGTATCACCACAACATATATGTAAATAAATAGTGGTGACAGTTTTAAATACTTCATGTTTTACCCTTACAAATGTATTTCACCCTTTTTTTTGGACACCTGTTGCAGCCATAGCTAATGCCCTATTTTGTTAATGTAGTATATGTATAGCTTGTACAACACAGCTGTGCACCAAAATACAAGTTTTTATAACTGTATATAGTGAAAAATAATTCATTTTCCTGGAAGGATATTAAGGATATCTGAAGTGGGCATTACATGAAGGTTGGTGGTACACTGGCAAATACAATATGTGAAATACCTACAGTCTACATTGTACCTATATTAATAAAAGAGTACTCTAAAAACCAGTGAATCTAATCTATATTTTAAATTGCTTATCACCATATATTNATAAAAGAGTACTCTAAAAACCAGTGAATCTAATCTATATTTTAAATTGCTTATCACTATATATTATTCTTTGTAGCAAGTGGTGGCTAGGTTATTAAAAGGAATCTCCTATACCATGACACATAAAATCATTTTTAACAATTTAAATATGTTGCTCAACTGACCCTCAAAGGGCTTCACAAAGGCTGATCCTCGCATGGTCACAGTTTTAATGAGGTGGTTGTCCAACACTGCTTGTACATCTTCCAATGCAGTCAAAATGGGTATTTCTGTANTGTCACAGTTTTAATGAGGTGGTTGTCCAACACTGCTTGTACATCTTCCAATGCAGTCAAAATGGGTATTTCTGTATCTCTGTAACCACAATATACACGCAATGGATAATGCACTGTCATGTTCAACTTATCAGCAACAATTAAAATTACTGTACAAACACTGTGGGTTATGACTATGTTTTATAAAACTCTGATGCCTAAGGGTTGGGTGGTAATATAGGTTTGGAGGGTGGCATCGAACCACGTACTACTGTAGGCGGGCAAATTAATTTGTATGTCGCTACTTGGCACTGATGGTGGCTCAGGGCTAGACGTTACCTTCCTGAGGCACTGACCCTATCCAGAGATTACATTTCTCAGGCAGTTTGGTCAGAGGAGAGAAAAGTGGGGTTGCTGGTTCCTGAGGTTGAGCTATCAACTGGTGGTGTTTCCACTAAACTTTTCTATTTAAGAATTGTATTTCTGCGTTCTTCTGAGCGTTTTATTTGTGATTAATGGTATTCGTCCTCTCCTCTCATTCCAGTTGCATACGAAGAAACCNGCGTTCTTCTGAGCGTTTTATTTGTGATTAATGGTATTCGTCCTCTCCTCTCATTCCAGTTGCATACGAAGAAACCGCAACATGTGGCCAAAGGAGCTGGTGTAGTTGGAGGTGATGTTGCACAGGAGGGGTGAAGAGATTCTGTGAGGGCCGAGTGGGTCTGGCGTTTACTTGCTGCCACTTTTGTTGGGCATGGTCCCTCTCTTGATCTCNTGATAAAATAAAAATATACTGACTCTGTTCAAATGTAAACAAATATACATGTGGGAGGATACTGTATCACCACAACGTATATGTAAATAAATAGTGGTGACAGTTTTAAATACTTCATGTTTTACCCTTGCAAATGTATTTCACCCTTTTTTTTGGACACCTGTTGCCGCCATAGCTAATGCCCTATTTTGTTAATGTAGTATATGTATGGCTTGTACAACACAGCTGTGCACCAAAATACAAGTTTTTATAACTCTATATAGTGAAAAATAATTCATTTTCCTGGAAGGATATTAAGGATATCTGAAGTGGGCATTACATGAAGGTTGGTGGTACACTGGCAAATACAATATGTGAAATACCTACAGTCTACATTGTACCTATATTAACAAAAGAGTACTCTAAAAACCAGTGAATCTAATCTATATTTTAAATTGCTTATCACCATATATTATTTTTTGTAGCAAGTGGTGGCTAGGTTATTAAAAGGGATCTCCTATACCATGACACATAAAATCATTTTTAACAATTTTAATAAATTGCTCAACTGACCCTCAAAGGGCTTCACAAAGGCTGATCCTCGCATTGTCACAGTTTTAATGAGGTGGTTGTCCAACACTGCTTGTACATCTTCCAATGCAGTCAAAATGGGTATTTCTGTATCTCTGTAACCACAATATACACGCAATGGATAATGCACTGTCATGTTCAACTTATCAGCAACAATTAAAATTACTGTACAAACACTGTGGGTTATGACTATGTTTTATAAAACTCTGATGCCTAAGGGTTGGGTGGTAATATAGGTTTGGAGGGTGGCATCGAACCACGTACTACTGTAGGCGGGCAAATTAATTTGTATGTCGCTACTTGGCACTGATGGTGGCTCAGGGCTAGACGTTACCTTCCTGAGGCACTGACCCTATCCAGAGATTACATTTCTCAGGCAGTTTGGTCAGAGGAGAGAAAAGTGGGGTTGCTGGTTCCTGAGGTTGAGCTATCAACTGGTGGTGTTTCCACTAAACTTTTCTATTTAAGAATTGTATTTCTGCGTTCTTCTGAGCGTTTTATTTGTGATTAATGGTATTCGTCCTCTCCTCTCATTCCAGTTGCATACGAAGAAACCCCAACATGTGGCCAAAGGAGCTGGTGTAGCTGGAGGTGATGCTGCACAGGAGGAGTGAAGTGATTCTGTGAGGGCCGAGTGGGTCTGGCGTTTACTTGCTGCCACTTTTGTTGGGCATGGTCCCTCTCTTGATCTCTAATGTTGGGTGGAACTGTCTCGTCTCTCATGGGTGCTGAGGGCACCGGTCAGACTGAACTGTCTTCTTTAGTCCTCCCCCAAGACAGGAGTAAGGTATAGGGTATATGGTGGAGTAAATCAAAGAGTGAGGTAGCAGATAGGGGGTCTGCGCGGTAGTGTGGTAGGAGTTTTATAGAATGTCCAATGTTTGGATTCACAATTCCCTACACTCTCTCTGTGTACGGCCGAAGACTGTAGGACTAGATATGGTGGAACAATAGAGGTTGTTTGGTAGAGAGACATGATTCCTGCTTCCCCTTCAGTGTTGTGAGTGTTGTCAGCTGGGTATCATGCTCATGGGCATTGTCTGAATGACCAGTGGTCAAACAAGGACAGCGTGCATGGCCACTGCACCGGGCACCGGATATGGAGGTGATCCCCTTTGATCACTCTTGCCCCTAACAGTCTTGCAGCCCTGCTCTGATTCTCTTTCGTTCTACTCGTTTGGTACCACCTGGTATGTCTGGCTGGGGTAATTAAGGTAGGTGGAATTGCGGGCGAGAATAGCGGTAAACCAAGTTTGAATCAGGGTTCAAACTATACCCAGACACTCTGCAATAATGAATGCCAAATTGAAGTTGTTGCAAGTTTTATTGCCCTGAAGGCAAAAGGTATTTCACTCACGACACAAATGTCTAAAAGGTGCAACAACGTAACTTAAAATGTCTGNTATCTAAAAGGTGCAACAACGTAACTTAAAATGTCTGCTCCCTCTCACTAACAAACTGACACATGACAGGGGGTAAACTACGCAGTGCGACGAGTATGCCTGCAGATGACTTTGAAGTAGTGTCTGCTAGCTCAGTTTTGCTACTACTGTTTGTCTGGGCACAGGTGTCCAGGCTTCTCAAGAGGAAGAAAGAGCTNTGTCTGCTAGCTCAGTTTTGCTACTACTGTTTGTCTGGGCACAGGTGTCCAGGCTTCTCAAGAGGAAGAAAGAGCTCTGGGTCACTGGAGATCAACTGGCATTTTTCAGCCCGCAAGCTATACATAGGTGCTGCAATGGGCCAAGGGTGCGCGAAGGTTCTGGCTTGCTCAGCCATCCCCACTTCCGCTACATAGCCAGGTTGCACATGAAACAGGGATGACCTGCATGCACTCAGGAAAATAGATTTGTACCGGAAGTATCAACAGTCACTTAGGGGCAACATTCCCTTGCCCTGGCTGGTTGTACTCCTGTCTGGTAGAACTGCAGGGTTAGTGAGGCGATCTCAGTGGCAGGGCTTAGTGGTCACAGATGTAACATGTGTCAACTCAAATAACTTCTTTAAACAAAAAAGTTAAGAATGATGCTTTTCTTTGCAGAAATGTGTAGGCAAGAAGCATGCATCAAACCATAAAATTCTATTAATCTAAATAAGAATTGTATCACTCATGAAAAACAGGTTAGCATTAAGAAAGTTTATAAAAATTTTTAAAGTATTGAGAAGTAGTTAAGGCAATATAAAGATGAAGAAGATTAAATTAATTGATTACAGAAAAGGCAAAAGGTAAGAAGAGACATATGGAAATAGGTAAGCCTAGAGCGCTTCTGCATGAAAATCAACTATGACAGGATATGCTAAAAATTTAATGAGTGGNATGGAAATAGGTAAGCCTAGAGCGCTTCTGCATGAAAATCAACTATGACAGGATATGCTAAAAATTTAATGAGTGGTAAGTACATAAATGCAAAGGACATCAAGAGAAACATCAACAAAGAATTTGGAAGATGGTGCAATGCTAATGGGGAAAAATGGAAGTATATGATTCAGGAAAAGTCTTATTGGAGATAGACAAAACCCCGGGAGATTGGTTACATAGTAGATTGTCTAATACTGGAATCTGTGGCATGGGATTGATTCAAAGACACAAAAATAACAATCATATTTAAGTATATATTCCTTATTCACGATAAGAACTAACTTTTTGAGTGCATTACATAAAGTACACAAGGTGAAAGTACAGATTACATTCCAGGAGAAACTCAAGAGCTTGGAAATGGAATTTATACTGGCTTAGTGTCAAACAAAGGTAGTTACGTCAGTTTACAATATATATCAAAACAAATTTTAAAAGAAATTTTGAAGTTTACAAATGGATTTATTGTTGGTTTGGTTTCTTTCAACATATATGAGAATTTGCAGGCTCAAGAGTGATACGAGTTCATATACATACACCAGGAAAGTTAAAAGAAGCTGATGTACTTGAGTGAGAGGGAGTATGCCCATCAGGAAGCAAAATTGTAGTTTATTAGGTGTGTGAATCCCATTAGTACTCCTCAATTCACCCTCTCCTTGTTCTTCTGTTGTGGCAGCTTAAAGGCACATGTGCCAAAGATGAGGGTATACATATTCAAAAAGTGAGAAAGTTACCTAAAGCAAAAAGTAGCTTCATCATTTGTCTTTTAAGTAGCGGCAAATATTAACACAGTTCCATCAGAAGTTTTGCAATACCTTTCAGTAAGGTACTAAAATTTGGCTGTTACACTTAAATTTCACACAAAAAGTAAAATAATAAATATGGTGGAACCATTACAGCTTTTGCTGGCAAATGTCCTCAGAGTTCTTGAGATAGATTTGTTAATGGCTTGTTAAAAAGTGAACGTTCAACATTGGCTCACAGACTGACAGTTCTGGTAAAAACAGACAGTAATGGCTTAAGGGGCCCGCCTGGAGCATTTTTCTGCATTTGAGGCCGAGAAGCGCAACAGCTGTAAGAGCTACACTCGCACGTGCTACAAGTGTGCCATCATCGCTATGCGCAAGACTCTGAACTGGCGTGAATTGTTCTCGTTGTGCTGCGTGTAACTATGGGACTTTAAGCAGTGACCCTATAATTTTATTGGTGGAAAGTCTGTAGCAAGGTTCAGTGCATGCCCCTAGAGTACTTTCGTGTGTACATAACATGTATATTGTTGAAAAAGCCATTTTTAACCAATATAGAGTACTCTGAAATGGTGTTTTATAATGTGTATGACATCTTAATTAAAAGTAATCTACAGACATAGTCTGAAGTGTGCGTTCTTTTCGTAGATCATCACATTGGACGAACGTCTAATAGTTACGCAGAAAAACGTGGATTTCAAACACTCTACAATGCAGTCCAAGCACCAGGCAGGCGGGCACGTTAAGAGGATACTCAAAAGTTTTGCATGGCTTATAGGCCAAAACATTAAGTTAAACATTGCAAGATGAAGGTAAACTAATGACAAAACAATTTTCCCTCTCAGTAGGAAAAAAAATAGCTGCATCTATTAACATATAACTTATCCCACAAAATGAAAACAAAAAATTAAATTACTGAATTACATTTTTATCAAACGTTCATTCCCATTATAATTAAGACTCACTTGTAGATGCCTGTAGTAAATTTTACATCCACCCATTCAGTAAACATTTTTGACANTCCATTATAATTAAGACTCACTTGTAGATGCCTGTAGTAAATTTTACATCCACCCATTCAGTAAACATTTTTGACAGGTTCTCTTGCAAGTGTTTCTCCTTGTCTGCACTAACACTGATCACATCAAATCTGCAAAAAAANACATTTTTGACAGGTTCTCTTGCAAGTGTTTCTCCTTGTCTGCACTAACACTGATCACATCAAATCTGCAAAAAAAATTAACCATGGGACAGAATTTCTTTCTGCATTGTGCCACAAATTTCCTTTACCACATAAAATACAGTTATTTCGCAGTAAAAAATGAAAATCTTAACTACCGTAATCATTAGTTAACAATGTACCATTACTGTAGATGTGAAACCTGAAAGACAGTAATGTGTTTGGGTTACACAGCTTAATGACAACCAGAGTAGCGCTGACTGGTGTACAAGTCTGTGTACTGAGCCAGCATTTGTAAGCATGGATCAACAGTTTCAGCGCCTGGGTTGGTACTGAATGTCCAGTGAACTTGAGCATCCCTGTGTGGGAAAATTGTTATATGGGCATTAGTAAAGTGACATCACCTGGGGAGATGGTAATTGAAATGCTCACAACTCAAGTAGGTTATTATCAAACACAGCTTCAGNTGGAATCTGTGGCATGGGATTGATTCAAAGACACAAAAATAACAATCATATTTAAGTATATATTCCTTATTCACGAACTTTTTGAGTGCATTACATAAAGTACACAAGGTGAAAGTACAGATTACATTCCAGGAGAAACTCAAGAGCTTGNATGGAAATAGGTAAGCCTAGAGCGCTTCTGCATGAAAATCAACTATGACAGGATATGCTAAAAATTTAATGAGTGGCAAGTACATAAATGCAAAGGACATCAAGAGAAACATCAACAAAGAATTTGGAAGATGATGCAATGCTAATGGGGAAAAATGGAAGTATATGATTCAGGAAAAGTCTTATTGGAGATAGACAAAACCCCGGGAGATTGGTTACATAGTAGATTGTCTAATACTGGAATCTGTGGCATGGGATTGATTCAAAGACACAAAAATAACAATCATATTTAAGTATATATTCCTTATTCACGATAAGAACTAACTTTTTGAGTGCATTACATAAAGTACACAAGGTGAAAGTACAGATTACATTCCAGGAGAAACTCAAGAGCTTGGAAATGGAATTTATACTGGCTTAGTGTCAAACAAAGGTAGTTACGTCAGTTTACAATATATATCAAAACAAATTTTAAAAGAAATTTTGAAGTTTACAAATGGATTTATTGTTGGTTTGGTTTCTTTCAACATATATGAGAATTTGCAGGCTCAAGCAAGAGTGATACGAGTTCATATACATGCACCAGGAAAGTTAAAAGAAGCTGATGTACTTGAGTGAGAGAGAGTATGCCCATCAGGAAGCAAAATTGTAGTTTATTACGTGTGTGAATCCCATTAGTACTCCTCAATTCACGCTCTCCTTGTTCTTCTGTTGTGGCAGCTTAAAGGCACATGTGCCAAAGATGAGGGTATACATATTCAAAACGTGAGAAAGTTACCTAAAGCAAAAAGTAGCTTCATCATTTGTCTTTTAAGTAACGGCAAATATTAACACAGTTCCATCAGAAGTTTTGCAATACCTTTCAGTAAGGTACTAAAATTTGGCTGTTACACTTAAATTTCACACAAAAAGTAAAATAATAAATATGGTGGAACCATTACAGCTTTTGCTGGCAAATGTCCTCAGAGTTCTTGAGATAGATTTGTTAATGGCTTGTTAAAAAGTGAACGTTCAACATTGGCTCACAGACTGACAGTTCTGGTAAAAACAGACAGTAATGGCTTAAGGGGCCCGCCTGGAGCATTTTTCTGCATTTGAGGCCGAGAAGCGCAACAGCTGTAAGAGCTACACTCGCATGTGCTACAAGTGTGCCATCATCGCTATTATATGCGCAAGACTCTTAACTGACGTGAATTGTTCTCGTTGTGCTGCGTGTAACTATGGGACTTTAAGCGGTGAACCTATAATTTTATTGGTGGAAAGTCTGTAGCAAGGTTCAGTGCATGCCCCTAGAGTACTTTCGTGCATACATAACATGTATATTGTTGAAAAAGCCATTTTTAACCAATTTGGAGTGCTCTGAAATGGTGTTTTATAATGTGTATGACATCTTAATTAAAAGTAATCTACAGGCATAGTCTGAAGTGTGCGTTCTTTTCGTAGATCATCACATTGGACGAACGTCTAATAGTTACGCAGAAAAATGTGGATTTCAAACACTCTTCAATGCAGTCCAAGCGCCAGGCAGACGGGCACCTTAAGAGGATACTCAAAAGTTTTACATGGCTTATAGGCCAAAACATTAAGTTAAGCATTGCAAGATGAAGGTAAACTAATGACAAAACAATTTTCCTTCTCAGTAGGAAAAAAAATAGCTGCATCTATTAACATATAACTCATCCCACAAAATGAAAACAAAAAATTTAATTACTGAATTACATTTTTATCAAACGTTCATTTCCATTATAATTAAGACTCACTTGTAGATGCCTGTAGTAAATTTTACATCCACCCATTCAGTAAACATTTTTGACAGGTTCTCTTGCAAGTGTTTCTCCTTGTCTGCACTAACACTGATCACATCAAATCTGCAAAAAAAATTAACCATGGGACAGAATTTCTTTCTGCATTGTGCCACAAATTTCCTGTACCACATAAAATACAGTTATTTTGCAGTAAAAAATGAAAATCTTAACTACCATAATCATTAGTTAACAATGTACCATTACTGTAGATGTGAAACCTGAAAGACAGCAATGTGTTTGGGTTACACAGCTTAATGACAACCAGAGTAGTGCTGACTGGTGTACAAGTCTGTGTACTGAGCCAGCATTTGTAAGCATGGATCGACAGTTTCAGCGCCTGGGTTGGTACTGAATGTCCAGTGAACTTGAGCATCCCTGTGCGGGACAATTGTTATATGGGCATTAGCAAAGTGACATCACCTGGGGAGATGGTAATTGAAATGCTCACAACTCAAGTAGGTTATTATCAAACACAGCTTCAGCTGACACCCTGAGCAGGCAGCACTGCATATTGTGCAAGATGGACAACAGTTAATCTCCCTTCCTCTACGTGCTCTTTCAAACTATTAAAAAAAGTGTTGTTTCCTGTAGATGCCAGATAGTGAAAAAAAAATTACATTTTTGTTCTGATCTTATGGGTACAGCGACTGTGATAGATTGTTTTTTGTTTTGTATGTTGCTGAGTGGAGAACAGATTTCTATTGATGCAAGCCAAAATATGGCCCTAAAACCAATAATGACTATGCATTTTGTATTAAGATGCTGAAGCTATGCAATATATAAAAAANCCAAAATATGGCCCTAAAACCAATAATGACTATGCATTTTGTATTAAGATGCTGAAGCTATGCAATATATAAAAAAACTTGGTTAAATTTAAGTATCATAAAAAAAAATATCAATTTTAAGTCACTTTTCTTTGAAAATGTACAGGANAAAAAACTTGGTTAAATTTAAGTATCATAAAAAAAAATATCAATTTTAAGTCACTTTTCTTTGAAAATGTACAGGACTTTGCTGTCACTGCTCATAGTGGCATCAAGGAAACAGCTTACAGTCTTTGCAGAATAAATTAAATCCAACAATATTGTTAATACCGATTCCAAACCACCTTCGTAATATCAGCTACACTACTCAAGAATGTGGCTGTTTCCATCCGAGCATCAGCTAACTTGAAGAGTTAAAACAACATTTTACAGACACTTTTCACCTGCACCAGATAATTCAGGCCAAATAAACTAAAAATGACACATTTTTAAACACTTACTGTTCAAGAACATGTTCCAAGTTTTTTTCAATCATCTTCCTGAGTGTTGTGCCAGCGTCAGGCATGAGGTCAAAACCAACCACTTGGGACATTTCATTCCAGTGTCGTTGGGTTAGGGCCGGATTGCATAGAATGGTGATGAATCTGAGGTGTTGCTATCAACAAAACAAAAGCTACAAATCCCTGTGCATGGAAACTAGGTGCTTAATACACTAGCATCACAAAAATAAACAAATTGCTTAGACTTTCATAGATATTTCTTCAAGTGACATGCTGATATCGTGAATACTTCAGAAGGTAAATTATGTANAATTGCTTAGACTTTCATAGATATTTCTTCAAGTGACATGCTGATATCGTGAATACTTCAGAAGGTAAATTATGTACAAATACAGAGCTTTCTCGTATTATCAACCATGTTAGACAGCTTTTTCGCATAAAATGAATTGTCGGATTGTCGCAGCTTTCCTGCGACAAGCCTGANACAGAGCTTTCTCGTATTATCAACCATGTTAGACAGCTTTTTCGCATAAAATGAATTGTCAGATTGTCGCAGCTTTCCTGCGACAAGCCTGACTTGCCCCTAGTGGGCACAGTATCCATCCTTAGCTGACATCTGTATCAAGTGTTAACTTTAGTATTGTGATGTTGGCAAACCTGTTAAAGTTTGTGTTGTGATGATGGTGAACCTGTTAACTTTAGTGTTGTGTTTTTGTTCTCAGAGAGGTTATAATTTTTTTTTTGTTGTTGTTGTTTGGGTTTCATTCAGTTGTATTTTAATAAAGTAATGAAAGTGATGTGGCAATGTTTTACTACAAACCTGGCAGAGAACGATTATTAAACATCAAGTACAAGCCAGCTTATTGTTGATGAACATCCATTCATAATACTGTTAGTTCTAATATAATATTTATGTTTTAATGCAAGTTGCAATGTAGACGCACTGGGACTACAACATACAGCCTCCACATTGACCAAATATCAACAAGTCACAGTACAGTTATCGCAAGCAAAGAAAATATTTTTAACCCAACCCCATTTTATAGAAGTGTTTCACCATGGAATATTTGCTTAGCGAACCTGTGTAGAAATTATATAGTGACTGAGAATAAAAGTGAAGCATCCCGAAGGAATGTTCCTTCTTGGATGTAATTTGGAACACCTGCAAACCATCAATGGGAGTGTACATGATTTATGTTACAATAATTTGTAATGTCTAGAACAGCCAAATGATTGCATTGGTGGTTCCATTAAAATTACAGTGATAAGGCATGTGTGGAGCATCGGAAAGTCAGCCAACATAGTGAGAGAAGGTCACAAAACACCAAGAAGCCTTGTAGATTCATTAGACAGTATTACCAGCTATTTGACAGAGTTTGATAGAGGCCATATTGTCTGCCTGTACAAGACCATGTGTTGCAAGATTTGTTTGATAAGCACTCGAGAGAGAAGGATAACAATGGACACTCATCATACGCGAACTTACGGCCTCACATTGTTGGTATTCACTGCTCCTCCTGGGAATGCTGCCGGACTACTTGNACTGAGAATAAAAGTGAAGCATCCCGAAGGAATGTTCCTTCTTGGATGTAATTTGGAACACCTGCAAACCATCAATGGGAGTGTACATGATTTATGTTACAATAATTTGTAATGTCTAGAACAGCCAAATGATTGCATTGGTGGTTCCATTAAAATTACAGTGATAAGGCATGTGTGGAGCATCGGAAAGTCAGCCAACATAGTGAGAGAAGGTCACAAAACACCAAGAAGCCTTGTAGATTCATTAGACAGCATTTCCAGCTATTTGACAGAGTTTGATAGAGGCCATATTGTCTGCCTGTACAAGACCAGGTGTTGCAAGATTTGTTTGATAAGCACTCGAGAGAGAAGGATAACGATGGACACTCATCATACGCGAACTTACGGCCTCACATTGTTGGTATTCACTGCTCCTCCTGGGAATGCTGCCGGACTACTTTCGTGATACTGGATACATGCGCGTTGCATACTGTATAGTTACACGCCCACACACACAATATAGTACATGAGAATATACAACACCACGTAAATGTATCAGTGCAACAGCCAGACATGTGAGGCATTGTGATGACACAATGGCCCAATATTGGAGCGAATGGATAAGTGAGGGCACCCATGTTGTGAATATTTCAGTTGACCACTACAGACTATACCTAGGAAGGATTGTTGTACTGTGTTCCGAGCATTATGCAACCCATGACATCAATGCCTGCATCCAGAGACACCACATCCTGTGTCATTCTGCACCATGTCTAGGCATCTGGCATCAGCTGATCTATGGATTCCCAGTTTTGCACATAGGCTGCTGTTAACACCACAGCAAAGATGGCAGCATTTGGAATGGTGGTGTAACCGGGAGGCATGGACTGATGACAAGTGGTGTCGTCATGTTCAGTGATGAATCTCAATTCTACAACACCACAGATGACCACCATGAACAAGTATGACAATACTAACGGAAGATGACACTTCATGCCAATACTGTGGAAAGACACACATTAGCATTACTCCTGGCATCAAAGTGTGGGGTGCCATAGGGCAGTGTTATTCAATCTGTGGTACAAGGACCACTGAGGGTACACGAAGCTAGTCTAAGGGGTACGCCAAATGATTTTTTAATTAACTTGGGGTAACATTCAGTGGGATGGCTTCATGTACCCGGAAGCTACCGATACCGAAAGGTACACGAACCGTCCCGATTGCTGCTGCTGTGATGTCTGTCAGCACTACAGTGGCAGCAGCTCAACAAAGAATTTTCCCTTCCTGCTAGCTAGCCGGTGTGTGTTTACACTCGTAGGCTCATTACACCAACATGCCATATGTCGGTTGATTATTGCGTAATCTGACTCAGGGAGGTAATATGGTACGGAGATCATTTGCTTCATGATGTGGCACTACTGTTCGCAGCTGTAAGAGAGAAGAGTCTCTTCTTTTGTTTACTGTTGGCGCAGCTGCAGTGCAGTGCAGCATACTTGATTATTTACCATGGATAAGTTTATTGTAAAAACAAAATGTGAAGATGAGAACAACAGTTTGATTAATGATAATTCTCAATCACAACAAGAACCCAGAGGGGTGTCAGCTTCAGTCGCAACTCATGGTGCCGGTGCAAGTAGTGTTAAGGTTACATCCACACGACAGACAAAAACTCTGAAAAATGACCTGAAGGTGAAATGTAGGTACTACGACGAATCTTATATTAAATATGGATTCATTTTTAATATGTGTGAACCACCTCTTCCATTGTGTGTTATTTGCAACAAGACATTATCAAACAACAGTATGAAGCCATCCCTTCTATGACATTTAATAACTAATCATGGTGAGTTCAAGGNGAATCTTATATTAAATATGGATTCATTTTGAATATGTGTGAACCACCTCTTCCATTGTGTGTTATTTGCAACAAGACGTTATCAAACAACAGTATTTAATAACTAATCATGGTGAGTTCAAGTATAAGACAATTGATTTTTTTTAAACGGAAAGTTGAGTGTGTAAGCAAAAATTTTTATGCTATTCACAATTTTACANTATAAGACAATTGATTTTTTTTAAACGGAAAGTTGAGTGTGTAAGCAAAAATTTTTATGCTATTCACAATTTTACACAATCTTCAAAGGTAGCTAAGGAAACATCATATGAACTAGCACTGCTAACATCCAAAATTAAGAAATTTTATACAGCAGTAGAATCTCTTGTAATTCCTGGTAATTAAATCTAGCTGAGAAAATGCTAGATACTAAATCTGTAAATTCAATAAAAATGATTCCGCAATCTGATACGATCGTAGGTTGTCGAATACATGAAATGGCACAAGATGTAGTTGAACAAACTGTCGAAAAAATTTAACTTGACAAGCGATTTTCAATTTGAATTGAAGAATCTACAGAAATTTGTAATGACGCTGAGCTCATTGTGTATGTTAGTTCTTTTGGTATCAGGAAAGGCATAATCACTGACGATACTGCGATGTAAACAACTAGTACAACGTACAAGGGGAAAGGACATTTTTGAAACTCTTGACAGTTTTTTAAGGCTTCAATTAGGTTTACAGTGGGAATGGTGTGTCAGTATATCAACGGATGGAGAAGCTGCAATGACAGGCTATGAGTGGCCTTGTTGCATGTATCCACACTGTTAAACCTAAAATAAACTGGCAGCACTGCATTATACATAAAAAAGTTTGGCTGCAAAAAATATGACACCTGAGTTGCACGATACCCCTGAACACTGATCTTAAGTGGTCAATTAAATAAAGTCCTGAGCATTAAATTACAGTCTTTTTAAGAACATGTGTGAGGAAATGGGATCTACACACACGCAACTATTGATACATACTGAGGTGCGGTGGTTGTCACGAGGACAGGCGTTAGCCCACCTGTTAGAATTGAGGGAAACAGTAACTCATTTTCTCTCCGAACTGAAATCTGATTTCTTGACTTATTTTGGAAATGAAGAGTGGTTCTGAAAGTCAAGTTGCTTAGCAGATATTTTTGCCAAACTAAATGAACTTAACCTTCAGCTTCAGGTGTTCAATAACAATATTTTTAATACACAGGACAAGATCAAAGGATTTTATAACAAGCTTTCATTTTGGTTCAATTGTGTTAGGGATGGAAACATATTAACGTTCTCTACATTTCATGAATTTATTGAACAGAATGGAATCGTTGTTACAGATGCCATGCTTGAAATCATTAANTTCATTTTGGTTCAATTGTGTTAGGGATGGAAACATAACGTTCTCTACATTTCATGAATTTATTGAACAGAATGGAATCGTGGTTACAGATGCCATGCTTGAAATCATTAAATGCCACTTGCTCAACCTCAGTAAAGCATCTCTGAAGTACTTTCCACATATTGAAAAAGAGGGACAAAACACATGATTGGATAACAAATCCATTTGATACCACCACTGCAACTTCTACTGAACTGTCCATCAAAATGAAGGAAGACCTACTTGACATGTCTGCTGATAGCATTCTAAAAGCAGCATTCAAAAAATTGTCACTTTACGATTTCTGGTAAACAGCTCACCAAGAGTTCAAGGAATTAAGTGACACTGCTATTTCAAAGCTTCTTCCATTTTCATCAACTTACTTGTGTGAACAAGGCTTCTTTGCATTGACAAATCAAAAGTAAGGAGAGGAATCACATGAATCCTGAACCAGGCCTCATGCTTGCACTCACTGACTCTCGTTCCCAGATTGATCTACTAGTTTCCAAGAAACAAGCCCAGGCATCTCACTAAAATGGATATTTGTAAATAATTCTTGACATATCTTTTTGTGCATTTTAATATTATTAGTGTTTTAAATTCTGTATCATGTTTTCTTGATTTAAAACAGAGTAATAAATTTGCATTGTCATTTGAATTATGCATTTGTTAGTTTCCTCTGCAACATTGTTGACTACAAATTTTATTACTAGGTAATTCGTGAAAAAAAAATGGGGGGTTCGAAGTTATAAATAAATTTTTTGGGGGTACACAAGCCAAAAAGGTTGAATAACACTGCCATAGGGCATGACTTCAAGTTACCTCTAGTAATAATACAGGGAACCCTGGTGGGACAGCAATAAGTTAGTAACATCTTGCATCCTTATGTGTTAGCCCTCATGAGACAACACATTGGTACAGACTTCCAACAACACTCGTACACCTATGGAACATGTGTACCTGCATCATGCTAAAGTATTCTTATAGACAGCAAGGTCTCCTGATCTGTTCCAGACAGAACATGTGTGGGATCAGCTCAGACGTCAGATCTGGCCTGGTGCCAATCTGTAGGATATTGAGGACCAGTTACAACAGCTGTTAGCTGATTTGCCTCAGGAGAGGCTACAACAGCTGCATGACTCTGTTCTGAACAGAAGGGGCACATGTACCCAGACCTGAAAGGATATTCCATCCCACTGACATAGAACAAGCAGTACGCCCATATTGCCAACTTTGTTGCCTGTGTGATCTGATGATGTAGTCACTGCAATAATGTCACCTAACCTTTCAATATGTGCAGTTTTTTAAATTTAAAATACTCTTAGGGGGTTCTTAATTTTTTTTTCAATGAGTGTATAACCCTACTATGTTCAAGGTTAGATAAAAGCACAGAGAAAGGAATAGTCTTGCTTGCAAACTACACAGACAGTGATACCAATACTGAATGATGATTAGTTTCAAATATTCTCAGTCTCTGCTTACGCTCACCTGAAACTCTCTGATGTGCTGCAAGGCCTTGGTAGCCAGTTTTATTGGAGCTGGCAAGTTGTCATAGTCTGCATCATCCAAGTTTCCCTTGAACCGTCTGGGATTGTTCTCCACCATCTGGGTACGGATCTTAGTGCGGTAGGTTTTCTGCATCTTTGAGATTTCCCTACAGCAACCACACCAATAGAAAGTAAAATATATTGTGTATGTAACGGATTAAGCCGTTTTCTAACACAGTGAGTGAAATGTCGCCCTAATTCAGGCTCACTGTTTCAAAAGTAGAGGTTTTTGTTTTATTTTGCATATCTTTTAACTACTTTGCTCTACAAACCACTTGCACGTCAATTCAGAGCTTACAAATTAATACTGATGCTCTAGGTTGGGCTCAAAGCTCACCAGTTTGCCTTCCTTTAAACTTGGTATCTTTGCAGTCACAGCTGCCGAAAAACCCTCTTTTAAAAGCACCATGGCATTCGTAAGGAACCCATGAACTTAAAAAAAATATGTCAAAGGTATATAATACACCACAGAACATGGGTACAATAATTCAAAAGGCATGGTATACCTGGTAATATATTAATTATTGGGATACTGGGTTAAATTTCTTTCGTTTTGCGAGGATTCGTAATATTTTATCGGGATTCAAAATTAAAGCCGTGGTAGTTATGTTTATCGGGCATACATTTGCAGTTTCAGAAAATCTTAGTTTTGTTACGCGTCAGTATTGGTAGATAGAAGCTTTTCGAACTGCAGTCGACAGTTTTTGTTCTAAAAGGTTTGATTATTTTTTACAAAAGACACAGTTTGGTTGGCGACACAGTTCGGATGGCGTGGGGAGCGGTTGTAGGCCCACGCCATGCCCTTATTTGGTTACGTTTTGGTACACTGGGGCAAGGAGTGGGGATAGGCACGCGGCGACAAAACCCTGTGTGCCTACCGCTTGGTAGCGGTATACAGAAATCAGTAGACAACCAGCACTCGCCGAAGACGCATCAAGCGTGGCAAAGAACCCCCACACCGGCAAACTTTATCCTGCTCGTTTATTTCTCCGCCAGTGTGGGAGGTTGCTGCGTTTGTATTTTTCTCTTGCGATGCGAGTTTTAAATGATGTGGTTACCACCTAAACTACTGTGGTGCTGCTCTTTGCTTGTTTACCTGTGAAGCTGTTCGTGACTCTGCATACCGGAAGATTGTACGAGAACTGTTTCATTTAAATGATAAATAAAAGTGCAGAGTAATAAACAAAAACTTGACTTTAATTTTATATTTGTTTGGCGCCTTTAATGTTTCATGTTTCTACCGATTGAGCTAACAGAGTTGTTAACTTCCACCGTCAATCCAGACGATGCGATGTTACAACCTCTTCCATTTATCTGTTCAGAATCATACAAAACATTTGTCTGCAAGTGTAAAACTTTAATATATATTAGAGAACTCGAACATGCCAAGCCCCTTGGGACATCATAGATGTTAATCTGGTAGAGAGCAGACTGAAAAGTGTGTGCGCATGTGTATGTGCATGAGTATGGCCTATAGCATCAAGTCCGTTATTGCGATAGTTTTTAAATGCAGTCATTTTGCCCTATCATTTGAAAGGTACTTAGTTTAGTTTATAACGCAAGTCTGTTAATGAAGCCTTTCACAATAGCAAAACAAACATTTGTAAACTTGTATTTTTTAAATNCGTTTATAACGCAAGTCTGTTAATGAAGCCTTTCACAATAGCAAAACAAACATTTGTAAACTTGTATTTTTTAAATGTTTAAACACATCGCATAGCAAGTGACATCCACCCATTTGCCATACCCTAGCCAGCCTTTGTTAGTCTGTGTCACATCGTCGCATCACTCGTGTCAGAAGGAGGAGGGGTATGAAGGGGAGAGGTACGATCGGAAGTGGAGCTAGTAGTGTTGAGAAAGGTGAGGGGTATGTTGGATATAGACTAAGAGGAGGCGGAGGAGAATGGTACGTACTGTGGAATGTAGGTAGGGCGGTGAAACTATCTGCCTACCACTCCTATGATGTGGGGGTAGGAAGACTCTGCCACTTGCCGCTCCTCCACGTGTCAGGCATGTAAGGGGAAAAGCATGATTACGTCTAATAGTTGCTAGACAATGTTGCATTGTTTATGATGGTTCGTGCAATTTTTGCATCTTATGTTGAGCAGATTTAAATAGTGAGCGTAGCTTTGTGTGTTACAGTTTTTGTAAACCTTAATTCTTTTTAAATTATGGAGTGTGTTAATAAAAGAAAAACACTTGAAATTGCAACAAANCAGTTTTTGTAAACCTTAATTCTTTTTAAATTATGGAGTGTGTTAATAAAAGAAAAACACTTGAAATTGCAACAAAAGTTCAAAATCATATGCGAGGTTTTCAAATGTACATGACCTAAATAAACACCCTTTTAGTTTAGTTCATTATANCAAAGTTCAAAATCATATGCGAGGTTTTCAAATGTACATGACCTAAATAAACACCCTTTTAGTTTAGTTCATTATAGAAAAAATTCAACAATATTTGTGTGTTGAGTATTTCCCACATCTGTACGAACAGCGACACATTTATCGCATTTAGTTATTTTGATTAAGTTATAATTGAATTTTATATCCGTACAAACAAAACTTTCCACTGCATCATCAAAACACTCTCATAAGAAGAACCGCAAAACAATCACGTCTCATGAAAGACGTTAAACTAGCGTTACCCACACCACCAATAAAATAAACAGAACCATAACTAGTATACTGCGTGGTCGCAACAAAATAAAACCAATTCTGAATGACAACCAGCTGTAGTAGCCTACATACTGTTGCGTGAATTATACTGTTGAGTTGAGCAGAAATNACCAATTCTGAATGACAACCAGCTGTAGTAGCCTACATACTGTTGCGTGAATTATACTGTTGAGTTGAGCAGAAATATCAGTAGGGCATGTATGCAATTGTGAAGTACAATTTATGAGATGTTATTACAAGTGTACAAGACAGTGAACTCTGCACGAAAAAAGTAGTGGGAAAATAAAGATAATGTAAATTTTATGCCTAAGCACGTAAAAAAATTGTAAACATATGCCGATAATTCACACTTTTCTGTAGTAAAACAAGTTAAAATCANACCAATTCTGAATGACAACCAGCTGTAGTAGCCTACATACTGTTGCGTGAATTATACTGTTGAGTTGAGCAGAAATGTCAGTAGGGCATGTATGCAATTGTGAAGTACAATTTATGAGATGTTATTACAAGTGTACAAGACAGTGAACTCTGCACGAAAAAAGTAGTGGGAAAATAAAGATAATGTAAATTTTGTGCCTAAGCACGTAAAAAAATTGTAAACATATGCCGATAATTCACACTTTTCTGTAGTAAAACAAGTTAAAATCANGTGCCTAAGCACGTAAAAAAATTGTAAACATATGCCGATAATTCACACTTTTCTGTAGTAAAACAAGTTAAAATCATAAGTTTTTCATTTGTTGTAAATGTATGTTTTTAATGTTGACTGTTGACATTTTTCATTTGTTTATGTTTGAACAGATACAAGTGTTGTCCGCGGGTTGGAACAGAACAGGAAAGTAACATCTGTTCATGGTGACAGCCCTTCCAGTTACAAAAATTTACTGTGTCTTCACATGGGACTGGAGGAAGAGTATTATTTATCTGCTGTTTACTTTGTGAGGAAGAGAGAAAGAGAAAAGATAATGCCGCTGTCAGACATCTAGATTTTTTTGTATTAACTTGTCACTGCAGACCTGTAGTTTACAGCATTCATTAAACACAGGATCTACAAGGTCAAATACAATAACAAAAAAATTATGGGGCATGGTAAATTTTGTTATAACAAATAGCGATAATTTATTTTGCCATTGTCGACTACCGTTATAACACGGTTCCACTGTAGTAGCTCTGTTGGTGAAGGAATATTAATACAAACTGTACGGCTGTACAAATATAATTTTATCACTGCAAATTGAGTATGAATAGACTTTTTGCAAATAGCATTAGTAATTACCAAATAATTCGCAAGCATTCTGTAACTTTCATGTCATAAACAGTCGTCAATCTGCGAGTCATCATCTGGTGAAAAGTTGTTCAAAACAAGTTTAATACACACATATTTTTTATAACTTGTTCATGAGAATAAACAATAATAAATAATTAACAGTTAAGATAAAAGTACAAAAATAAATGCTAGGTATAAAAATGTGGAATTTTTTTTATGCCAGCAGTCATGTGAAATTCAAAACACTTGTATTTAAGAAGCAGCACGAGGGCTCAGCCCAAAATTACAGATGCAGTATTTCTTAAAACACAATATTGAACAGTTTTTTTTTATTAACTTGATATTTTCTTCCTATCTTTGTTTGAAATATACCAAAAAAAAAGTAATCTTCACATATATCGAGATTTTTAGTTTTATTTAGTTTCTGCACATTGCACTATGCTGCAACTGCTATTATTGCCAAATTATTTTTGTTTCCATATACCACTACACAGTTGAACTTTATGAGGTTAATTTTGTCTTTTCCTGAAAATAAACACACGCAATACTATACAAACTTCATTTGCAGCTAATTATTTGTTATGTATGATATGTCTATATGCTGGACTTACAAGTTTTTTGCATTTCAATGTTGTTAAAAGCATGCTGATAGCATCCTAGCCTATATGTTTTTAGAGTTTTATAATCTTTCTTATTAGTTGTGTTAAGATTAACAAAAGATCACCAGCCATTAAACTGCATTTAGGAAAATGCATTGTCTTTCCTCTGTGACAGTAGATGAATAAACTCAAAATATTTTAAAACATTGAATATTTGAAAACTTTAATTACTTAATTTTGTTTTGAATATGAATTGAATTGAATTTAATACTTATTTTTTCATATTCTCACACCTCTAAAAAAAACTGACTGACATGTATGTAATATACATAGTTGACAAATACAAAAGTTGTAAATTTAAAATGTTAAAATTAATTTAGTTTTAATGTCAAAATAAATAAATTTAATGTTTAAATTTAAATAACTTAAATGTGATAGACAAACCTTTGAAACTCATCAACTTTAACTTCAATATCTTTAGCATTTAGCTTGTCAAATGCTCCATCCATCCAAACCCTGTACAATCTTCTCCATCTGTGAACTTGAAAAATAAGTCTTGAAAATGGAAATATGATATTCTGCAACATAAATATGTGCTATCTCTAATGACTACAACATTTCCAATGATTTATGAAGGTTAACAACAACCAATTGCAAAACAACTTACGCATAACTACTTACAGTCAGGTATTCTACGAATCTGGTTCTCTCTTCATCTGAGCAACTGATAATCTCTTGTTACACAGTGGATAAAAAGATTGCTGTTGTTGAATTTAGTTTGTGTGTCGATTCTATCACTGTCTATCAGGTTAAGGTGATCACCAACTGGAACTATTTTCACATTTGAGGCTTAGAAGTGTGAGGGCGATAAGAGCCACACTACCAAACGCTAAAAATGTGCCATTACCATTACATGCAAGGCTCTGAACTGGTGTGCAGTATTATCACTGTGTTGCATGTACCTATGGGATTTTAAGCGGTGACTCTAGCATTTTATTGGTGGAATGTGTGTAGCAAAGTGCAACACAGGTTTCTGTTGTAGTTTCACTACAGAAGCAAAGATTGTATTTGCAAATGAAGCCACCAAAGAGATAATTCGGTTGAGCAAACTAATTGAAGGAATTTCGAACTTAGCAGCTCCTGTTCTTCAAGCAGATAATTCTGCTGCAGTAAGACTTGCCCAGAATCCTGAATTTCATTGTAGGACAAAGCATATTGCAACAAAACCATATTTTCATCATAGAAAAAGAGACAGAAGGAAAGCTGGGAATTCGACACATATCCACTGAGGGACAAGTTGCAGATATTATGACGAAACCATTACCAAGGACACGACTGAAGACTCTGTGTAATAAAATGGGACCTGTGTAGAAAAAAAATCTTCATATATTTTGCTCTGTGTGATTTAAAAGTCTTTGTANCTGTGTAATAAAATGGGACCTGTGTAGAAAAAAAATCTTCATATATTTTGCTCTGTGTGATTTAAAAGTCTTTGTAAATTTCTAATCTTTAAAAATGTTAATTTTAAATAAGCAAAGGAAGGTGTTTAAGTTGATAAAGTAAAATGCTAATTTATAGTTAAAAAATAAAAAACCAAAAGAAAGTTTTGTTTTTGTTTTGTTTTGCTGTACTCCATGAAAAATAAATTGGTTTGATAAAAACACAAGTTTTTATTTGAANGTTTTGTTTTTGTTTTGTTTTGCTGTACTCCATGAAAAATAAATTGGTTTGATAAAAACACAAGTTTTTATTTGAAACCAGTATGTAAATCATTCAATATTTTTGGTTTTTATAATAGAGGGAGCATGAACAATAAAAAAAATAAAACAGTGTCAAAACCTTGGTTTTGTAAAATTGTAATGACGCAATATTCGTAATTTTGCGGGACGTGGGTGTAAAATTCTTTCGGGTGTATGAAGCTCTGGAAAGCGTCGTAATATTTTTATCGTATTTCAGTTTGAAGCCGTGGTAGCTCGTTTCCCGTGTTTGTTTTTCAGACAGACGTGTGCATTTGTAGGTTAAAGGGCGGACGTCTGCTGTTTGCGTTTTATCAGTAGTCCGGTAACCGTTTCATTTCGAACGTCAGTTGTTTTCAGTGTTTTGGGAAGTGTTATCATTACTTAGATTAGTTCGTTTCTGGTAACAGCGACGTCGACAAGTTTTAGTTCCTTCTGCGCAGTTTTACTGCGTCATCCAAATTTTATATGAAACGAGAGGTTAGTTATCGGGATTTTGAATGCGTCTACAGTTTTAGTTCCTCCAGCGCAGTTTCAGGCAAAGTCAACAAGTTTTTGTTGTACGAGAGGTTAGTTTCTGTTGACGGCGCAGCAGTCGATAACGTGTTGAGCGCGGGACACGTGCAGTTTAGATGACACTGCTGGCAGATGCTGGATGCCAGGTGCTTATGTAGGAGAAGGGGGCGATAGGCCTGCATATATATACTAGTGGGGTCTATCGCCTAAAAAAAGAAGGTAACCAACCGTCGAAGAGGACGCATCGAGCGTAAGAAGACGCATCAGGCGTGAAGTACTTCACCCACACCGGCAAGCACCCGCGACCGTTAATTCTTTTCACATCATTTCAACTTAACCTAAAGTCTTAAACTTATTTCCGCCGGTGTGGGAGGTCGTTAGGGTGCCAGGAGGGAACGAACATCCCTCCTGCCTTCGTAAATTAGTCTTGCGATGCAAGTTTTTAGACATTAATAAACGGTAAACCACTGTGACGCTGTTCTGTACTTGGATATTTATCTCGGTACGGTTCGTACTCTGAATACCGGTAATTCATCTGTGAACTGTGTCATTCAAAAAATGATAAATAAAGTATAGAACAAACTAACTTCGAACTTGAACTTTATTTCAAAATTAACTAGTGTTCAATTAACTGAGTCTCGTGTATTCTACCCTGAGCAAGTCGTGGCAAATAAACAGTTGGCAGTGTAAGCGGCTGAACGTTACAAGATGGCGCCTAACCTTTGAGGCTGCATTATGCTAAAATTCTAAATACGCTTGTAACGAAAGAGACGCATCTATTACAACATGGCGCCCAACTGTGAAGCTGCATTATTTTCAATAACGTGTTAACGAAAGCACTGCCCCAAACTATTACAAAATATATATAGTGCCCTTTAGCTCCGATGCAAAGATATAGTAAAGGAAAGTAAGGTTCTCAGTACTCCAATTTGTCAATAATNGTTACAAGATGGCGCCTAACCTTTGAGGCTGCATTATGCTAAAATTCTAAATACGCTTGTAACGAAAGAGACACATCTATTACAACATGGCGCCCAACTGTGAAGCTGCATTATTTTCAATAACGTGTTAACGAAAGCACTGCCCCAAACTATTACAAAATATACATAGTGCCCTTTAGCTCCGATGCAAAGATATAGTAAAGGAAAGTAAGGTTCTCAGTACTCCAATTTGTCAATAATNCATAGTGCCCTTTAGCTCCGATGCAAAGATATAGTAAAGGAAAGTAAGGTTCTCAGTACTCCAATTTGTCAATAATCCGATAAATTTTGTCTTGACATATGTTGGTTCTCTGGGTGTTTGAGAACAGGGTTAATAATTTTGAAAGTTGCCAGCATCTTGGTTGTTGGCTGTGTTTTTGCATGTGACTATCTGCTCCCTGCCCTTTGCGTCCAAGGGACAAGAGTGCAGGTTTTATACTGTTACAACCTACGATGAACAGATCAGCCTTCTGCTGAAGGAATCAGCTGGCAGTAACAATTAAACGAGGGAACACTCTAGCCAGGTTAAATACTCTTTAAGCTTTGGTTCTTCTCAGTAGAAGATGAAAACTAGTCAACCAGGCGCTATACCATGGCTATCTATCACCAGTATGGGTTGAGGGTATAGAAAGAGAGTGAATTTCGAAAGACAGTAAGTTATAACGATACAGCAGTTTCCAAGATAATTTTTACAGAATGCATATTGTGCGAGAGCACTATAAATAGTTTGAATTTTGATGGAAAATATTGTGAAAATAAAAGAAAAAGACTATAAATAATCTACTTGTACAAAAAAAGTAAAATACATAGGTAATTACTTTTAGTTCGAGTTCAAATGCATTTTCTAGACATCAGCAGTACTAAAAAATAGAAAATAATATTAAGTCTGCACGTAAAAGCAACATTACATCTCTTCATTTGTGCAAATAGCTCAGTGCAATATGACACTGTAAATAACATTCACAGTTAAAACACACTCTCCCCTTAACCTTCTCGACACCATAGACGGATAAGTTGCTACACAAAATGGCAGTACCTCACCTTCAATTCATCCAGTTCCGGGTATGTTGACAGTGGGAACTTGAACAGTGCTTCTTCCTTGTTGATCCAAGCTACTTGCTGATCAAATTTGCCCATTTTCCGTAACAGCTTCATCATATACTAGGGAAAAGTTTCAAACAAAGTGTGAGAAAACAGTAAATATTACAACCAAATGTTATAATAAATGTTTTACAGATCATATATGTACNTTCAAACAAAGTGTGAGAAAACAGTAAATATTACAACCAAATGTTATAATAAATGTTTTACAGATCATATATGTACTTAAAATTAACTGCAAATAAGCTTTAAATAACTTTCAAAATGTTTTTAAAGAAACTATAAAATAAGTCTCAGATTATTAAACACAAAATATTCTTAAAAAGGTGATGTTAACTGTAATAACCATACTACACTATCACATCAAAAGTATCCGGACTACCTTCTTTAAAAATACACTCGTGCCTAGATGTCACTATGAAAGCCGCTGCTGCTATAAAAGGAGTCAAAGGACTCGATCTTGGTCAGTGCTACATGATACAGACAGAATGGGTGGAGCAAAGGAGCTCAGAGACTTTAAATGTGTTGTAGTTATTGATTGCCACATCAGTTAGCAATCAGTCAGGGCCATTTCTGCCCTTGTTAAGTTGCCCAAGTCGACCGCCGGGGATGCGATTGTAAATGGAAACGAGAAGGCACAACCACAACAAAACTATGGCCGGGCAGGCCATGTGTTGACAAACGGGGAGCATTGAGCATTGAAGAAAGTGGTACGAGAATATTGCATGTAACTGTGTTATAACATGACCCGTGAATTCCGCAGTGACGCTAATTATGCAGCTAGCACCAAGACTGTGTGTAGGAGTTAAGAGGAATGGGTTTTATAGTTCAAGCACCTGCCCATAAACCACATATGTTGCCCATGAATGCAAAGTACTGCATTAGGTGGTGTAAAGAGCACTGCCACTGTAACGTGGACTAATGGAGACACATGATTNTTCAAACAAAGTGTGAGAAAACAGTAAATATTACAACCAAATGTTATAATAAATGTTTTACAGATCATATATGTACGTAAAATTAACTGCAAATAAGCTTTAAATAACTTTCAAAATGTTTTTAAAGAAACTATAAAATAAGTCTCAGATTATTAAACACAAAATATTCTTAAAAAGGTGATGTTAACTGTAATAACCATACTACACTATCACATCAAAAGTATCCGGACTACCCTCTTTAAAAATACACTCGTGCCTAGATGTCACTATGAAAGCCGCTGCTGCTATAAAAGGAGTCAAAGGACTCGATGTTGGTCAGTGCTACATAATACAGACAGAATGGGTGGAGCAAAGGAGCTCAGAGACTTTAAATGTGTTGTAGTTATTGATTGCCACATCAGTTAGCAATCAGTCAGGGCCATTTCTGCCCTTGTCAAGTTGCCCAAGTCGACCGTCGGGGATGCGATTGTAAATGGAAACGAGAAGGCACAACCACAACAAAACTATGGCTGGGCAGGCAATGTGTTGGCAAACGGGGGGCATTGAGCTTTGAAGAAAGTGGTACGCGAATATTGCATGTAACTGTGTTATACCATGACCCATGTATTCCGCAGTGACGCTAATTATGCAGCTGGCACCAAGACTGTGTGTAGGAGTTACAAGAAATGGGTTTTATAGTTCAGGCACCTGCCCATAAAACACATATGTTGCCTATGAATGCAAAGTACTGCATTAGGTGGTGTAAAGAGCACTGCCACTGTAACGTGGACTAATGGAGACACATGATTNTATGAATGCAAAGTACTGCATTAGGTGGTGTAAAGAGCACTGCCACTGTAACGTGGACTAATGGAGACACATGATTCGGAGTGATGAATCATGTATGCCATGTGGCAGTCCGATGGGAGGGCTTGGGTGTAGCAAATGCCAGATGAACACTACATCGACATGATACGGGCTTCTAGCCTCCGCCACAGTCCTGTGCACTCCCCCTTCTCAAGCAAGAACCATTAGGTCGCACACGCCACTGAGTTCCCCATGACGCTAGGGTAGCCGGCCTGCTGCTGCCGCCTCCACCTATACGCTAGCTACCTGCCTCACACCATTGCCCATGAGGCGCAATGTTACCTACCCCCTGGTCACTATCCACGAAGGGGGTATCTAACGTGCATCATGGCCATGCAGCAGGGTGTCATTGCTCTTTGCTCGCCCTAGGTCTCAGGATATAGATATCCCACACAGTTCATGGTTCATTGCTGGTCTTCTCAACTACAGTGCTACGCTACCAGTCTGCTCTTTGGTTGCCATGCACCATCACCATCAGCTAGCCCTTGTGCTACACCTTAAACTCTAGTTTGAGCCACACCGTCACCTTGGGGTAGCCCTCGCCCCTTGCTGTATAGCCATGTCATCCCAAACCTCCTGATACATTGTTGGCAACCTAGGTCAACCCTTCAGGCTCAGGTCATGGTAGAGGCTGGGTACAAGTGCTTTATTGGCTAGCCAACAAAAACAATTATACTCTTCACGGCATGTAATTTACTTCCAGCTCACTGTCTTTTAAGCCACCTGCTCCATATTGAATTCTCGTTCCAACCATATACTCACAACCGTACTTCTAGGTGTTGGCACGGAGCTACACTTCCCAAATGCCCTTCAGGCTGTGAGTTAGGGCTAAATCCCTCTTTGTACTGGGGACTGCGATATGGTAGTGCCCTTGCCGGGCACCACCAGAGAGGAGTACGTAAACCCTTATCTAATCTTTCAGCAGGGCTATTTGTCACTGGTGGTAGTCCTGCACCCCCTTCTCCTACCCAGGTCCTCCTCAAAAGACGGTAAAGAAAGTACACAGGAAAGAAACTCGCAAACTTTCTCACTGGGATTCTGCATGCTGGCAGTAGTCCCGCCCTACCTTATATGAATTGCTAAGGGCATTGCACTGTGAGAGAGGTTACCGATCTTTGGGAGGTCGCCCAGGATTGACACCCATCGCCCACTTTATTAGATTCCACACATTGTTGCATCAAATCATGCCAATATCTACGGGACACCTGCTTTCGCCCATTATCTCTCTTTCTTCTGTATGCTTCTCCACTGGGCAGGGCAGCAAAAGGCAGCCAAGACGGATATTGCCTTTTCCAGAGAGACTGCGGGTTGGAACTCAGGCCCAGCCACATGTACACAAAAGTAAGAGAAAAGGATACACGTCAGACAAATGCCACCACTGCACAGACCTCGCCAAGTATTACCAGAATAAGGGAGGCATTACAGAAGGCTATCTTACAGGCTGTTTTTGAGTGCCCAGAGCACTTTCTCCTCTGTCACCCACTCCGTCTAGGTGCAAAACAATAGTATTTCATCCTGCTGTATCCACCACAGTGGTTTGCCGGTTGGTGCTTACCCTGGGTAGCACTCACCCTGACAGCTTCACCCCAATGCTGACCTCAATTCATCCTCTTAACTGACACGTCACGCGTAGTTCCACTATTTTTTTTTGCTGCAACTCCGTATCATCACGTGCATGTCACGTACCCCAGATGAGATACAAACCCTGAATGGCAGCCACCCAGACCAGCATTCCGCCTCCATAGAGTAATGTAAATCACCACTTCCTAACACAATCCCGTGAGAAGGGAGACCAGCCAACAACACCAGTGAAGTTGCCCCTAAGCTCGAGCAGTGGATACCATCCGCATATGAGGAAAACCCTGTTTCCAGCCTCCACAGAGATATTGCAGGGCCACCTATGAAGGGAGGAGCCACCCCGCCGAAGCCGCCCGAAGGAACCAGAGACACCCACCTGGCCGGGAGAATAAAGGGCCCTGCACCGCCGCAGAACGGCAGTTGATACCAGCAACTCGCATTAGCAACAGTCGTGCTAAGGCTCTCTGCTTTGTCTGCTCTCCTCCGCCTCGTGAGATAACGTTCTGCTATCGCCAGTGACCAACCCTGGATTTCTTCAGCACGAGCTGCAGCCTCAAAGAGTAGTCGTTGCCCCACCCCCACACTTGACACTTGCAGTCAACCCACAAACCCCATATTTCCCCCTTAAGTCCCTTCAGGACAACACAGCTTCAGTTAGGGTACAGTTGTTCTGACGGTTATCTAATTATTTGCTCTTGCTCTTAGAGCATGCCCTTCAGGCAGGCTCTTCAAGCCGACAGGCCCCTTCACCTGTCTTTTGCTTTCAACTTCCGTAAGTTAATCAGTGCATTGATTTACAGCAGGAGAGTACAGGTCACCGTGTTCTATTCTGGGTGGAATAAAACATGGTCATAGTCTAACTGCCATCTGTTCCTTCTTGAGTGAAGTATACGTAGTCCTTTCTGATAAGTGTCACACCGCAAAGGAGAGACAGGGAACGGCGGTTTGTAAACTGATTTGCTGAATCTAGAGTAGGACTGTGGCCTGTCCCCTAAAAAGGACTTGATGTATGTCACCCGAAACACCATTTATTAGACGGCCACCCATACCGTGGACCGGGTACGCAAAGGTACCTGGTGCGCACGTATGGTAGAGCCCCAACCACTAGCAATACACACGACGAAGAAGCTAGATCACCCTCGTTAGTTAACCCACTCCATCAACCACGTATAGACCTGCCAGAAGGAGTACCAGACCTGACAAGGAGGGACCTACCTCTTCTGGGTTACACTTAGCAAGGGGTATAGTTGCCTGCCAGCAAGGGTTATAGTTGCCTGCCACTCCAGTGCAGACATGAACTGTATTACCTTTCCCTTGTAAATACCATTCAACCACAGAAGGGAAGTAAGTGGAGCAACGTAAATGCAGCTGCTATCCTCGCAGAGAAACAAGCACTGCTTAACCCACCTTCCCCAGTCTTCAGCTGCTTAACCCCCGGGAACGAGCTCATGCCGCCCGTCAAGTGTTGAGGCCTCGCCTCTCAGTTCCCACCCATAATTTGTTTGGCCCCTAGGTGAAGACCTCAAGAGTTGCTCACCCTGTCATCCAGTACCTCCACCTGGGTCTGCCCCTGGTACTGGGTGTTGAACCCGCCGACAACGCCGGGCCATGCCAGTCAGCCACTGACAGCAGGCCGAACGCCTGCCTGCACCTGCGGAGCCAGCCACTCGCTGGAGTCAACCAACAGATGCCGTCACAGTCAGCCAACCGGGTCGGGAGACCTCAACCAGGACCCATGCCAACGAGCTTTCGACCCATGGCAGTAAGGCACGTCAGAGGTAATCCAGCGGCCCCGCCAACGTCAAACAACCATAAGCCCAATATAGCCCAGCTAGACCTCGTGCCAAGCAGGCGGCCTACCCGCCCGACTCTATTCAAGGGCACAGTCACGGTCAAGCGCCAAATATTGGAGACCCCGCCTAATTAAGGTCTGCCCCCCGAGCCTGTGTGTCTGGCTTGACACAAACTAAAAACCTAGTAGATGCAGATGCACTCCTGCCCTTAAATCCATCAAGCGTCATAAACAACAAACTCCCTCGAGAGCACACAAAGAGATAATTTGCTTGTCTGCAAACGAGGCTTCTCCCACTGCTAAACTCTACGTCAAAAGGATACCTGCTTCTCCATCCTCAGAGGGGGAAGCTGCCAAACATCCCTGCTACTAAGACTCCCAAGCAGGTGAGACATCAACATGCCAGCTGTATAGTGCCCACAATGAAATTCAGTGTGTTTGNGCTACTAAGACTCCCAAGCAGGTGAGACATCAACATGCCAGCTGTATAGTGCCCACAATGAAATTCAGTGTGTTTGAGTTACAGTACGGGAGTGTTTTTCATTAACTAGACATGGTCCTCTCGTAATACTTTGAAGCACATTTAAGGCAGAAGAACACTATATGGTCATTTTGGCCGACTGAAGTTTATCTATAGTTAAAGACCAGTTCAGAGAATATAACTGTGTGTTTCAGCATGANTGGTCATTTTGGCCGACTGAAGTTTATCTATAGTTAAAGACCAGTTCAGAGAATATAACTGTGTGTTTCAGCATGACAATACTACTTGCCATAAAGCACATTCTGTTCATGAGTGGTTTGTGGGCAAAAGAGTTCTGGAAATTGACTGATCAGCCCAGAGCTCTGACCTCAATCCTATCGAACACCTCTGGGATGAACTGGAACTGCGACTGCGCTCCAGATCTCAACAACCCACATCACTTACTACACTTGCTACAGCGCTACAGGAAGAATGGTTGGTCATTTCCTTGGAGACATTCAGACACCTGGTTGACAGTCTCCCCCACAGGGGTAAAGCTTAATAAAGGCAAAGGGTGGACAATATATATGAGGGACACTTCAATGCCAGTTCTGTATGTGTGTCCAGATACCTTTGATTAGATAGTGTATAACTGTCAATATTAAAACTATCATCATTAATTTTATTACTATAAAAAATTAGTCATGAATCTTACAACACTCAACTTCTAAAAAAAAAGTCTAATGATCATGGTAGAGCACTTGTGGATGGGTTCAGAATAACCATCTTACCTTTCTACACGTGGAGCAACAAAATGACCAAGCAGGCAGGCAATCCCTACCACTGTTCACTGGAACTGGTGGGTCAGTCTAGAAATATGTCAACGCAGTGTACATGGCACGATACCTAATTCGGTGGCAAATTCCCTGGCAGTGGGGTTTGTTGGACACCATTAGGGTAAGTAGGTGATAGGGACACCACGAGTAATGCAGGAAAAGATCATAGGTGTGTCAGCAAGATTGATTCCATGCCAGGTGTGAGGTATTGAACAAAACCCTGTGCTTTGACTGTTTTAATTCTAGTCATTGTAGCTAGAATACCCTGTCAGGATATAGAGTGTCTGTAGACATCCTGCTTCAGCAACAGGAAGGGGAAAGAATTCTGGCTCATCCCAAAACCGAAGGACTGGAAGCTATTCAGGCAAGTTAGAGACACAGTAGGGTCGTGCCCTTGCATCCTTGTGCCAATGGTGTGCTGGATCTGTGCTTGTTGCATTCCCGGTGCCAGTGGGGGGACCCTAGATGGGGAATAGGGAGGTGAAGCAACTGGACCATGATTTCACATCACAGAGATAATGGTGATCAGGATATGTGTATCACATCCCGGAGCTACTAGTGTGCTGGATCGTGAGACCATTGTCTAGTGGTCACCTGTAAACTCTAGTACGCAGAGAGAGGAGGGTGTCACACCACTCAGCTTAGTTGGAGTAGAGAGGAATGGTGAGACAGACACAAGGCTGACGTGGGGATGTCCGAATGCCGTCTTCCCAGTGGACCCAGCAGGGACATGGATGATCTACTGATCTACTACAAGAAAGCACATTCCAAGATGTACCACCAGAAGGAGTGACACCCCTGCACCACAACAAAGACCTTGGGGTTGGTGGCAATCATTCTCCTCTCTTGAACGCAGAGCAAGAGGGCCAACGGCTGCTAGCCAATGGCCAGAGGGAGGCCATGCAGCACTGGGCTGAAGACTGTTCCCAACAAGGAAGGGGATGAACTAGCTTGCCTGGAGTTACTGCCCCCCTATCTTGCTGCCTAGCCCAATAGGTCTAGCCCTGAGGATGAGGCTTAGTTCCATTGAGAAAACAGACTGCTGGAGATGGACATGGGAGATCAACAGGCAATATACCACTGGGTCTAAGGATGGCCCCTGGAAGAGTGGCCCATCAACCCACAAGATTTTCTAGAGTCATGAGCAGGTAACATTGTTGAGCAGGAATCGGGATAATGACTCCATTACCTTGGAAGACACACACACAGAGCAGGAGGGCAAGATTGTCAGTTTCTGTATACACTGTCAACATTATTTGTTTTTTGATTAATCATTCTTTTCTTGTTTAGTTTGTAATTAATGACTCAGTTCTCTCTGCAAAATGATCTACGTGTATACTGACAAAAGTTGAACTTGGTTTGTTGTCAATGCATGTTTTTCTTACATTAATATTCTGGGTTTTCTCTGATGTACAACATAGCTGAGAAAGGCATCTTTCGATGACAATGATGGTGGTGGTGATGATGGGGGTGATGATGGTAGCAATGATGTTGAGACAATGATGTGATTAGTTGTTCAGCAGAGTGGTGAAACACAGGCGCCAATGGNGATGATGGTAGCAATGATGTTGAGACAATGATGTGATTAGTTGTTCAGCAGAGTGGTGAAACACAGGCGCCAATGGTAACACAACACTGTTAAGCATTATATAGGTGGTAGTCAGGCCATTGAGAAGTAGTGGCATTGTGTTTCCCCACCATTTGTGAGCACAGAATGTGTGAGCATGCCATGTCAAAGAATACGACAACCATACAAACACGTTTCCACCTTTGACCACGATAAAATCGTGGCCCATCAGGATGTGGATGATCCTACAGCTAAACTGGTTCTCAATGAAAGAAATGCAACCACAGTGANAAAATCGTGGCCCATCAGGATGTGGATGATCCTACAGCTAAACTGGTTCTCAATGAAAGAAATGCAACCACAGTGAAGCAGATATGAAATAAATAGATCAAGAACGGATGGACTGAGCGACGTGCAAGAAGCCAAAAATCTCGTTGCACCAACAAGCACAAGGACAGACATCTGGTCCACATGGTGATTATGGACTGTACAGCCACATCAAACCCCCACTCAGAATTCAGGCATGTGACATCAATCTGTATCCGAACACATAGTCTGTCACCATTTACAGCATCAGGGCATATTGTCCAAGTGTCCATTACTGCAGCTACCACTGACAGCTGACCAAAGGCACCGGTGGGTGCAATGGTGCTTGGAACATCAGATTTCGAGGGACAAACTGCATGTTACTGTCTTTTCAGATGAATCCTACTTCTGCTTGCAACACCACGATGGTCGTATCCATGTCTGGCAGTACCATGGCACACACCTGGCCGAGTCCTGCATTATGAACAGTCATACCGGCCCATCAGACTCCAGTCACGCTCGTGCCTAGTCTGCATCACTGGTACATTGACCAGCAACTGTCACATCATGGAGCTGTTGGGAGTATGTGGCTGTCCCCCATCTCCACAACAAGCCTGGGGCCCTGTACCAAAAGGAAAACGTGCGACTACATGCAGTACACATCATCCGATAGTTCTTGGATGACCACCATTTGACACTACTTCATTGGCCTGCATGTTCACCAGATCTCTCACCCTTCGAAAACATGTGGTCCATGGTTGGATGTTGGATGACGAATGGCCTGCTACACGACACCTGCAGCCACAACAGATTAACTTTGGGCATGCATCGAAGCAGGGCAGATATCCAAAGTCACTTCCTCTCAATGCAGTGTCATGTAGCAGCAGTTATTGCTGCCCATGGTGGGGCCACACACTCCTGATTTCCCCATGTTCTGTACATCATACAGAGCTGCAAGAATAATCATGTTACTTGTGTATGATTAGTATTCTGTCCAATAAATCTGGTTGTTATAGTTCATGTCCTCCTAGGTGTTGCAATTTGAATAGCCAGCAGTGTAACTTTCATATACATAGTTACTTACCCTCNATAGTTCATGTCCTCCTAGGTGTTGCAATTTGAATAGCCAGCAGTGTAACTTTCATATACATAGTTACTTACCCTCGTTGCAAAAATCACTGAAAATACATATAATTTCATCTGCACAGATATGAACTTTAAACTCACTTGCACATACTCGGCAACATTGTCTGCCTCATCCATGAGATCCAAAATGACAAGACGGGGGCCTAAATCATCCAGCTGCTTGTTCAACTTCTCAGTCTTCTCCGCAAGCTTGCTCTCAAACTCACGCTTGTTCTCCTCAAAATGCTGAAATGTAAAGGCATGGACTCAATGAGGAAACTAGGAAAGAACATACAAANATAGTTCATGTCCTCCTAGGTGTTGCAATTTGAATAGCCAGCAGTGTAACTTTCATATACATAGTTACTTACCCTCATTGCAAAAATCACTGAAAATACATATAATTTCATCTGCACAGATATGAACTTTAAACTCACTTGCACATACTCGGCAGCATTGTCTGCCTCATCCATGAGATCCAAAATGACAAGACGGGGGCCTAAATCATCCAGCTGCTTGTTCAACTTCTCAGTCTTCTCCGCAAGCTTGCTCTCAAATTCACGCTTGTTCTCCTCAAAATGCTGAAATGTAAAGGCATGGACTCAATGAGGAAACTAGGAAAGAACATACAAAANTCACGCTTGTTCTCCTCAAAATGCTGAAATGTAAAGGCATGGACTCAATGAGGAAACTAGGAAAGAACATACAAAAAGTACTACTCTGAGAGTCCGATATCTGTGAGTTTAAGGGACTATGAATAGCAGCCCAAATATTGACCACTTTTAAAAAAGGTAGCATGGACAAAAAAATAAATCTGATACTAGGAAATTGAATATCAACATATTAAGTGATGGGAAAATATTTCCTTTAGTAGGAGATGGAACAGCACTCTGGTCAGACAACAGGAGTTTCTGAGGATAAAGGATGGTGTTGTAATGGTGCAGCTAATACTAATTTGATTAAGACATTTAGTTAATTTTCTTTTGTTTTGGAAGGAAATGTAATTATTTTTCAGTATTTCAGACGTTTTGGCTGTGTTGGTATGTGTATCTGTCATGAGCTTGCTTTTTCTAAAGTCTTAGTTGCGGTTGCATCCACAATCAGAGATAAGGGCTATTATTTTCTTTGTAGAAATTTTTTCCTTTTGAGTATGTTCTAGAAATTAGATTATTTAACTTCTGCATAGTGTGGCTCGCTTGGGAAAATGGTGGTGAAGGGGTTCGCACCATCATCCAAAGGGATCTGTACCATGAGATGCCCTTATTTGGTTGGGTTTTTGGCACCCTGATAGACGAGTGAGGGTAGAACACAGTGGCGATATGAGCCCTAAGCGCCCGCCACCTGTTAACAGATTACAATCAACCAGCGAGGAAGATGCATCTAGAATGACAACTTTTGCCCACACTGGCAAGCACCAGTGACCATTTTTTTAACCCCAGTTTTTGGCAGAATTATTTTGCTTAATTATTTCCACTGGTGTGAGAGGTCGTCAGGGTGCCAGGAGGGGAAATTATGTCCCTCCTGCCTTCCTAATTTTCTTGTGATGAGAGTATAGAGATGTGAATAATTAATGAACTCTGTAACGCTGTTCTAGTAATCCGCCTGGCTCGTATCGCTAACTGTTCGTGTGTCTGTACTTTCAAGAATGTGAGCAGCTTTAACTTGAATAAATCTTGGAGGAAATTATCAGATGCTTTATATTTCTTTTCTATTATTATGGCGCCTTTACTTAAGTCTCGTGTTTCTGCCGAGTGAGAGAACCAAACTGTGCCTTCAAGTTGTCAAATTTGATGTCTGCAACATTACAGTCTCAGTACAATGTTGACAGCAGTAGCAAATTGTAGCTCTACTGTGTAGCCAATAGTTGGGTTAGCCGGAGGTTAGCTGTGCCAATTACACTGAAGTCAAAACTTTGTCAATGGCAGCCACACATGGATTCAGCCCAAAGGCTTCTTACACACCACACATATTTTTTTCTAGATCAGCAGAACTACCTGGCCGGCAGTTTAGCTGAGTGAGAATGTGGTGTTTACCCACTATCCGGTGAAACATCAAACTGCCAATCCGGTTATTCCACTGATTTGGCAAAAATTTGTGTAGTGTGTAGGAGGCCTAACAGAAGTACATGCTGTACATGGTAATCTCCCATACTGGAAGCTGATTAGTTTTCTAGTTTAGTAATTTTCAGAATGTGAAAGCAGCAAGTAAACATAAACAAGTTTTCTACATGCGGTGTATCTGTGTGTGCAAATAATTATGAAATTGTATTTTTAAAATTATACGAATACTAAAAAGGAAGGAAAATTTACGATGGCCTAGATATATTTACAACATAGTTCATAGGGCTGTACATAATTTCTATTTTACTTAAAACTGTGTTATAGTATATTCTAATAATAAATAAATTGTGCCGTTGGTACGTCAGTGTACTGATGTGGCACCGTTTATGAAGTTTGTTGCTAGTGCACTTGCGTGCTATCATACTTGGTTTCCTACACCTGCTTCTCCCTTGTTTTAGCCTCCTTTGTCTTCCCCTCCTTTTCATGCATGTGTATTAATTGCTGTATGCTCAGGTTTCCCTTTAAATAGTATGGTCTCTAGAGAAATTTCTGACTGCCACAGTCACAGTAAGTGATCCACATCACCCATCTACAACCCCAAGACCTACTTTTCAAACTAATACTTGGATCATCAGTTCAGCATCATACTTTTCTGGTTGAAATCAGTAAGGTTGTTATTAACAAGTGAGGTAAATTCTCAAACTTTTAATAATATTTCTAGTTGTTTTAAGGATTAACATTGATTCCCATACTTTTATCGGTAAGCCATCATTATAATCAAGACAGTATTGGAAATAAGTCAAATCAGCAGACAATAAAACAATGATCATAAAATATGCTGAGAACAATGCCAGTTTTCACATCACACAGAAGCCTTCCATATTGAATAATCTGTCCAAAAAAATCAGACATCCTAAAAAAATTATTTTATCTCTAAACAGGCAGCTAGTGTATGGATAAGAAAGAAACTAAAATGCTAGCTGACCATGGTATTCTTCCTGAAGACTGGCTGGATCTTCTGCAGCCAGTGGACCACCCTGGTGTTATAAGCAATGTGATGTGGGGAGAGGGTAGTGAAGTCAGCAAGAGTAGTGAGCACCTGCAGCTGGCCAGTGATGGCCTTTGTTAGCTCGTCCATAAGAGTTGAACTGGCATGTTCCATGTACTCCCCCATGGCCATAAGCTCCTCTGTCGATTTGGACACCTGAACTGCCCGCTTAGTCACCTCCAGGAACACCTTGCTGATCCTGCATTTAATAGCAGTTCCAATTGAATTACTTAAGTTTATTTTCACTTTTAACATACAGTAATGTTTACCACTTTCTGAAGTTACCCGTTACTCTTGTTATGACAGGATACAGAACATTTATAAACAATGTTGTCACAAGCATGCTGTGGAGTGGGTGAGTGAAGAGATTTGGGCTGCTCTTAACATAGAGGTCTTGAGAACCGATGAGGGTGAAGCGAGGTGAGAATGGAGCAGCGCCGGAATGAAAGGGCAGGGGAAATGGAAGATTGCAGAGAAAACCCACTGACTAGCGGCATCGTCTAGCATGATTCCCACATGAGAAAGTCTGGAAGCAACCTCGCTAGGATTTTTTTTTTTCAAACCCAGTTCGCCTAGGTGAGAGGTTGGTAATCTAACCACTACACCACCACAGCCCCCATGTTGTGGAAAATGCCATTATGGTGTCGCTGTTATCACACTATGGTCCAATTTCTTTACTGCTTATTATTGTTTTTTCCTCTTGTTCATGATTTTTACTTCGGGAAAGAGAGAGGAGTAAATAATATAACAAAACCAAGCAGTTTGTCTGCTCCACTTCATTCACAACCATTTCACCATGATACAGTACACAAATAACATTTGACTTTACAGTTTTGTGGGTGAATTATTGCCAGTTTATTCTTAAATCAGGTTTAACTATGAAGTACCATTTCATAATCACACAATAAAAAAATAAAATGAGAAAGAAATTTGGTGATGATGAACTCAGTTTACAACTACTAGTATTTAAATAACATGAATTTCAAGTCTAAACAAATACATAAACATGTGCAACTCGCACAAACCCATGCAAACATACAGATAAAAGTAAAATCACTCATGAACAACAAAAAAAACCCATGTAAAATGAAAGAAAAAACAGACAAAAATTAACATACACAAACAAATACACAATCATCCACAAATAAACATATACAGTATATGACAAGTCATAATCCTGATTGCACTCTTGCAAAACTTAAGTTTTACACAACGGTGGCACTCTACCACCCTGATAAGGCTATTCAAGCAACCCAAAACCTACATAAGCAATAGAATCTTGCCAAAGTCAGCAAAACTTATTACAGTATCCCTACAAAATTGTATTATGGCACAGGTTTATGAATATGATAATGTATGAATATATATATATGAGCTTGAGTGGCACAGAAAATGCAAATGTTCACAAGCAGAAACATTTTATTTTTCCACTAATAAAAATTCCTTCTCTACTATGTATGTATTACAAATAGAAAACAATATTACTGTAAATTGTTTGNAAGCAGTACTGAAAAAAAAAAAAAAAAAAAAAAAAAACTTTCCATGAGGCACAGTTAAGTTAGGTTTTGGTTTGGTTTAAGAGAATCTCCTAGCAAAAAATTAATGTTTTCGATAAATAAATGTTCTGGGAATATAACATTTTTCCAGGAAAGGTAAAAAAAAAACAATATTATCTACAGTTATCAATTTTTACTTTTATCCTGTTAAATAATTTAAAAAAAAAAAATATTGAAAATAGTTAAAAAAAAATTTAGGGCTTTCCTGCACAATTTCTTAATGGATAAGGACAGTACAATGATAATCTCAGGTCAAAAAGTTCCCATGCTGCTGGGACCTAGGATCACACCGAGGACATCACCGGTACGAGGTTAGTGACTAGCCACTGAACCAACTGTTGGCCCTTACACACCAGTCTGTCATTTGATAAATGGTTGTTATGCTCATGAATAGTAGTAGCTTGAAAACATTTTAACGAAATTGTATGCATGAATAAAACTGCTCTGTAATGAAACATTTTGTTACAGTACAACAAATTTACTTCCTACATAAAATTTCAAAATGGCAAATTTAAACAGACAAAAAAGTTAATTATTGTATTTTTTTTTCCCTATCCATTTCTAACATACAACCACAGAGACCAAAGATACATAGCAAATGTGTTTTGGAGCTGCATCTTAACTAAGCTCAAAAGATGTTGATGCGCCACGGGCAATGTCATTATGCTTATCTAGCCTCATCACAGTCACGGCCCCCTCCCAAGAAGAGTGTTACGCCGTACACGCCACAGGCGCCCTGCCCCTCCTGCCGTGATGCCCAGGGTTTGCTCGCAGGCCAGCTGCTGC